>CM042009.1:154625882-155203382 GCA_023525715.1 Cichorium intybus | reverse complement strand
ACGAATTGTCAAGAACTTGTCCACTACTATCTATTGTGTGATCATTGATGTTGTCATAGCTGCAAAAATATCAAAATTGCGTAAGAGTTTCAGGTTTATTTCTGACATTAGGATTGATAACATGTATGTACTTATTTAAGGTGGAGTGAGTGTTGATAAGCATCGATAGATAAAATAGTTTTTATCATACGCACATGATCGTTTTTTGGGGGATCTAAGAAAGAAACATGGGAATGATGGAACTTTCGTCTATCAGACCTTATCAGGGTAATCTCTTTTTTTTGTTATGCGTTTTGTAATGCTAGATGAAATTTATGAGGTATTTTGTATGCTTGAGACCTGGGAAAATTTATGAAACAACAAGTTGTAGTGTGATTATAGTTTTCTTGCTACTCATAAAGTCTGGACTTCGCATAACATAGAACTTTTAAATGTTACTATTTATTCCCCTCATGAGTTATAGAAAAAAAAAGGTATTGTGGAACAATTTACTTGTTAGTTTCTGTATAACAAATGGAGAGATTGTGTTAATGGAGATCTCAATGATCTTAGAGATGTTACAAAGAGGTTTTCTTATCATTTTTTCCAATCTTTGGGAAATGTGTTTAGTTAATTTATAATGGATGGATAATTGTTGTAATGTAAGATTGTAAAATGAATAAGAGATTGATTTGTGCAAGATGCCTTGTATTCAATTGAATATCTGTATATATACATGAGAGAAGAAAAGCAACGATCATAACAGAAATGACAAAAGTTAAATTACAAATCTACCCTTGAGACTAACAAACTCATAACTGAATCTAAACAGACTTGAACATCCTTCTGTAATGTAATTTAACACCCCCCGTCAAGCTTGTGGTTATTGGAAACACCAAGCTTGGAGACAGCTTCTAAATGTTTTGGTCCTGATAAGTTTTTAGTGAAAATATCGGCTAACTGATCAACAGAAGATACATGAGAAAGATCAATAAGACCGGCTTGAACTTGTTCATGGACATAATGACAATCGATTTCGATGTGCTTAGTTCGCTCGTGAAATACAGGATTTGAAGCTATGTAAATGGAAGCCATGTTATCACAGCGAAGAGGGATGGGAGTAATGTTTGGAACATCAAATTCTGTGAATAAGCGACTCAACCAAGCCAATTCTGCACACACCCTTTTCATCGATCGATACTCAGCTTCTGCTGAGGATAAAGAGACAGTTAATTGCTTTTTTGATTTCCATGAAATGGGTGTTCCACCAAATGTTATATAATAACCACTGACAGATCTGCGTGTGATTGGGCATGCAGCCCAGTCTGAATCACAGAAAGCTTCAAGTTTGAAGCTTTGTTGATCGTTGAAGAATATGGCTTGATGTGAAGTACATTTCAGATACTGTAAGACATGTAAAGCGGCATTTAGATGAGGTTGTGAAGGAGTTTTGTTGAACTGGCTCAAGTATTGTACTGAAAAAGACAGATCCGGTCTAGTGTGTACAAGGAAATTGAGTTTACCAATCAATTGTCGATAAACAGTAGGGTCTGGTAATGGGTCATCCATGATAGGTAAAAGTTTAACTTGAGAAGGTAAAGGAGTAGTGACAGAAACAGTATCATTGATATTGTAGGTCTGAATCAATTCATTGATGAATTTGGTTTGATGAGCAACCATGCCACCTTTTATCTTTTTAAATTCAATACCCAAGAAGAAATTCAAAAATCCCAAATCCTTAATTTGGAATTTATTATGTAGAAAAGTTTTAAGCTTGATGATTTCTTCATTATTGTCACCCGTAACTAGAACATCATCAACATATATAGCAACTATGATGATAGATGAACCATTCTTTTTAAGAAATAAAGAATGATCATTGGGTGAATGTTTGTAACCCTGCTGATATAAAGATTCAGAAAGTTTAGAGTACCACTGACGTGACGCTTGCTTAAGACCATATAGTGATTTGTTGAGTTTGCATACAAGGGATGGGGTTGTCATTGAATGTCCCGGAGGTAGTTTCATAAAGACTTCCTCATGTAGTTCACCATGTAGAAAGGCATTGTTAACATCAAACTGATGAATATTCCAGTGGTTTTTAACAGCAAGAGCAACCAAACTGCGTACAGTAGTGAACTTGATGACAGGTGAGAAAGTTTCATGAAAATCAATACCTTCTTTTTGGGTGAATCCTTTAGCCACCAGTCTAGCTTTAAAACGTTCTACTGAACCATCAGCTTTCAATTTGACCTTGTAAACCCAACGACAAGAGATGGGTTTCTTGCCTTTTGGAAGTTTCACTATGTCCCACGTGTTATTTGCCTTAAGAGCATCAAGTTCAGACTTCATAGCTTGTTCCCACTCAGGAATACCCTTTGCCTGATGATAGAAAGCTGGTTCAAAAGTTGGAGTAGATTGCGAAGACACGTGAGCAACATGACTGGTATTTGGTTGATGATGAAAAGCTTCATTTGTTGGAAATCATGGTTCATGTAATTAGTTTCAAAAACAAGAGTTTGCAACGGAAGCATAAAATCATGAACACAAATTCCATTTTCAAGAGGATCATGCTACATGCATGTAGAGATAAGATGAGGAACAAGCATAGATGGAGTTCAATATCATACCCTTTCTTCTTGGCCTTAGTTGGACGATTTGAAGAGGCTAGGAATCAAGTTAGAATCCCTCTATAGTTGATCCACCCACAAGTATAAACACCTTAGATGCTAGTCTTGTTAACTTGCAAAATAAACACTCTTTCCTTTGAGCTTCAAAAACGATTTTGCATGGACAAGGATTAAGAGTTCTTGGTTGATCTTAACACAAGTATATTGAGAGTAAAGAGCTACAAATGGCCGGCCACATTAGGAGGTTTTTAAGAGAAGAATAATCCACTTTTCATAAAGAAAGAGTATTGAAAACACCCATAGTGAATTCATCATAAACCCAAGCATCTTTCTTTTCTTTAAGTAAACTAATCATACACTTTTGTGGCATGGGAAACTTGGTATGGCCAGCCACATGCAAGGTCATAAAAATAAATTCATTACCTCTCTTTATTATTTATAAACTCTTAATCAAAGTTTATAAATAATAAACCTTTATACTTATGTTAAATGGAATAACTCTTAAACCATATTAATGTATATGAAAACCTTTCAAACATGTATTATATATGATGTAAATATATTTACAACATGCATATTACATTTTATTTAATTTACCATTTAAATTAAATAAAAGGTTTAATCATAATACAATTAAATCATTTTAACAACTTAAACAATTTAATTGTTATACATGATTAATTCATCACATATGAATTAGTAATCAACCTTTAATATTTGAGTTATTATTATTTACCTTAAATAATAATAATCCTACAAGATTAAATTGCAAGTTCAGTATCATTCGATGTTAAATCAAATTTAACGTTCTAAATGATCAATTGGTGTCAAACTTGTTGTTGGTGTGACCCTATAGGATCATGTATTATTAGTAATATCATTTTATGATCATCCTTGGGCATATAGAACTAACAATCTCCCACTTGCACAAGGTTGCATCATAGAATGATATCGACAGTGGTAAACGTCTAGCAACATTTCACTGCCCCCAATAACACATGACATTGTGCCTTTCAACAACATTCAATTCTTCAGAAAACACGAGGCTCTAATTGATGTATAAGGTTATCTATCAATTATCCCTTTGTCACAGACATCATGTTGAACATGAGACATGGATCTTAATCATTCTCATTTTATGTTCAACTTTCAAACAGGCGCCTTAGATGTCTTACTCTCAACACATAAGAGGAGCAAATCCCGTCTTGACTACATACGCCCCTCATATAGTTAATACTATGCATGAGTATGGCCTTTATGGTTGTCTGTATTTCAAGAACAACAGTAAACCATATCAAAGCATAGTACACTCTACACTTGAGTCCCAAATATGTATCTCAGGTCAAAGGATACAATGATAATACCTTTATTCAAGAATCACTTATGATGATGATCCATGGAGTGATCTTGAAACGGGTCAAGTCCAATACTTGTTCACTGACAAGTACCTATGAATTTGGTTGCAACCTTTTGCTACTTTTACCCATAAAATTCAACCAATCCAATTCATATTAGTCTTACTTCATAATTGCTCCCACAACTATGATCGACTATGGACTTTTAGAATAACTAAATTATTCAAGGATTAAACATGCTAATAAAACACAATAATTATGAATGAAACATCACGTCACATATATTACATAATTCTTGTCGTTTACATAAGTTCATATTCATAAAACATTAAACACAAATCAAATCCATTCATTAGAAAAACGGAGTCCTATACCCTTAGCATGACTTTCATGCTTAGTTTGGGGTAAAGGTTTCGTGAATGGGTCTGCCAAATTTTGATCTGTATGAACCTTGTGAATACTTATTTCACCATTTTTAACTTCATGTCTAATGTAGTTATACCTTCGGTGAATGTGTTTGGTTTTTTGATGCAATCTAGGTTCCTTTGCTTGAGCTATAGCACCTAGATTGTCACAGAAGATTTCTATAGGGTCCCGAATGGAAGGAACAACCCCTAGATCTTCTATGAACTTTCTCATCCAGACAGCTTCTTGAGCAGCTTCTGAAGCAGCAACATATTCTGATTCTGTAGTGGATTGTGCAATCACTTCTTGTTTGGAACTCTTCCAAGACACGGCTCCTCCATTTAAAATAAAGACATACCCAGATTGAGATTTCGAATCATCCCTATCTGTTTGGAAGCTTGCGTCAGTGTAACCCTTTACCTTTAAGCTTTCTTCCAAACCGCCGTAAACTAAGAACATATCTTTAGTTCTTCTCAAGTACTTAAGAATGTTCTTTACAGCAGTCCAGTGGGCTTCACCTGGGTTCTGTTGATACCTACTAGTCATACTTAAGGCACATGAGACGTCGGGCCTAGTGCATAACATGGCATACATGATGGACCCAATTGCCGAAGCATATGGGACATGTTTCATCCTTTCAAGTTCAGTCCTAGAGTTTGGGCACTGAGACTTGCTTAGGATGGTGCCATGAGGCATTGGCAAGAATCCTCTTTTGGAGTCTTGCATCTTGAACCTTTTCAAGATTTTATCAATATATACACTTTGGCTAAGACCAATAAGTCTCTTAGATCTATCTCTATAGATCTTTATGCCTAATACATAAGCAGCTTCCCCTAGATCCTTCATTGAGAAACAACTCTCAAGGAACGCTTTGACATTTTTTAAGGTTGGGATGTCATTTCTAAATAAAAGTATGTCATCTACATACAATACTAGGATTATGACAATGCTCCCACTAGCTTTCTTGTAAACACAGGAGTCATCCTCATTTTTGATGAATCCAAAACTCGTAATTTTTTCATCAAAACGGATGTTCCATGTTCGAGACGCTTGCTTTAATCTATAGATAGATCTTTTAAGCTTGCACACTTTGTTTGGATGCTTGGGATCGACAAAACCTTCAGGTTGTTTCATATAGACATCTTCCAATAAGTATCCATTAAGGAAAGCGGTCTTGACATCCATTTGCCATATCTCATAATCATAGTATGCGGCTATGGCAAAAAGTATCCTAATCGACTTGATCATTGCCACTGGAGAAAAGGTCTCATCATAGTCAATACCATGAGTCTGTGAGTATCCTTTAGCGACAAGTCTAGCCTTAAAAGTGTGAACATTTCCATCCACGTCGATTTTCTTCTTGAAAACCCATTTGTTCCCAACAGTCTTACAATTGGTGGGAAGATTAACCAAGTTCCAAACTTGATTATCGTGCATGGATTGCATCTCAGTATTCATGGCCTCAAGCCATTTATCAGATTCAGGATCTGATATTGCACTCTGATAGTTGACGGGTTCATCAGAATCTATCGTATAACATTCCTCTTCCATCAAAAGGTAACCATACCTTTCTGGTTCAATTCGAACCCTACCAGATTTGCGAACACCTTGTGTTACAATTTGTTCCTGATCAACCGATTGTTCAGGTTCAACAATTTCTTGTTGAATGCTAGATTCAACTTCTTGTGTATCAGGTTGTGGTTCCTGAAGTTCCTCAAGTTCCACAAACCTCCCACTAGCCTCTTCCGTCAGAAACTTGTTTTCTAGGAATTCAGCTTTTCAAGAAATAAATATCTTATTCTCGATGGGATTGTAGAAATAGTATCCAAGACAATCTTTCGGATACCCTACAAAGATACATTTAGTTGAACGGGGTTCTAATTTGTTTGAAGCTTCTTGTCTAACATAAGCTTCACAACCCCATACCTTTAGATAGGATAAAGATGGAACCCTTCCATGCCATATCTCATAAGGCGTTTTATCTACCTTCTTAGTAGGTGCCATGTTTAGGAGACGAGCAGCTGTTTGTATAGCATAACCCCAAAATGATAAAGGTAGAGTACTTTTACTCATCATGGATCGAACCATATCCAATAGTGTTCGGTTCCGCCTCTCAGACACACCATTATGTTGTGGTGTTCCAGGTGGAGTAAGTTGTGAAACAATTCCACAAGTCTTACAATGATCCATAAAGTTTGTACTTAAGTACTCACCTCCTCTATCAGAACGAAGAACTTTAATTGTTTTGTTGAGTTGATTTTCCACTTCACTTTGAAACGTTTTGAACATTTCAAACGCCTCATGTTTATGTTTAATCAAATAAACATATCCAAAACGACTAAAGTCGTCAGTGAAGGTGATGAAATATCTTTCACCATATCTAGTCATTGGCTTGAAAGGACCACATACATCCGTATGTATGATTCCTAACAAGTCCTTTGCTCTCTCATTGGTTCCGGAGAAAGGAGCTTTAGTCATCTTGCCATATAAACAAGATTCGCATATATCAAATGAGTCATTCTCATTTGCCTTCAAAAGTCCACTCTTTTGAAGTTGGGATATGCGATTCTTGTTTATATGCCCAAGGCGACAATGCCATAGATAGGTTTGACTCAAATCAAATTTGGGTTTCTTGGTGAAAGTGTGGTATAAAGAGCCATTGTTAGTCTTTTCATCAAGGTTTACTTCATAAATTCCATTTAAAGGCCTAGCCTCAAAATAGAATACATTATTTTTGTAAACACAAATATCATCATTATTAAAGGAAAGATCAAATCCACATTGTCTTAATTTAGCAACTGAAATATTCCTAGTCAAGCTAGGAACATAGTAAACATTCAACAATGTCACACACAAGCCATTAGGTAGTAATAAATTAAAGCTTCCAATTGAATCCACCGCAACCCTTGCATTGTTTCCAACCCGAAGTACTACTTCATTTGCCTTCAGTTGCCTACTCCTTTTGAACCCCTGCAACATATTACATATGTGAGTTCCACAACCAGTATCAAATACCCATGTGTTAGGAGATAAATTAGAAAGTTCTAGGTCTATCACATAGATACCTGAAGTGCCTTCACCGGCCTTCTTCTTCTTCAACTCCGCAAGATACGTAGGGCAATTTCTCTTCCAATGCCCAGCTTTGCCACATTCAAAGCATGTGTCTTCTTTGGCAACCTTTGCCTTCTTCTTGGGCGGATGGGAAGGTTGGACAACTTTCTTGCCCTTACCATTGAAAGCTTTTGCTTTCCCCTTGCCCTTGGAGTTGGTGGGGTGTTCTGGTCTAGTTCTCTTTGTGCCACCTTCCTTGATCATGAGAACTTGAGTGGTTTTCTTAGGCAGATTCTTTTCCGCGGTAATTAGCATCCCATGTAATTCCGGGATAGTCTTGTTTAAACCATTCATGTTAAAATTCATGACAAAAGGATCAAAGGACTTTGTCAAGGAGTTAAGGATCATATCCGTTGCTAGCTCTTCGGGCATCACAACTCCAAGACGTGCCAAATGATCAATGTGACTCTTCATTTTGAGCACATAAGAGCTTACCGACTGCCCATCCTCCATCTTGCAAGCATGGAAAGCCCGAACAGTTTCGAACCTTTCCGTTCTTGCAAGTTGTTGGAACATTTCCTTTAGTTGATGAATCATGTCATAGGCTGAATGATTCTCCAAATCCTTCTGAAGGTCAGGAATCATGGTTGCCAACATGAGGCATGATGCATCGATGGAATCATCCATCTTTTTAAGCCATGCATCGTGTGCGGGCTTAGGAATGGCAGGGGGCTCTTCTGGAAGTGGTTCATTGAGAACATATTCTTTCTTTTCTTGTTTGAGAACAATTCTCACACTACGGTGCCAATCCAAGAAGTTGGTATGGTTAAGTTTTTCTCCTTCAAGGAGAGACCGTAGTGAGGTTTTGTTAGGAGCCGAGTGTGTGTTGTTTGGTGCCATCTACAAAATTTTAACAAGGTTCTATTTAGTAAATTATGATATTAAGTCCTTAATAATTAATACCCTTTCTTGTTTCATAAACTTTAATTAATTAAGGTCTAGAATCCAAGTTGCATCACGAATAAGTGGTTAGGTATCCTTTATCCCGCCTATTCGAATCAACAAGGTAGGTAACGGTTTACCAATTATATCCAAATATAATTTCTAGAGTTATGGGATCCCATTATAACATTTATAAGTTTGGCATGTTTGATCCCATCTATGCCTTGGATTTCTAATGCTTAGGTGACCTTTATCACAAGAGATTTCCAAACGAATCATCCTACTTAAACGGACGTGTAGTTTTGACAACTATTAATGGTTAGGTGTCATTTATCCCATCAATATTGCAAAACTACTTCTTGTATCACAAGAAGATTCCAAGTGGTTAGGTATCCTTTATCCCACAAGGAAATACAAGTGATACATAAGTGTCTTTAAGAGGGACGGCATTGATTCGTATTTCATAAGGGATTTTAATGTTTTACAATTCTAATTTTGAAAAACATATGGTATCATGTAGATTGCATGCATCCAATGAACATGGTACCATTAAATCTTATTTTGTTAATTGGTTCCTAAATCATAAAATCTCCATTTTATTGATTCTTTGTTTGTGGTCAAGATTACAATTAATATCCAATATTAAGTTTGAGTTTGATCACATATATTAGAACCAATTTATAATCCTAAATAATTACCATTATTACTTAGGGTTGGAGTTTGTAAGAGTTCATAAAATCTCCATTTTATTAATTGTTTCAATCATTTTCAAAACTTGACTTAATAGGTTTTATAACAAAACCCATTTTAATAAAACCAATTTTATCACATCTTATGTTTTAAATGTCAACTTTTGAAAATACAAACTCCTTGATGATTATGTTTAATTATCTAGGTTGTCTAGCATGCAAAATCTTATTTTCATCCACAACATAACATAATAAAACATTCAAACATCACAAGCATGCATGGGTGCATAAACACAAGCCAACTAGTTTGATATTTCATGTGAGCCACACATGAAATATCAAGTCCAAACCTAGGGACAAAAGGGTGACAAAAACTCAACCAAATGATCTTCGATTTGGCTACAATTTTGCCAAGCTTCTTATATCACCAAATGACACTTGAACCACCATTTCTTGACATCATAAAGTGAGATATGAATTTTCTTCTGGACCCTTAAAAGTTGCGAAATCCAGGGGCAGCAGGAAGGGTTTTTGTGGTTTTTTGTTGCATTTTTCAATTCATTCTTGGCTATATTGATGCTAATACTTGTTGAAACTTAATGTTTATACTAGATATTAAAGTTACCAACAAGTATATCACCAAATAACCAAGATATGAATTTATAAAACACTTCCAAAACATTTTTGAAATCTGGACAGCAGCTCTTCAGAAAGTGCTGCTGTTGGGTGCAATCTTTTCTTACTTCCTTCTCTTGTTACATTTTGTGAATGAAATAAAATACAACTATTCTAACAATTACAAAATGAATAAAAGAAGTAAATAACTAATTATTATTACAAACCATTTGAATAAATGAATAAATTACAACCATATCAAACACAAACACAAAACATGCATCATATGGTCTTTGGCTTGTTTATGCACCATTTTATCACATAAAATCATAAGAAAACCAACACTTTGTTTTTCTAAGGCAACAATTTATGTAACCAAAAGCATGCTAACATAAGATATAGTTGGTTACATAAAATCATAAATAATATATTTGCATGTTGCCAAAGAAGCCATGCATGAAACTTTCATTTAAGAAGATGAACATTCATGGCTTCCAAAAACCAAGTTTATCCAAATAAACTTATTATCTAAACATGCAATATAGCCATGGCTCTGATACCAATTGTTGGAAATCATGGTTCATGTAATTAGTTTCAAAAACAAGAGTTTGCAACGGAAGCATAAAATCATGAACACAAATTCCATTTTCAAGAGGATCATGCTACATGCATGTAGAGATAAGATGAGGAACAAGCATAGATGGAGTTCAAGATAATACCCTTTCTTCTTGGACTTAGTTGGACGATTTGAAGAGGCTAGCAATCAAGTTAGAATCCCTCTATAGTTGATCCACCCACAAGTATAAACACCTTAGATGCTAGTCTTGTTAACTTGCAAAATAAACACTCTTTCCTTTGAGCTTCAAAAACGATTTTGCATGGACAAGGATTAAGAGTTCTTGGTTGATCTTAACACAAGTATATTGAGAGTAAAGAGCTACAAATGGCCGGCCACATTAGGAGGTTTTTAAGAGAAGAATAATCCACTTTTCATAAAGAAAGAGTATTGAAAACACCCATAGTGAATTCATCATAAACCCAAGCATCTTTCTTTTCTTTAAGTAAACTAATCATACACTTTTGTGGCATGGGAAACTTGGTATGGCCAGCCACATGCAAGGTCATAAAAATAAATTCATTACCTCTCTTTATTATTTATAAACTATTAATCAAAGTTTATAAATAATAAACCTTTATACTTATGTTAAATGGAATAACTCTTAAACCATATTAATGTATATGAAAATCTTTCAAACATGTATTATATATGATGTAAATATATTTACAACATGCATATTACATTTTATTTAATTTACCATTTAAATTAAATAAAAGGTTTAATCATAATACAATTAAATCATTTTAACAACTTAAACAATTTAATTGTTATACATGATTAATTCATCACATATGAATTAGTAATCAACCTTTAATATTTGAGTTATTATTATTTACCTTAAATAATAATAATCCTACAAGATTAAATTGCAAGTTCAGTATCATTCAATGTTAAATCAAATTTAACGTTCTAAATGATCAATTGGTGTCAAACTTGTTGTTGGTGTGACCCTATAGGATCATGTATTATTAGTAATATCATTTTATGATCATCCTTGGGCATATAGAACTAACATCATTGATACATAGATTTGTGATAGTATGCATACATAAGAAATTTGAATCGTCAACATGTACATTATTACAAATGTAATCTTTTAATCTTGTAGAGGGTACAGAAGTTATTGTTGTTCTTCGTAATTCAGGAAGAGGATTGGGTTGATTGTGTGGAGCATGTTGAGTGAGTGGGATAGGTAAGGATGAAGAAGGAGGAGAGGATGAAGAAGTGGTTGTTTTTGAAAATTCGTCAACAGTAATAGGAAGATAAGGTTTAGGAGAAATGGTAGTTTGAATTGCATGAAGGGGAAATATATTTTCAAAGAATTTAATATCCCGTGAAATATGAATTTGATGAGTAAGTAAATTAAGTACACGAAAGGCTTTTTGTCCTGAGGGATATCCCAAAAAAATACAAGGATGTGCACGCACCATAAATTTATCCCTGTTGACCGGTGAAGAGGATATAAAGCATAAGCAGCCAAAAACCTTTAAGGACGAAAAATCTGGTTTAGTACTGTATAATTTTTCATAAGGAGATTTATATAACTCGTGAAGGGATTCGATTGATTATGTAGACAGCCATCTTTGTACATTCTCCCCAATAAGAATTTCCAACACCAGATTGAAAATAGAGTGCTCTTGCAACTTCAAGTATATGCCTATGCTTTCTTTCCACCAAGCCGTTTTGTTGTGGTGTGTGAGAAGTAGATTTCTGATGGATTATACCATTTTGTTGAAAAAATTGTATACCCTCAATACTAGAACCGAGTTCCTTAGCATTATCAGAACGTATGCATTTAATAGTTATATTAAACTGGGTTTTGATGAGAGATACAAAAGCTTGAATGAGGGTAAGAGCATAACTCTTATGGCTAAGAAGGTGAACCCAAGTATGTCTAGTGTAATCATCTACAATAGTTAGGAAGTATTTATGACCATCATATGTAGAATGTTTATAGGGGCCCCACACATCAATATGAATAAGATCAAAGGGGGCAGTAGTATGAGTAAGACTTTGTGGAAAGCTAGGTCTGGTTTGTTTTGCTTGTGCACATAAAAGACAAGCATCAATATCAGAATTATGATAGTTTGAAGGAAGAGAAAGAAGAGACTTTAAATCTACCCTTGAGACTAACAAACTCATAACTGAATCTAAACAGACTTGAACATCAATCTGTAATGTAATTTAACAATAATTGGTGGATCTTTCTCTTAGAGGATATTCATATGCGTAGTCGAATAAAAGGGGCTCAAAGATGAGCAAGTTAGATTATTTTTGGTTTCTAGATGTCATATTGACTATTTCACTAAGTTGATGGGGTTGGTGTTGGATAAGATTTGGTCCAATCATTGTGTGGTTCTATTAAAAGAGTCTGACAGTTGATTATGGCCAAACTCCTTCTAGACTATTCCATTATTTTCTTATGGAAGTGTTTAAGGAGGTGGCCAATGATTCTTTGTCATAACAAACAGTCTCTTTTGAAAATCACATGGTTAGTTTAAAGAAAAAGCTCAAATTTCTTTAATGTAATATGAAGTCTTGGTATTCAATACAAAGAAGCATAAAGAGGGGAAAATATGATCTTGAAAATAAAATTAAAGAAATTGATGATGGAATGGATACAATTAACGCGACTACAAATGATATGGGAATGTGTACTAATTCTTTGAATTAATTGGGTGATTTAGAGTGCTTTGATTGTTTGGATTTAGCCTAAAAGTATCAAGTTAAATAGGGATTGAAGGTGATAGAAATTCTTAATTTTATGGTATTATTAATAGTAAGAGGAGAAAAGTTACAATCCATGGTGTTATGATGGACAGAGATTGGATCTTGGATCCCATTCATGTCAAAAGTGAATTTAACTTGTATTTTGCTGAAAATTTTGGTCTAATTACTATATCTCGACCCTCGATCTCACTTGTTTAATAAAATTACCTTAAAACAACTTTATTTTATCGAATGATCATTTACGTATGAGGAAATAAAGGAAGTTATTTGGAATTGTGGGATTGATAAAGAACAACCGCGAACATTTTCACTTTTTGCGTTCATTAAACATTTCTATGAGTTGATTGAAAACGATGTGGTGAGCTTTACTTTGTAATTTCAAGAAATTAGCTTTATTGTGAAAGGATGTAACCCTTCCTTTATTAAGTTGATCACTAAAGTCCAATACCATAAGTTTATCAAATATTATATACTGATTAGCCTTATAAGTTGCCAAACATAAGCTTATTAGTAAACTTTAGGCTAATCATTTATCCGATGTGGTGGGTGACATCGTGCCCATTTATGTCATATTTGTGATTTTTACATCGAAATACTTGGTCATCAGTCGGTCTCGTGTTCTTTAGCCTCAAATGTTTTTAGAATTCTTAGACCAAGAGGTATGGAGGGGGGTGTCTCTGCGGTGTCCAGCGTGTCAACCCCACACCGCACGGGAACATCGTCCCACTTGGTGTGGGGAAGGTGAGGGGTTGAGGGGTGAGGGGTTGGAACACCGGGAGGGGACTCTCTCTCTTTTCTCTTTCTTACTCATATATATATATATATATATATATATATATATATATATATATATATATATATATATATATATATATATATATATATATGAGGGGTAGTGGAGGGATACTATTTCTTAAAAATTAATGGGTGAGGGGTTAGTGAGTGGAAGGTGAGGTGGCGCCTATGTGGCACCAGAACCCCTCACACCAAGGGGTTCCCATACCTATTGGTCTTAGGAGGTGGGGGTGGATATCTCTTTAATTCTTATGTTTACAAAGTTAATCACTTGGTCGGATAATGTTCCTTTAATTTTAGATCATAAATAGGATTTCAATGCGGTCATTATTACAATCTTTTTGGTGATTTGGAATTTTTAAAATAACATGGTGTTCTGAGGTGTAAACCCTAAAAATGAAAATATTATTGACAATATTATTTCTCATTCTTATTTTTGTATTTTCATCTGGAGAAATAAGTGAAAAATAAATTGAGGAGTAAATTACACTTTTGGTCCCTGTGGTTTACCAAAACTAACAGAATGGTCCCAACTATTGGAAAATCAAGTTGGGAGTCTCTAAGGTTTCGAAACACTACAAATCCATCCTTGAGACATATAAAAAGTTAAAATGCCCTTTTTATTTTTTTTTCCTTTTTTTAAATTACTTAATTATATTATTATTAATAAAAAAAAAAAAAAAAAAAAAAAAAAAAAAAAAAAACTCATACCCCCACCCCGTACCCTCTGCATTCAGCTTTACTTATTCATCGACCACCTATCCACCGTCCTCCTTCTCCATAACGAAATGCTAGCCGTCAACTGCGTGCTCTACCTCCACCGCCTCTTGAAAAACCGAGATAAACTCTGCTTGTTGGTCAGAAAGATCAAGGCCATGAACCCTAGAGTAGTTACCTTGGCAGAGAGAGAAGCCAATCACAACCATCCAATATTCCAGTCAAGGTTTACAGAAGCCATGAGCTATTACGCCGCTGTTTTCGAGTCGCTAGAGGTAACGCTGCCGCCAAACAGCAGGGAGAGAATTGAGGTGGAGCAAGTGTGGTTCGGGAGAGAGAACGCAAATATAGTAGCGGCGGAGGGTGAGAACAGGAAAGAGAGACACGAGCGATACCGGTCCTGGGAGGTGATGATGAGGAGTGCCGGATTCCGTAATGTTGCGCTCAGCCCTTATTCGCTTTCAAAACCCTAATTCCATTACTAATGAAACCTTCAGGAACCCTAAAACGTATATATATACTCTAAATGCTTAAAGATATAGTTCCATGGAAATTAATTAATTAAACCTTCAGCAACAATGTACAACAAAGAAACCAAAATGTACAAACAGAAGCTTTCTTGGTTTTCAGTTGATGGGTCGAGCCTCGAGCGTCTTTGATTTGCCTTTAATGGAAATTAGTGTATATGGGTATTTGAAAACTAAGATCTTGAAAGGGTTTCTTGAAGAGAAGACGATTTGGGTTACGGTTCGCATTTTGGATTTGAAATGTTGGGGGGTGGGGGGTGTATTTTTTTTTTTTAATTAATAAAATAATTAAGTAATTCAAACAAAAAAGAAAAAGAAATAAAAAAAATGGTATTTTAGTCTTTTTACCTGACCCAAAGACAGATTTGTAGGGTTTCACTGTAACACCCGTGTCCCGGATAATGTTTCAGATCAAAACATTAGTTACAATCTCATATAAAAATCAGCATTGTATGCCGATCTTAGAAAAATCATAATTAATTCTATAAAAGTCAGATTGACCTCAAACCAGTGCACAAAGTTTGCAAATTGAGTCTAGTTTAAGTGATAAAAATTTTGTAGATCGCGACGCGACGGGGTATGGGATCGCGATGCGATCTCTGTCGGCAGTGTCGGTTGAGTGCGCGATGAGATAAGTGCTTACGTCAGAGATCGGGTCGCGACCTAGGGCTAGATCGCGTCGCGACGGGGCTCCAGAGGCCTATAAATACGAGGCACAAGCCTCATTTTTTAGGCAGAACACACACCAAACACATATACGATATAGGAGAGTGTTCTGGTAAGGAGTATACGTTGAGAGATGATACTGAGAAGTAAGAAGCCAGCGGTAGATAGCGTCGAGGTGCTCGGGAGCTGTCAGAAGTCCGGAACGAGAACCGTGCCAGGACTCCGGGAAAGCACCAAACTCAGGTGAGTAATCGCTACCGTATCTCCCTAGTAGTTTTTACGTGTTGAGCTATAGTAGAAAGAAATTATTGAAAGAAATGCAGAGTAGTACAGTTATGATATATGTGTTAGTAGTTGTGAGGAAAGTAGGTATGCTACAGACCCGTTGACGAGTCTGGCCCATGAGAAGTAGTGTATCACAGAATGATACTAAGCAGTGTAATTAACCAGTAGTGTAGTGTCCATGCGAAAGAATGACATACGACATAGAAAAAGATAATGTGTAGATACTGTGTGCCAGCTCCATATATTGCACCAGTATTGGTCTAGTAAGTTAGAGGGGATATGGATATCCCATAAAGCAAGTATAGGAAGTCGTGTAGTCAGTTACCAAATGATGAATTTGGTAAAGAGTGATAGAGCCGAGAGAGACCCGGTGCGAAACCGGTGAATATTTTAAGATGGTAAGAACAAATGAGTTGTCACGGTATGTGATACCGTAAGTTAGTAAGTAATAACAAGTAGTAAGGAATGAGTTACCATATGATAATAGTAGGTAACATAGTAGTAAAACACATCACTATTGATGATACTGAAAATGAGTAATGTCAGACAGTATGGTAACATTATAAGTTACCAAGTAATAGAAGAAAGCACAGTCAGTACGGTAACGTCATAAGTTACCAGTTTGTAGAAGAGAGTGTTGTAAGACATAGTAAGAGCGTACGTAATATATAAGTACAAGAGAAGTGAGTTCCGTCGGGTAATACGGTAGTTTCACAGTATGATGGACGAGTAAGAAAAAGTGATCGTATGACGGTCCGGTGTAGTAAGATAAATCTGTGAAACGAGTGTGGCTATTTAGGCCATACTGTGATTCGATTACTCACTAAGCTTTATAGCTTACCCTTTTATTTTATGTGGTTTTGCAGGTTTAGGTAACGCTCGGCTTGGATCATGGGACGATCCCTGGTGATATTATCTTGTAAAACCTTAGGCTTTGGAGAGCCGGGTCGTTACATTCACAAACCTTAGGGACGAATTAGTTGGATTTTGCAAACCTTAGGGACTCCTATAGTGAAAATCTAATAGTTGGGATCATTCTGTTAGTTTTGGTAAACCACAGGGACCAAAAATGTAATTTAAATTGGGTTTGTTTAGGGCTGTAAACGAACTGAACGTTCGGCGAACTGTTCGTGAACCGTTCGGCGGGAAGTTCGTTTATGTTCGTTTATTTAGTAAACGAACGAACATAAACAACATATCTCGTCCGTTTAGTTAAACGAATAAACACGGACAATGCGTGACAACGTGATCGTCACACGCGTCAAAAACAATTTATAACCCACTATTACTACGTAGATAGGGCAAGCGGGGACGAGTCCACAGGAATTTAGTGGTTAATCTTTAATTAGTTGTAAAGTAAATGTTGATTGTGATGGTGAAAATATTGAAATTGTAACTTGAGAATAGAGAAAGAGTTACTTCCGGTTTAGTTATCAACAATTAGATTCGCATGTTTTACTATAATGATTCCGATATAATTACTTTGATATAATTACAGTTACTAATATTTACTATTACATGGGTAAATACATAATATGTTGAGTCAATTATTTGTCTTTGTCTAACAATTGAGTAGATTAGGTACAAACAATGGTTTGGCAATATTATGTTTTATCTAGATAATAGTAACGTTACAACTTATTAACATATTAATTGGGCACAAAGTATATTAACCGATTATCCGTCTTAACTCGTTATTTAGATGAGATAGGCACGAATAATATGTTGATAATACTATGTCTTGAAAATATGATAACAAGTAGAAGTAGACACAAATGATTCCACTAATTGTATTCAAAGATATGAGAATTTAAAAGTTACAATAGTAAAACATTTGTTCGGAATCAAAATAAAAACATGTTACACTAAAGGTATGATAACATTACCGGAAGTAATCTGAAGAGATTAGCCTTCCATTCGAGTGATGATCGTGGAGATGGTCTTGGTGTTCCTCGGCATGTAACTTGGTGCGTTTATCCTTCGAATTATCTTGAATTACTATAATTACCACCGAGATGGATAATCTATTGTTTCTAAACAACTAACTAAGAAAGGTTTCAAACTATTACAACTGATAGAGAGTGAAATGGTAACTTGGTGTCTAAAGGATGTAAATTGGTGTCCAAAGGTTGGTGAATGGGTGTTTAAAACCGTGCATAGAAGGCTTCTATTTATACTTGCTGAACACAGCAATCGTGTCGCGACCAATGGGTCCGTCGCGTCGCGAGGGTGCGTCGAGTGCTGCTTTTGGTCGGCCACTGGTCTGGCTAGTGCGTTGTGTTGGTAGTCTCGCGATCAAGAAGTTGGTATTGTCGCGTTTGGGGCTTCGCGTCGTGACCGGTGCTTCCGTCGCGTCGCGATTGCTGTAGCATCTGGATTCTTCTGTCTTGCTTCTCTTCACGTCGCGACACAGGGGCTGTCAAGTCGCGATTGTTGTAGCTTTTATCAGTTTTTCGCATTTCTACTCTTTGGTTTTGAGCATCACTTCCTCGGGTTTGATTGTTTTATTAGAGTTTCTTGGGTCTTGTTCCTGAAAATAAGCCATAAAAGTTAACACACAAATCCCTCGTGTTTTCCTCACATCAGCAGCTCCGGAGAACTCTGTTCAAGTTAAACATGAATCGTAATTCATATTTAGCCACCTGTTAATATAAGTCTGTTTTGATGTTGAGCTTATCAGGATTTCCTATGGTAAATACCATAGTTCTGGCAGATTTGCATCTGCAACACAGCAGTGGGCCGTGATGTGCAGTGTATGAACAAATGAGATATTCTCTCGTTAGCTTGCAATTTTAGTGAGGATGTCTGGGGACGAAAGTCAATTTAATCATAATTCTTTTGAGAGAAATAATGATATCTTAATAGGCTTTCCCCGTGATTTGTGAGATGTTTTCTATATGAAAACAAATGGCTGGCTTGGGCTAGTAGTGACCCGACAGTAGATCTATTATCACCGTCAGACTTTTGGGAGTCTGTGGTGTGCATCAGGAGCTGCCGTTGGAATGTGAGCTTTTTCCTGGATATTAAGAAAACATGCATTCTTATATGAAATACGATTTATTTGTTTAACAGACGAGGTAGGTTAGACGGTCTGTCTGAACCATATCTGTTATGGAGAAACATTTTACATGTTTTAAGGCGGTTTTTGAGATCCTTTATTTTGCACAAAAATACGGTTTTTATGTGCCTCTGAGCGTGTTAATGCGATAAAACAGTCTTTAAATGATAGTGTTTTATTGTAAAAATAAAACACTATCAATGCGCCCGTTCGTTCATTTATGTTCGTGAACGTTCGTTTATGTTCGTTCATTTATATATATATATATATATATATATATATATATATATATATATATATATATATATATATATATATATATATATATATATATATATATATATATATATAATGTTTATATGTAATCTATAATCTATATTTTGTGAATGATTGTATCGTGTGTATGTGTGTTTGTTTAAATTTATTTGTGTTCATTTTTGTGTGTTTGTTTGTGCTCATTTATGTTCGTTTGTGTTCAGTTTTGTTCGTTTATCAACTAAATAAACGAACATAAACAAACATGGACAAATTAAAATTCTTAACGAACGAACATGAACACAAAAGTTTGTTCGTTTAATTGTTCGTGTTCCTTCGTTTATCGTTTAAAGTTAAACAAACGAACATGAACAAGCATCCGTTCGTGTTCGTTCGGTTCGTTTACAGCCCTAGGTTTGTTGCTTCACAACCTAAATTTTGCTATTTATTATTTGCAATGTGCTCTTTTTTCTAGCTTCTAGCTAGAGTTCTAATATAACCCTATCATTCAAAAAAAAAAATAACAATTAACTAAAGAAAGTAATAACCACACGAAATATTAATAAAGATTCAAGCGATTTCATTATTTATGTAATAATGCATGTCTACATGATAAGAGGATGATATATTTATATTAACAAGAAGTCAAATGGACCAATTACATAACATTAAACTAAATAGAAATATATTACTTTGGCCAAAACCTACTTACATGCATATGATATGAAAATGTATATGATGATCGAAGTTGTTTTCCATGTGTAATAGCTTATACATGAATCATTCTTGTTATGCAACTATTTAAAGCCCTTATGCATGCCTAAAATGCGTTTCTTATTATCAAAGCATGTGTTTTGTTTTGAAAGTCTATGTGTCTTCTCTTTATACGTACAAAATTGTTTACTTTAAATGTGTAATTTGTATGCACGTTAATTGTTTTGGGATATAACCTTACCTTACATTATCACAATTAGACAAATGTGTGCATGTTATATAGAATATAATAATATAGTTAAAAATTGAAAATTTTATTTTATTATTAAATATTATGTCATTATCATTAACTATAAAATAATAACTCTTATATTAATTTGATATAAAATGTTGTAATCATTTTGAAATATATATATATATATATATATATATATATATATATATATATATATATATATATATATATATATATATATATATATATATATATATATATATATATATATATATATATATATATACACACGTAGACATAATAAAACAAAATAATCTAAATGTTCATCCATATATGGGTTGTGCATAAATAAAATTAAATATAATTTTGATTTAGGGTGCACGGCGTAGTAAGAAAGATGAAGCGGGTTCAAGAAAGATCAAGGGTGGGCTCGGTGGTACCGCTGTCCGCTGGTACCATCGGTACCACTGCCCCCCCCCCCATGCGGGTTCGCGAAAGATGGGATGAGTGGGTTGGGATGTGGCTTCATGAACCCCCCCCCCCCCCCACACACACACACACACATATATATATATATATATATATATATATATATATATATACACACACACACACACACACACACACCGTATGTAGGTTTTAATTTCCCGAATTTAGGATTTAATTTCCAGTATTTACTATTTAGGTTGTTTTTTATTTGTTTTGTAATGATATGCTTTTTTAATTAAATGATATTTGACTTTTTAATTTTAATTAATATGTATTTAATATTATTTGAAATATTAAATTAAATGTTATATTAATTTTTTAATTGATAAATGAATTTAATAATCGAAAATTTGATATGACATTATGGGTTCAGTGAGTTCAGTGGGTACTGGTTCCAATGGTGAAAGATTAGAAAAAATTTGGAGAGATTGAAGTGAAAGGAGAGAGAAAAGTTGATGTGGCGCATGGGATGAGTGGGTTCAAAACTCATTACTCCCCCACCCTTAATGTTATTTTTAAATATTGTTATTGTTTATAAATTTAACAATAAATTATATGACCGTTTTTATTTTCGATCATGATGATTAATTCAACCGACCATTTGTTTTCAAGGTAAGGTGGAATATTTTTAAATGTATGTTATTTTTAACTGTAATTATTCTTATAAATTTAAAAATTATTTCTCTGGAAAATTTTCAATTATTATGAAAAAATTAGACATTTTAAAATTTACATGATATTTGAATTTAGGATTTTCATTTAACATCATATTTAGATTAACAAAGTTAGTATTTTAAATTAATAACTCAAAAGTTGTAGAATTAAAATGATAATATTTTATATCCACCAATATATTTAAATTAATAAATTAAGTATCTTATGTTGAAAGTTAAAGAGTTAGCGTTAAATATTAAAATATTGAATATGTTTAATGTATTAAAAAAGTCAAATTAATATGGTTGAAGATAAATATTTTTATTTTGAACAACATATTAAAAGTATGGCCTCTTTTATAAAATAGTAGTCGTATGTCCACGTGATGTGCATAAATAAACTTATATATATATATATATATACTATATTATAAACCATATATAAATTACAAGTATCTTAATGCACATAAGTCTTAATTTTTAAGACTGTACAACCTGCTGAAGCATTAACATTTTGAGCGCTTAAAAAATTTGAATTACTTTTTTGAAAACTTTCGGTATACTGAAAAATTATGAAAGCCGGCGCTGCTCCCGATGTATATCTTTAAGACAGAGATCTTGGCGTTTTCTCCTATAAATATCCCACAGAATACTGGTCGACTCACCTTCCTATTTGAAACTAATCCCCCTCCATCTTAAACCCTACCGTTCCAGTCGCGATCACTACTCTAGATCTTTGATATATCGTACCATCGCTGATCTTCATCTTCTCTCAAAAACCCTAGACACTGTCGCTGCTCCTTTCTAAAAACCTTCGATACTATCGCTGCTGCATTATCTTCTTCTCTCAAATACCCTAGACACTGTCTCCGTACTACTCATCTCATCCTCTTTTCTTATTTTGCAGGGAACAAAGAATAAAGAAGAAAACATCGTGTAAGGAATGATGCTCTGTCTCCATTTCCCTGCTTCATCTCTATTGCTAACCAACCGGCAACCATAAGACCAAGAAAAATCAACATCATCGACACCTTCACACCACAACCATCAACGTCGGTTATTGTTCTCTCTCTCTCTCTCTCTCTCTCTCTCTGGATCTGAGCCTGTAAAGCCCTCCCCCTTTTTACATAGTTGAAAATCATACAGATCTGAAATATGGGTAAATCGATGTTGTCTATAGGCTGATTTTCAGTGATTTACGGATGAGGTCGAAGTATTCTAACACTTTTAATTTCTTTTTCTCATCAGAATTTATCTTTTGTAAAGAACTATACAAATTTCTACTTCAAACCCATATAATTTGAGATCCTAAGTTTTCACAGATGAGGTTGATGCTAATTTGCAAGGTTTTCAGGATGTGGTCGAAGTTGAAGTGCGTTCTAACCCATCTTTTTCTGTCTCCGTAGGCTATGCTCTGTTACTAATACTTCTATATAACGTTGATTTAAATTACAGTATTTTAGTTTTTTTTTTATTTTATATTATCCCTATGTTTCTTTAACTGTGAATTTAGATTGTAATTTCTCTGTTGATCAAATTTAAGAGTGATATGTTATTGAATAATTTGGGTTTATTCCTCAGATTCAAGATTTGATATGTTGGGTCTACGCAAAAACAAAAAATGAGAAGAGAGAGGGAGGGTTGATTGAGAAGGAGAAGTGGAGATAAAGGATATCAAGCAATTGTGAGATACCGAGATACATAGGAATGAAGAAGAAGGCGGTAGTAGTGATGCTATGCATGTGGTGTTGCGTTAGCAAAAGCTGTCCTGGGCCGCCACCTTAACAGTTGATGGAATTTTGGCAATGATAGATTTCAATCAAACCTAATACGGTTTATTTTGAAATTCTTGAAGGTAACTATAAACCCTAAGTAAATTAACTAAAATTAATTGTAAAATTTTTGGTTCTAAACACAGCGATGTTTCACTTGAAATGAAAGCATCAGGTATGATTTTTCCACATCCTCTATTTGCCCCCATATCTAATGTGTGTGATCTATCAATTTTCTTTGCATTTCTTTAACATTTCTGATTTTATGAATATATTTAGCACTTTAGTCGATTCTTTATTCCAGAGCTGTCAAGTGTGAAGAGCTGTGGAGGCTTTTAGTTAGAGCTTGCTTTTAAGGTATTTTAGCAACATTAATCACATAGTTTATTTTCTGTTTTTGTTTTCACTTTTTGATTGGAAATAGAGAACAAGGTTTCGATTGTGATACCTTTATTTAATTCCTTAATTTTATATGAGACACATTAATGGGTTTCAAAATGGTCGAGATGATGGGATTTGAAGTAATTATTTGAGGGCTTCTATGGTGGTATTAACATTCTTTATTTAAACATGCTCTTCTATTCTAACTGTTCTCACGGGAATTGGAGAGAGAGAGAGAGAGAGAGAGAGAGAGAGAGAGAGCAACTGCTACAACAGGCAAGGTTAAATAATCCCTTTTAATCATTTTACTTTTTGCAATTGAAAAAATAATGATGCTATTTTTTCATTCTGATGGCAGCATGTGTGTTCTTTCATTCTATGTCTACATGGAAAAGCCTTGGAGTTAAAGGTGATCTGTATATTCCACTGTTTCGTTATTACGTTTTTTTTTTTCTTTTTTAGTTTTGGATTATGTCGTTGCTTGTGCTGGATATCTAAAATAAACACAAAATTAGATGCTCTATCATATAACTGTTTGATTTTTTTTATTTGGGGACTTATCTGAAATCCAGCCAAGTTTACCACCAGGAGTTTGGAATTCATACGATTCTTTTGTTTGGACAATATTGAAATGGAATTTATTTAAGATGCTCAACTTATCTAACAGAAATTGCAGATTGCTTGTGATGTATGTAATGTATGGTTATACAGTTAGACTAAATATCAAATGGGAACCATTTTTTTCCTAGGAACCTAGGAACCTTTTGACTGGAATTTTTTTTTTAAAAAAAATGACATAATACACCTAATCGCTTATATTTAAGACCTTTTGTAAAAAAAATTTGAAAAAAAAACATGTATACACGATATGTG
The DNA here is from genome assembly GCA_023525715.1 of Cichorium intybus. Taxonomy (NCBI): domain Eukaryota; kingdom Viridiplantae; phylum Streptophyta; class Magnoliopsida; order Asterales; family Asteraceae; genus Cichorium; species Cichorium intybus. Next base: position 155,178,947 of record CM042009.1, on the reverse strand, counting down.
TACATATGCACGAAACGTGATCATATACACATTTGCGAAAAAAGTGCATATATGCACATTTCGTGTGTACATATTATTTTTCAATTTTTTTTTTGACAAAAAGTCTTAAATATAAACGACCAAGTGTATTATGTCATTTTTTTGAAAAAAAATATTTCAGTCAAAAGGTTCCTAGGAAAAAAATGGTTCTTCTTTGAAACGGACTCTATACAGTTATGCAGATTGCTTGTAATTAGATTTTCATTTTGCAAAATACAATGGTATACCGACACTACTATCAAAAACTCATCTATTCTAGTTTTTCACTTATCAACTTTAATGAAAATCATGTAGTTTAAGAATTAGTTGTTACAATATAAAATTCATTCGCTAAAACTATTCATTGCCCCCCGTTTACCAAAGACCGATAAAAAAATCGGACCAGCCATGACCGGGTTGAGACTTTTTTCACATCTATCTTTTAATCGATGTTTAAAATTATATTGTTTTCATTTTAGTAACCAAAAGAACTTGAAATATAAAAATATTAATTCAACTAAAATTAATTATGTTTTACAATGAAGACTTATATCCCATCGATAAATTATGTGTTATTTGTAATATAACATCTTTTCGAAAAAAAACTAATTATGAAAAGAAAACTATTTGGCAAATCTTAAGTACTATCCGTGACCACTAAAAGGAATATATTGTAAACTATGTTAATATAATTTGTCCTAACAATATATTATTCATCCCCCCTTTCTCTCCCGCCTAAGTTTTCGTATTTTCAAAGTTTGAAAACTTTGAAATTTTTGAAACTTAGAAGTATTGGACTGCACAAGGTTACAAGTATTGGACTGCACAAGGTGCAAGTATTGGGCTGCTGGAATGTCGACTTTTGGGTGTAATTGCTGGAATGTGCTTTGTTTGATTCTCGAAATTAAATTATGTTTTGCTATTTAATATTAAACTTTTAGTTGCATACTTTTGTGGTTTGTAGGAGTTGGTGACTAGCTGTAATGTTTCTGTTTAGACTTTGGACCTTTGAAGTAGTGGTCAAAACTTGACCAAACTTTTGAACTTTGAAGCACTTGTTTTGTATTAATTATTTCCTTTCAAATTTTCTTGGTTTTTAAGCAAATGTGACACTTTTTCGGATATATGGTTTGGGTATCTGGATTTCGGATATCCAGATTTTCGGATATCCGGATTTTCGGATATGCATTCGGATACCAAAACCATATATCCGAAATTTCGGGTATCCGAAATTCGGATATCCGGTTATAACCGCCCCTACCTAATCTTTAAGGTTAAGTGCAATAAATAGCAACGTACTTTTGTTTATATGTGTATTACAGCAACCTACTTTTATTTCTGTCCATTACTACTAGGTTTTTTTTAAAGTTTTCCGTGTGCGTGTTTCTTAGTGTGTGTGTGTGTGCTATCAAATATATTACATCATGCTCATTTAAATGCTTTCTATTGCAACATCGCACTTTTTCTTATTAGAGCATTGTACATGCTAAAAAACAAAGTACTTTGCTTTTTGGTATTGAAATGAAAAGCAGGAATATTGGTATCACCACAACGTTGTCAAATGACCAATGTACCCTTGCAGCTTTTTTGACCGTTTCATAACAAAACCAATATTTTAACATCCTACTTCAATTTTTCTTTGTTTTTTAGCATCCTACTTTGATTTATTTGGGTATTTTTGCATCCCTAATCAAATTCGTTAGCTTTTAAATACTAAACTGAATTTAAGAATTAACAGTATAGTACCTCAAATCGTTAGTTCTCATTGTAAGGATTCCGGAGATGTTGAGGTTTGTGGAAGGGCAACTGTAAAATACCAAAAGAAATAGTTGTAAGTGATCATCGGTACAACATATTATACAAAAAGAGTCAAACGACCCGAAACTGCATTTCTGTTTCTTGCATTTAAGCATACAATTATTTGAAAGTGCATTGTTTTCTGCAAATGCTGCTCGAAGTGTATGTTCACGATAATTGTTAGAAATCAGAAGTCGAGTATCATTACACAAACACAAACTCCATCTGAAAACAGCAAAGCTTACCAGGCAGAATCGGTGGCTTCGTCGATTATCAACACCAATATGAGAGGCAATGAACAGATTTTGATGGATTTTGATGCTCACCAAGAATGAAGTCTTTTAATATCTTATGTTAGGAAGTCTGTTGGTATTTGGATTTGAAAAATGATAACATTTCAAGATTGAGGTGCTTTGTATATTTACTTTGATTAGCTTATTGTTTTTATTTGAATTTAGTTTAATTTTATTTGTTGTTAGTGAATTATAATTTTATTTATTATATTAAATTTTAAAAAAATTCAACAAGCATGTAAACTGACTCAGCAGATTCTCTCTTTTAGTAAACTTGCTGTAATCAAAATATAGTCAGACCCGAGACCTAAGAACACGATTCACCATAGTTTTTCTGGGAATTATGTCATTCTCCAAACTTTGGATTCTAATTTTGGTACTATTGTCAATAACATTGTACTTTGAAGTACAATGCTATAGTGCAAAAATAGTGATTGTGTGAATGGTTGTGCAAGTGTGAGAGAAAGAGAGAGAGAGAGAGAGAGAGAGAGAGAGAGGATATACTGCGAAATTAATAGCTTAGATGCTGCAGGGGTCAAAGAACTGTCATACTCCATACCTCCCGGCAAATCTGAAACCCAAAACCTAACTCGTAGTTGCCGAAACGAAACAATATGCTACCGCCGCATTGCGCGGGTACGCAGCTAGTATATATATATATATATATATATATATATATATATATATATATATATATATATATATATATATATATATATATATATATATATATATATATATATATAATTGTGGCAAATTTGGCATGGAGCCTTGCTAACATGCACCTCCTAAATTTGCCAAAATGCACCATGCTATCATGCACCACAATTGTTTATCTTTGCCCCTTTAACTTTAAATTTTTACATTTTTGCCCAAAACTTTCCTTTTTCATCTTTTGACAGATTCAGATTTTACTTATTACAATTTAAGCCCTCATTAAGTTTTTTTATTACGCTTTTATCCAATTTTACTTTGCGACATCCGGTTTCTATTTTTACAATTTTTGTTGGGTTTTTTATACAAATTTAGTTTTTTAGATTATTACCTTTTAAATCCTATGTGTTTTTTAGTTTTTACGTAAAATTGTAATTTTTTTACAGTTTGTATATTTATTTTTATGTTTTTTAGATTTTTTCAATTTTACTCTTTTAGCAGATTCAAACCGCGGCAAAGTGCGAATATTCTTACTAGTTATTAACTATAAGTCACACTAAACAAACAAAAATTGAATAACTTATATCATTGTTTCCTAATGTTGATTGACATTTCCAACAACACCATTTGTAATCATCATTGCGACCCGTGACATTTGCAATGAGAATATTATTATTATACATATATGTTAACTAAGATCATCACAGGAGCAAAAAACACATTATGTACGATATTCTATTCATTTACACAAAACAAGATAACATTATATATAAACCTTAGTCTTTGATTAAAATGTAAGGAAACATATTTACAAACTAATGTCACTAATAAATTTATATTATAGTTGAATCAACTATAACGGTAACACCCCATACTTTTGTCAAGCATTTTTAAAGGTTTTACATACATTCAAAATGTGGTTTAACAAAAATCATAAGTAGTCATCACAAAAATATAAGTAGTATGAGTTTACAACTTCAAGATCACGAGCCATAATTTATGTAGATAGCATGTCTAAACCCAAAGTACAAAAATCTTCTGATTCTTCATCACAAGCTCCCACCAAGTATCTTGGCAACCTAGGTACATAGCAAATTTAAACACAAAAATATGTAAGACATTACGTCCCGTGAGTTACATGGGTTTTAAACCTCAAGCAAGTATTGATAACATTATTAAAAACAAACCACTTTCTTTTAAACGTGTAGTAATAGAAATCTAGTATCAAGTTATTGAGTTACACAATACGAACACATTTGGACCCAAAAGCTTAAACAAAAATCATACTCAAAACCAGTGTTGCAAAAGACGCTAGGCGCTCCCAGGTCGGTGGACTAGCGAGTAGCGATTACTCGGCTAGGCGGGGAGTACTCGGACGAGTATTCGGATTACGTAAATTATAAAGAAATTAATTTTGGATAAATTATATATATGAAAAATATTATAAGTTCATTAGATTTATAACAAAATAGATGAATATCAATAACAAGGACACCTGTTTAAATGTTTAAGTATTACTGAAATCGATTATACTGAAATCGATTCCTGATAACGGCTGCTTGAAATCGGTCCCTTGAGATGAAGCCATTCGAGAAATAGAGATGAGGGAAAGAGACTAGAAATCCGAGGAAATACGAGGAATTTCCGAGGAATTTCCGAGGAATTCCGAGTAATAGCTAGTCCAATTTATTAGACCGATTCTTGAAAAATCGCCAAGGTACTTAGCCGAGTCCGAGTACTCGGCCGAGTCGGCTGAGTTTTGCAACACTGCTCGAAACAAATGTCTAAAACAATTAAACGGGCGCCCCCGTGCTATACACTCCTTTATAAAACGAGACACATCTACTTTACAAAGTCATGCATGCATAAAGGTCTAAGGTATCATAAAGCCACCGAGCTACCAATGATAGGAACTCAAAGTATCAGAAAGCGACCGAGATACTAAGGGACTATGTCAAATCCAAATTAGGGGGAAACATATTCACTCCTACTAAGATCAATATATGATACTTTTACTTCGCTACAGGAGGTACCATCCCAAGAGAGTCTATATGATCTTCCGTTTTCGGGAGAGATTTAGTCCGGACTTCCACACACACAAATACCATAACCAAATGAGCAATCCAAAAAGGAAGCATTCAACATAAGTAATTTAAAACAATAGTATACCAAATGATTGGACACTCAACAATAAGGTATAAGAACTTTGATAAGAAACTTGATCCAAGATCCAAAGGATTTCAACTCAAATTAACAATTGTATATTTCATCTTAAGAAAAACATAACATTGTAAGACTTTAAATTTAAAACATGTTATTTGAAAAACTCTTGCAACTATGTACCTAAGAAAAGTATCCTCATGTACTCACCTTGAGATTTAGGAGGAATTACTTAAGCCTCCAAGACACCTTTATCCTTTCCTTGTTCACCACCAACTTGATCACCACCTATTGACATCATATAAAACATGTATTTATTAATACATATAGCATACTTCATTCTTTTATCAATAATCACTTCAATCACATAATCCATTAAGTCATTTTAATCTGACTAATTGATACCACTCATCATATCAAAATTATGGATCACTTAAAATTTCTTATGAATACTTTTACTACCATTACCACATTCATATTTTAATTTCATTAAACAATTCATTGTATCACTCATAACTTTTACTAGAGATTTATATCAAGAACCTCACTAGAATAATTCTTGAACAATCTATCCTTACAATGATAATTCATTGTTATTCATAACCCAATTATCCTCCTTCATTCAAAATTCATCCATAAACCTTGTTCAATTAGATTAATGAAATCTTCAGTCATATAGGTTAACTGAATTTGAGGATTGATGATGTTTAAAGTAAAACTTTTGATAACTAGACATCATCCAACCATTAGCAAACATAACCCATCATCAATTTCATGAAATCTCTAAATTCCCAAAAATTAACGTTCATCCCATATCAAATCTCCATAGTTTTAATTCAAACAAATGATAGAGAAGTGTTTATTACCTTGTAAGGATTTATTTGCACTAAAAACCCCTTGAATTGCTTGATTTGGAAGAGCACACACTAATACACCTAGAACACACCTAGTGTTCTTGGAGAGGGAAATATGGAAAATAGTGTGCAACAATGACTGAAAATGACATCAAACCCGCCCATAATGATACTAGTAAAAAAAAGAGCTGATTCGACACTAACACGCACATGAAAGGTGCCCAATATGACACTTTGTGCGACTCGTGCAACCACGGGCTAAAACGCATGCGACCCGCGTACGTTAACAGGGGTTCTTGAATTAGTTTTGCAGCTAATGCGACCCGTGTATACCCTCTAGAAATTCAACGCGACCCGCGTATATTATCCTTCAGCACTTTGAAAATTTTTCAACATTCTTAATTAACTTCCAACCTGTAGCAGTCATAAAATTTACATATAAACTCCATTTCTTACAAACTATGTATGTATAGAAAGCTTGAAACTTAAACTACACTTTACCTCTACTGAATTTTTCTTGAATCTTCATGTATTTTTCGATATTCACATGTGAAGTTGGCCTTTTCTCAAAATTTGATTGATTTTACCAAACTTCACAAGTTCATAACATTCTCATCTTAGCTCCATTTGTCTCTATTCTTTTTCACGTGTTTTCCATTTCTCCAATACTTCATTGTAAATAATGTAAGAATTTTCTCAATTCCTTTTCTATTTTGATTTATTAACTTATCAAAAAGGCATTACAATACTTTTCTTTCATATAACAATTATCTTTCATTTCTAGATCTCATTCCTAATTAACTAAGCCTTGCATTATATAAATTTATAAAGAACTTAATAAAAAGTCTTAATTCATGTATTTCCATAATCCCACAATTAAGCCTTTTAACACATATCCATTTAGTACTTAATAGATGACTTAATAAGAAACCATACATTAGTTTAACTTTAACATAGTTTATCACCATACAAATTTCCTAGTTGTTACAATAATTCACATCGCATTTCATTCAAACAAATAGCTACCGTTAGGTAAAACACATTTTCTATGTAGTAATCAAGAGGTACATTGAAAAGTTATTGAAGTGTATCTCGAAATAAAATAAACCAAACTTTGCTATTTTGTTATATTTATATATTTTTAAATGAATTCTTTTATAATTTAGGATCTTCTATTAATCCCCGAAATCTCTGATTAATCCATTAACCTCACTCGACCGCCAAGCTACCGTCAAACGATTTTTCAATGAATCGTGTTAATTTTTATTCATCTAGTGATTCATTTTGGTGATTCATCAAAAAACCACTTATGGTAATATTTACAAACACGAGACTCTTGTTGTAGCTATAAACCTTGCAAAATGGTGATGGAGATTTCAAAAGCGCAGTTCGTTTCTCTGAGATGAGTCGATGGGCCGATGGTGGTGGAATAAGGTTGCGATGGATTGGAGGTGGTTTTTAAGAGGCAAAAATAGGGTTACGGGAAAAACTGAGATCGGCAGTATATATAAATGGAGAGAGAAGAAAGTTGAAAGAGAGAGAAGGAGAAATTGTAGGACTTGATAAAAATAAGTTAATAATCAATTACTATAATACCCTTTTCTTAATTTAATTTAAGTTAATTTAAAATAAATATGTTAATAATTTCAAAATCATCAATTAATAACAGCCCTAGATTCAAAATAATAAAAGGATGAGATCTGTCCTCCAGTTCTCTACCTTTTGAGAGTTTTCCAATGAACCTCTCTCTCTCTCTCTCTCTATATATATATATATATATATATATATATATATATATATATATATATATATATATATATATATATACATATATATATATATATATATATATAATATATATATATATATATATATATATATATATATATATATATATATATATATATATATATATATATATAAGAAGGATCAAATAAGAAGTAAAATTAAGCCTTTTAACACATATCCATTTAGTACTTAATAGATGACTTAATAAGAAACCATACATTAGTTTAACTTTAACATAGTTTATCACCATACAAATTTCCTAGTTGTTACAATAATTCACATCGCATTTCATTCAAACAAATAGCTACCGTTAGGTAAAACACATTTTCTATGTAGTAATCAAGAGGTACATTGAAAAGTTATTGAAGTGTATCTCGAAATAAAATAAACCAAACTTTGCTATTTTGTTATATTTATATATTTTTAAATGAATTCTTTTATAATTTAGGATCTTCTATTAATCCCCGAAATCTCTGATTAATCCATTAACCTCACTCGACCGCCAAGCTACCGTCAAACGATTTTTCAATGAATCGTGTTAATTTTTATTCATCTAGTGATTCATTTTGGTGATTCATCAAAAAACCAAGTAAATAAAAAAACTTCTTACCTTCTTACCATAATTTTACTTCTTATTTGATCCTTCTTATATATATATATATATATATATATATATATATATATATATATATATATATATATATATATATATATATATATATATATATATATATATATATAGAGAGAGAGAGAGAGAGGTTCATTGGAAAACTCTCAAAAGGTAGAGAACTGGAGGACAGATCTCATCCTTTTATTATTTTGAATCTAGGGCTGTTATTAATTGATGATTTTGAAATTATTAACATATTTATTTTAAATTAACTTAAATTAAATTAAGAAAAGGGTATTATAGTAATTGATTATTAACTTATTTTTATCAAGTCCTACAATTTCTCCTTCTCTCTCTTTCAACTTTCTTCTCTCTCCATTTATATATACTGCCGATCTCAGTTTTTCCCGTAACCCTATTTTTGCCTCTTAAAAACCACCTCCAATCCATCGCAACCTTATTCCACCACCATCGGCCCATCGACTCATCTCAGAGAAACGAACTGCGCTTTTGAAATCTCCATCACCATTTTGCAAGGTTTATAGCTACAACAAGAGTCTCGTGTTTGTAAATATTACCATAAGTGGCATAAAGTCTGTGAATTGCACTCAAAGACGAATAAAATCATCGTGAATGGAGTCGAACAAAGGTTTTGCCAACAATGTAGCAGGTTATTTACGATACCCATTAATTAACTAAATTCAATTCCTTTTTAAGTTTTGTTTCCTCCTTTTTGTATCAATCAAGCATCATTGCAACATATTTTTTACGTATCATTTATAGTCTTTATTGGTTTTAGATTCCATTTGTTGAGTGAATTTAATGCCGGAAAAAGGAGCTGCAGAAATCGATGGTAAATTAATTATTTTTGTGTGATTTTATATACAGGGATGATCCTGGTCTTCACCGTCGTTCCTTTCTTTGACGTTTCCGTCGAACTCGTTTTCTCTGAAAGGTTTTAAGCAAACAATGAACTAGAAACCCTAAGTTCACATGTAACCTAATTGAGGATCTATGTTTTCTATCTTATGAACATATAACAAAACCTAAGGCCAACAATAATTTTCTAAAGATTAAAATCAAGAAAACCAACCTTTGATTCTTGATCCAGAAGCTAGCAGCAAAAGTTTCCTGCCTCAAATGGAGTCACACCCAAGCAATGGAGGAGAGAATACAGCAGAGTTCCAGAGAGATATAAAAGTGGCACAGGTTTTGGGGTGGCCAGGGGCTCCTTTTATAGCCTCCAAGGGTTACAGTCAAAACCCTAGAGGAGCCTCCTTAATGGGCAAGCCTGTTGACCATTTGGACCAGGGCTTCTAAACCTTAATTAGGGTTTCGCCGACTATGGAGGTGGCCTCCATATTGTCGCCAACTTGGCCCCTCCTACTGACTGGCCAGTTATTCAACTATTGAATAAATACAAACCAGTCCCTGCACTTCTAATTAATTAAATTAATCACTAAATTAAATCTAATTAATTCTAGATTAATTTCTAATTAACTATTATAGTTTATAATTAATATTTTAACACTTAAATATATTAATAAACTATTTATTTTATTTCTATTGATTTATTAAACAATTAATAAATCAACATTTCTCTCTACTGAACTTTATACCAATCCTCCAGCTATGAGGGCAACCCAAATGGACTTTGCTTCAATTAATAAGATAAATACAATTTATAGTCATGGCTTAGACACTTAATCCGACATTCTCCAAATACGTTTTCACAGATAATCTCAATTGCTACTTTGATGTAATGTGTACCTACCCCCTATTTGATGTAATCCATTAATTAAAGTAAGTTTTAGATTTTGGTAGTCTTACGTTTTGTGGTAGTCTTTCATATAATTCTTTTTATAGGTATGCCACCCACTCATTAAGTAACATTTTAAATTTTCATTTGCAGGGCTGCCGTCAAGAAACATTTCTAATGACACTCGTAATTTATGTCCCACTGCAGCCTTTAATCATTAATGATTATAACCGAAGGTTTTGATCATTAATGATTACAACCCTAGGTTTTGGATGTACTACAAAAGATAAAAGCACCAACAGTAAATTTGCAGTGTTAATCAGTGGTGATTAACACTGTAACTGTATGTATTTGTGTTAAAAGTATTTTTATGTGTTAATCATTGATGATTATAACTATAATCATTGATGATTATAACTAAAATCATTGATGATTATATTAACATACTGTTTATTTCGTTATATTCATTGATGATTATATCAACATACTGTTTATTTCGCCTTTATGTATGACTGCATAATTCTTATTCATTAATGAATATGATTTATATGGACAGCCTGTTTATATTTGTTGATGTTTATGTATGACTACATAATTCTTATTCATTAATGAATATGATTAAATGGACAGTCTAGTTATATTCATTGATGATTATACGTGTTATTTATTAATGATTATTAGTATTATTAATTGATGATTATGGGTCATTTTATGCATTTATCCTTTGTTTATTGACAGGATTTTTATGCATTTCGAATGTTGATTTTTCAGAGTATTGGAGTTGCATGAATGAGAAGTCGAAGCAGTCTATTTCAAGTCAAAAGATATAGCACAACAACATTGTTCTTTAATCATTTGTGATTAAAGTTGTATTGTTTTTAATTATTTATGTCTAAAACTATATTGTATTTTTTCCCGTTTTTATGTTTTATAATCATTCATGCTTATAAATGTAGTTAACTTTTTTTGTATATATACATTGTCCTGTATTCATTTATGATTACACATGTATTTCATATATATATATATATATATATATATATATATATATATATATATATATATATATATATATATATATATATATATATATATATATATATATATAAAATACTTTATTCATTCATGATTACAAAACGTTTTTTTTAATAAAAAATCCTATTAAATGATAATTTATTCTACTATTAATCAAATCTCTAGATTTTAGGTAACTATTAATCAAATCTCTAGATTTTAGGTACCTATTAGTCAAATCCCTAGATTTTAGGAAATTATCAATTAATTAATTCTATATTAATTAACTAAAATACATAATTACTAATGTGGTTTAAGGTTATCCATTTAATTAACAAATAAAGTTACCAAAAATAGAAAACCTCCTAACACCCTAATTGAAATTTTCGAAATTTAGCAAGGGGGGATTAGGGTTTCCAAAACCCTAATCCTAGAAATCGATCCACATTAAAATTAGGGTTTATAGGCTTTAAACCCTAAAACAATTATAACAATTCAACAAGAAAACAAAACAGGCTCTGATACCACTGAAAGGTTTTCTGCAAACCATGAACTAAATAACCTAAGTTCACATGCAACCTATAAGGATCTATGTTTTCTTCTAATTGAACATATAATAAAACCTAAAGGCCATAAGAAAATTAACTAAAAGAATAAAATTAGAAAAACCAACCTTTTAGAATTTTCTGAAAGCTGAGCAGCAAAATTATCCTGCCTCAAATGAGATCACACCCAAAGCTAGAGGAGAGAGTCACGAAAATCCAGAGAGAGTATAATGAAAAGTGGCGAAAATAATGATGCCTGGGAACCCCTATTTATAGTTTCCAAATGGCCAGTTGATAAACCTTAGAGATAAACCTTTTTGAATTCAAATAAGATAAACCTTTTATCTTACAATTCAAAAACCTATTTATCCTTATTTATCAAATTTCGAAATATATATATCCATATATATAATTTCGAAATCCACTTGTCACTCCACACTGCCACTTACTCAACTATTGAATAATTACAGTTTCAGTCCCTGCACCTTTAATTAATTAATTTAATCCCCAAATTAAATCCAATTAATTCTGGAGTAATTCCTAATTAATTAATATAGTTTCTAATTAATATATTATCACTTTAATATATTAATAAACCATATATTTAATTCATGTTGATTTATTAATCCCATAATAAATCAACCTTTCTCTCTACCGAATTTTCTACCAAACTTCCAGCCATGAGGGCAACCCAAATAGACTGTGCTTCTATTAATTAGGTAAATACTAATTATTAGTCATGGCTTAGACACCTAATCCAACAGTCTCCCACTTGGATAAGTCTATGACTATAATTACCGATTTAACCTCTAATTAATCAGCACTTGTAGCTTCCTAGAAACCAATGCCAAACTCTGATCTAATCAGTCCTGTCCATAGATAAGTGATTAGATGATCCTCCGTCCAACAAGATATTTTTCAGACTCAAGACATGGATAAAATCAATCTGGTCTGATTCACTATTCCTCGATTTCCGATTTGCATATGACTCTTAGACTACCAATTTAGTCCCGGGTGGCCAACCATTTTAGTCAACTTCAAAATGATCGAGAGGCCTACAGATATCTGTTCCCCGTTAGGGTCAAGGGACGAATAAACTTCGACTCATATACTTATGTCTTTTACCAAACAAATTACTCACAACAATACATTTTATAACATCGAGTTACCGATGCGTTTTCGTATTATCAATGAACAACCGTCTTAGTAAATCATAACTCATATGTCTTAGCTTAAAGATCAAAAGATATTATCGTCTCAATATTGCTCGTGATATAATCCATGAAGCAATCCATTGAGCGCGGGTTTATCCAATACTCAAATCTCCATTTCCAAGTACTCACGAATGGTGCAGCAATCCAATTGCAATGTCTAACTCCTTAGACAATCTATTACCAATTCATGACAGCCTTACTTCATATTTACTCCCTAAAAGTATGAGCGACTGTGGATATTTGAATAATCCAATTATTCAGGAAGTAAAACATGCAAAATGAAACACAATGATATATATTGACAAAATTAGTAAACCATTACTCATTAATAAATCTCCATTATTAAATCACAAAAGTCAAATACAATAACATTGTTACAAGTTTCAAGAATCTATCTAATTACAAAAACTTATATCATCTCTTAATCCAATGCTCCTAGCATGCTGATTATGCTTAATCCTACTCAGAGCCTTTGTCAAGGGATCTGCAGGATTATCTTCCGATGATACCCTCTTTACAAGGAGGTGACCTTCTTCTACCCTATGTCTGATGTAGTGGTACTTTCTGTCGATATGTCTGGACTTTCCATGGTCTCGCGGTTCCTTTGTCATGGCGACCGCACCTTCGTTATCGCAGAACAGTTCCAAGGGCTCCTGAATACTCGGGACTACTCCAAGGTCACCGATAAAGTTCTTCAGCCAAGCCGCTTCCTTTGACGCTTCACTTGCTGCTATGTACTCTGATTCGCACGTAGAATCAGCCACTGTTTCTTGCTTGGAACTTTTCCAAGTAACTGCTCCACCGTTCAAAAGGAATACCCAGCCCGACTGAGACCGACCACTGTCTCTATCCGTCTGAAAGCTGGCATCTGTATATCCTTCAACTCTCAAGGTATCATTGCCACCGAGGACTAACACCATGTTCTTTGTCCTTCGCAAATACTTGAGTATATTTTTCACAGCTATCCAATGCGCCCTTCCAGGGTTACCCTGGTACCGACTGACCATGCTTAAAGCAAAGGCCACGTCAGGGCGAGTACACGTCATAGCGTACATGATCGATCCTACAGCCGAAGCATAAGGTACCCGACTCATTTCAGCTATTTCTTCGCTTGTACTCGGACTTTGAGTCTTACTCAATTTTGCATTACTTTGGATAGGCAGCTCTCCCTTCTTGGAATTTTCCATACTAAACCTTTTCAGTACCTTTTCCAAGTATGTACCCTGACTAAGTCCAATTAGTCTCTTCTTCCTATCTCTCAATATTCTTATCCCGAGAATATAGGCAGCCTCTCCTAAGTCCTTCATGGCGAAACATTTCTCAAGCCAAGCCTTGACATCTTGCAAGGTTGGAATATCGTTTCCCATGAGCAGTATGTCATCGACATACAGCACCAGAAAGGTGACTATACTCCCACTAGCCTTGACATATACGCAGGACTCATCCTCGCTCCTAGAGAAGCCAAACTCTTTGACTTTCTCATGGAAACAAAGATTCCAGCTGCGAGAAGCTTGCTTCAATCTGTAGATTGATCTCTCAAGCTTACACACCTTATTAGGATACTTTGCATCGATAAAACCCTCTGGCTGATTCATGTAAACATCCTCAGTCAACTTCTCATTAAGGAAAGCGGTTTTGACGTCCATCTGCCAAATTTCATAGTCATGAAATGCAGCTATGGCTAGCATAATCCTAATATACTTTATCTTGGCTACTGGTTAGAAGGTCTCGTCATAGTCAACCCCTGGGGTTTGAGTAAAGCCCTTCGCAACCAGTCTTGCATTGAAAGTGTGTACCTTTCCGTCCATGTCGGTCTTCTTCTTGAAGATCCATTTGCACCCGACTGTCTTTCGACCCGGTACGTTGTCAACCAAGTTCCAAACTTGATTGTCATACATGGACTTGATCTCGCTATCCATGGCCTCTTTCCACTTGGCAGACTCAGGGCCCGCCACTGCTTCCTGGTAGTTAGCTGGTTCATCCAAATTTATCAGTGTCCTATCACTAACAAACGTGTCCCCATCCGAAGTTATATGGAACCCATAAAACTCGGGTGGCATGCTAACCCTACCGGAACGCCTAAGAGGTAAGGATACATCTGTCGGACCAACAGGAACTTCTTCCTCATGTTGGTTGCTAGTTTCTCCTAAGGTTGCGTTATCTGATGACTCTTGAATTTTTTCCAGATCAATGGTACTCCCACTGTCCTCTTTGAATATGAGCTCTCTCTCTCGAAAGACCGCTCGTCTAGCTACAAAAACCACATCCTCGCTCGGTCTGTAGAATAGATATCCAAAGGACTGTTTGGGATAACCAAGGAAGAAACACCTTTCGCTTCTTTCTGCGAGTTTGTCTTGAGTCTCTCGTCTAACGAAAGCCTCACAACCCCAGACTTTGATATGTGCCAACGAGGGAACTTTCCCCGTCCACATTTCATGAGGTGTTTTATCAACCTTTTTAGTAGGGACAAGATTGAGGATATGGGCGGCAGTCTCTAAGGCATACCCCCAGAAGTGAATGGGAAGTGAAGCTCGACTCATCATGGAACGAACCATGTCCAACAGGGTTCGGTTGCGCCTCTCCGCAACACCGTTCAACTGTGGTGTCCTGGGAGGTGTCAATTGCGAAACTATTCCGCATTCCTTTAGATAGTTTAGGAACTCGATACTTAGATACTCTCCGCCTCTGTCGGACCTGAGCATCTTTATCTTCCTGCCTAATTGATTCTCTACCTTGTTCTTAAATTCTTTGAACTTTTCAAAGGTGTCCGACTTGTGCTTGATCAAGTAGATATAACCGTATCTACTAAAATCGTCGGTAAAGGTCACGTAGAACCGCGTGCCATCCTTTGTGGTTGATCTGAATTGACCACACACATCCGTGTGAATGATGTCCAGCAGACCCTCACCTCTTTCAAAAGACCCTTTGAAAGGTGATTTAGTCATCTTGCCCAACATACAAGATTCGCATACATCATCTGACCTGAGGTCGAATGATTCCAACACTCCATCCTTTTGGAGTTGGGCGATGCGTTTCTTGCTGATGTGCCCGAGCCGACTATGCCACAGACATGCCTTTTCTACACCACTAGTAGAATCAATATAATTTACACTATGTCCTAAATTGTCAACACATTCAACAGTTTCATACACACCATCACAAGGATAAGCAGTAAAAATCAAAATACCATTTTTGAAAACAGAAATCGAACCAATTTTATTATCAAAAGAAAATTGAAACCCTTGTCTGAACAATGCGTGAAATGAAATAATGTTTCTTGCCATTTCTGGCGAATAGCAACAATTAAATAACTCTATACTAACATCACTACTAAGCACTAAACTGTAAACGCCGATCTTGGTAACAGGGGACGATCTCCTATTGCCCATGATCAAGTTCAGTCTACCGTGCTCCACCTCCCTGCTTTCCTTTAGGCCCTGCAGATCAGAACAAATGTGAAAACCACATCCTGTATCAAGGACCCAAGAATTAGAAGATGGTGAGTTTTTAGAGATAGTGTATATACCTACTGTCGATGGCTTTACTTTCCCATCCTTGACATCATGCAAGTATTTGGGGCAGCTTCTCTTCCAATGGCCCTTCTCTTTGCAGTAAAAACAGTTGGCTTCATCGGGGTTGGCCACACAAGGAATTTGGGAAGACTTGGTTCTCGAGCCATTGCTTGACGACCCGACCTGAACCTTTTCCCTCCAATTTTGCTTAGGAGGGTCCTTCCTCTTCTTTCCTTTGCCACTTCCAATGGCTAGGACGGGCTGATTAACCGAGGGTACACTTTTACCCTTCATCCCGTCTTCAGCAACTCGAAGCATGCGATGCAACTCAGTCAGATTAGCCTGATTGTTGTTCAAATGATAAGCCAGCCTGAACTGGTCATAAGAACTCGGTAGGGAGTTAAGCACTATGTCAACGGCCAACTCCTCCGGTATAGGCATCGCAAGCTTTCTAAGCCGCTCCACGTAACCTTGCATTCTTTGCACATGAGCGCAGATGGACTCTCCATCTTTAGGTTTGCTGTTCATGAAGTCCTTGACCACCTCGCACCTCTCGATGCGCTCTTGCTTGCGGAACTTTTCTGCAAGCTCCTTGTGCATCTCAAAGGGCCAGTAGTCTTCGTATATCCTTTGCAATTCGGGGTTCATTGTGGCGATCATGATGCAGGCCACTTTGGTCGCATCATCAGAATGTTTTTGGTACGAGGCAATTTCCTCGGGAGTAGCAGTTTCAGGGTCAACATCGACAAGCTCAGTCTCGAGAACATACTCTTTGTTCTCGTACCTCAGAGCCATCTTGATGTTTCTAATCCAGTCATTGTAGTTTGTCTCGTTCAATTGAACCTTGGAACACAGTGAGAGGATAGAGGGAACACTGGAGTTTGATTGGGGAGCGGATTGATCAGCAGAAGTCATCTATAAAAGAAGGTAAGTTTAATTAGATACTTGTCGGTCCTTATAATAACCCAATATAAAATAAGGCTAGGATCCAACTATAACAATTTGCAACATAGAAGAGGGATGCCGTAATCTATAAGCAAATTTTATAAAGGTAGGCGAATGACGATTTAGCCAATTCCACCGCGGAAAAAATAATCTTATTATAAATGGAATTCCTAGTTTCTTTTGAGATATATTGAACTGTTCAATAGCATGTTTAATCTCGGATATGCCCCACCGTTTGTGACTGGGATGCCGAGGATCACAAACCGGGTGTGAATAACCATGCAAATTAGCTTGGTACTCTCGGGGTCCATTATCATCTCAAATTGATGTGCCGGTAAACCACACACGCTCCATCAACAATGATAACACCCGAGACACCCATTGCCACTCTTTATGAACCCCCATTGGTGTGCCGGTAAACCACACACGCTCCACCAACGTTTCATAAAGTGCAATGTGCAATTTCATGGGGTAGCATCAAATTCACATTTTTTCTAAAGTAATTAGATTGGGATTTTGTGTAAAGATTCTAATACTTTGATCATTATACTTTTAATGATTAAGTGGTTCTGTCAAACCCGTTCGGCTAACGACCCTCCACTGATCAGGCGAGCGGTGGGTGAGAGTGTTCACCCATTAGACTATCATTTTATAGGCAGTCTCCTTATACCCACTTTATAGACCAGCTTCGTGAATGAGGCATACTATTGATTTGACTAACCAAATTTATCTCATATATATAGTATTAACTTTTAATAACATATATAAGATGTATTTTAAAACCCTTTAAAATATTCAAGGTTTATCTTTTAATTTTACCAAAATTTAACAATTAAATTTTGAATTAAATTAAACATTAAAATCGATTTAATCAATTTTAATTACCAATTAATTAAATTAATTAAATCTAAATATTTTAAACATTTTAAAATATTTTTCTGGGTTTTTCTATTAATTTTCGACAATTTAAAATTAATTAAATCCCTTTTGAATTATCTTTTAATTAACAATTAATTAAATTAATTCAAATGAAGATAGGTTTATCCAAATTAATCAAATTAATTAAAACCTATCCTAAACCCCCTAAAAATCGATTTCAAATAATGGGGTTTAAGGTTATCCATTTAATTAACAAATAAAGTTACCAAAAATAGAAAACCTCCTAAAACCCTAATTGAAATTTTCGAAATTTAGCAATGGGGGATTAGGGTTTCCAAAACCCTAATCCTAGAAATCGATCCACATTAAAATTAGGGTTTATAGGCTTTAAACCCTAAAACAGTTATAGCAATTCAACAAGAAAACAAAACATGCTCTGATACCACTGAAAGGTTTTCTGCAAACCATGAACTAAATAACCTAAGTTCACATGCAACCTATAAGGATCTATATTTTCTTCTAATTGAACATATAATAAAACCTAAAGGCCATTAGAAAATTAACTAAAAGAATAAAATTAGAAAAACCAACCTTTTAGAATTTTCTGGAAGCTGAGCAGCAAAATTATCCTGCCTCAAATGAGATCACACCCAAAGCTAGAGGAGAGAGTCACGAAAATCCAGAGAGAGTATAATGAAAAGTGGCGAAAATAATGATGCCTGGGAACCCCTATTTATAGTTTCCAAATGGCCAGTTGATAAACCTTAGAGATAAACCTTTTTGAATTCAAATAAGATAAACCTTTTATCTTACAATTCAAAAACCTATTTATCCTTATTTATCAAATTTCGAAATATATATATCCATATATATAATTTCGAAATCCACTTGTCACTCCACACTGCCACTTACTCAACTATTGAATAATTACAGTTTCAGTCCCTGCACCTTTAATTAATTAATTTAATCCCCAAATTAAATCCAATTAATTCTGGATTAATTCCTAATTAATTAATATAGTTTCTAATTAATATATTATCACTTTAATATATTAATAAACCATATATTTAATTCATGTTGATTTATTAATCCCATAATAAATCAACCTTTCTCTCTACCGAATTTTCTACCAAACCTCCAGCCATGAGGGCAACCCAAATGGGCTGTGCTTCTATTAATTAGGTAAATACTAATTATTAGTCATGGATTAGACACCTAATCCAACAGCAATCTCGTGTGACGAACACCCATGAAACGTAATTCAGACTTGAGACTACAATCATATGAATTCATGTCCTTCTTCACTTTGTATGAAAATTCTAACCATGGAAGAAGGGGAATGCATATTTTCATGAATTCCGAACTTGATTTTCTTTTACATTCGCATGATAGGTTAATGGTTACGGAAGCTGATTGGCAATCGACTCTAAAAAATAAATAAAAGTAACGAATCAATTTATATATAAGTATTTTGTAATCTTATTGCATTTGTAATTATTTTTTTATTTGTGTTAAAGATGGTGATCTCATTTGTAATTTGTTTTCCGGTCTTCTTGTTTTGTAAGATAAAGGAACTGTGTCAACAATTGCTAAGTTGGTATATATTATTATTTTAAATATAAAAGTAAATTAGTTATTTTTATTGTTCAACACAATCATTTAGAGACTTAACCAAACGACATATTTTTATTCAAAGCTTCTAAAAAGACCGTAACCCCATTCTACATGCTCGATTTTTCCGTTCAGAGCCGGTTTAAGGGGTGTGCAAAGTGGGCTATTGCACAGGGCCAGTTTTTGTAGGGGCCTAAAATCTTTTTTTTTAAAGATGAAGGATGCCCTCATCGTCGACAGCTTTGTGACTTGTAAGTTCTATCAATCTCTATCTCTCTCGCTCTTTTGCTCTCCGATTTCAAAGCCTAACCTGTAACTCCCTTGCTCTTTGAATGTAAATATGAGATACAATGTGCTTTTATTTAATTGTTTATTCATTAAAATGTCTGACTTCTGAACTTCTGCTATATGTATTTATTGCTTGAACTTGTAGACTTAAGTAATAGGTTGTAGCTTTTCACGTGCCATGTACTAGTGGTGATAGAAATTGGTTTCTCATAACATTTGTGGCTTTTACTTATTTTTTATTCTAATTCAATCTACATATTAATTTTATTAACAGTATAACTTTTATAAATCGTTTTGATAAACCTTTTATAAAGTACTTTTGATGTAAAGTTTATTGTCGTAAATAAATTAGTTTATGTAATTTAATTTATTACACGTTAAGAGAGCCTTTTTTTTTTCTGGTTCGTCCCAGACATCCGAATCTTCGGCACCGGCCCTGTTGCCGTTTTAGACTTTTAGGTAGCGTTTGGTTCGGTGGAATTCGAAGGAATTGGAATCCAGTTCTTTCGAAATGCTATGTTTGGTTCAATCTCTAGTAGGGAATTGGAATCCTTAATGGGGTTGAAATTCCATCAAAAGTGAGGGAATTAATTCCAGCGGAGAATGGAGGGAATTAAATGCATTGAAGAAAGGAATTTGCTTGATTACAATTTTGCCCCTGACTACACACAAAAAAACCCTCGCTGAAGACAGTTTTCACGTCGTCTTCGTGTTCTCATCTTCTTCCCACACCCGCCTACCTCGTCTTTTCCAAACCTCGACAACGTGAAATTGATTTACCGGCAGCACTAGTCACCAGCGTCAAGTACGTATCACACCTTGTCACCGTGAAATCGATTTCTGGTGGACGTTGGTATCGCCGCATAAGCAATCACCGGAGGCTTACATGCCTTGATTTCTGATTCTCCGACTAATCAACAGGCCTCGATTTCAACTTTAGGTCGCCGGTGAGTTCTCTTTCTCCTTCCCAATCGTAATCGTCGAACAACTTCCCCCCTCCTCCCAACCATGAAATCGATTTTGTGTATTCCCGATTTTGAATTTCATCACTGTTGCAGGTATACCCATTTTGAACATGAATCGATTTTCTATATTCCCCTCCTAATCGTATTTACAGTGCTTTTTATCTCCAATTTGTGTATATGCTTTTTATCGATGGGTTGTACATTATGCAAATAATCGTATTTACCGTACTTTATTTAAGTTGATTCTGAGCTAAATTGTTTCAATCAAACATTCACCCAAGCTTTGATGTTTCCCTGTAATTAGTTGGTGGTGTTGATTAATTAGATTTTTGTTGTAAGCAATTGGTGCTTTTGATCACCAAATTACGAAATTGTGTATATGCTTTTCAACATTAAGCCAAAAAGCAATAAGGGAATATGTCTTTTTGCATAGATTGAAAATGTATTTCCTTTCAAGCAAACAAAATATGGAATTGGATTCTAATTGCATTTTTTGCCAACCAAACAGAATATGGAATTGGATTCCAATTCCTAGCAGATTCCAATTCCTTCTCAAATTTCAATTCCTTAAAAAACATTAGGTGAACCAAACGACACCTTAGACTTTTAGTAATCGGAAACATAATCACTTCCATTGACTCACACCACCTGCCCTTTGTCTCACTCTTTAAACCATTACACATCCCATTACACATCCAAGGGCATTTTGGTAACTGTAACATCCCCAAGTTGTTTCAGACACCCTCCACATATCTCTCTCCACATGCCGCAACACATGCTTTGACTCCAATCTCGATATTTACTTCCACCGCGTAATGGGCAATTGCAACGGCGTTCCGGCTGCCGCTAACGGCGGCACCACCTCCACCACCACCACCACCACCACCTCAACTGCACTACCAACTCACCAACAATCTCCACCCAAGGGGCTCACTATCCTTCCTGCATCGGATCCCGCACCTCCTCGCCAACCGCTGCCGGCCACCGTCGGCCGTGTCCTCGGCCGCCCAATGGAAGATGTTCGCGCAACCTACACATTTGGTCGAGAGCTAGGCCGCGGCCAATTCGGCGTGACGTACCTTGTCACTCATAAAACCACGCACCAACAGTTCGCTTGCAAGTCGATCGCGATGCGTAAGCTAATCAACAAGGATGACATCGACGATGTCCGGCGAGAGGTCCAGATCATGCATCACCTCACCGGACACCGTAACATTGTCGAGCTCAAAGGCGCCTACGAGGATCGGCACTCTGTTAACCTAATCATGGAGTTGTGCGCCGGCGGAGAGCTGTTTGATCGGATTATTGCCAAGGGACATTACTCGGAGCGTGCGGCCGCTGGGCTCTGCCGGCAGATGGTTACGGTGGTGCATAATTGTCATACGATGGGAGTGTTCCATAGAGACTTAAAACCTGAGAACTTTTTGCTCTTGAGTACTGATGAAGACTCGCCGTTGAAAGCTACTGACTTTGGTCTTTCTGTGTTTTTCAAACCAGGTATTCTATTTGAATAATTTAATATGTTTTCCCCAATACATGTTCTATCACGATACAACATCCAAAATCCAAGACTATTGAGGAAGGGGATAACCAATAAAACACTTCCCATTTTCCACCAGATTTGAACACATAACCTCTAATTTAGTACCAAGTAAAAGAGGGTTTCAACTGCTCCAAATGGGCACTTCCAGCTAGACAATGTATTTGAACCATAGTGATTATGCCAAATTGTTTCTATCTTGATAGACCTGGGTAGGTCTTAATGTGACTTGCAAAACACATTAATCTGAAATTTTAACTGTTGTAACCAAAATTGCGAACACATAACTTTTGTTTACAGGAGATGTATTCAGAGACCTCGTCGGAAGTGCATATTATGTGGCTCCCGAAGTCTTACGCAGACATTACGGTGCTGAAGCCGATATTTGGAGTGCGGGTGTAATTCTTTACATTTTACTTAGTGGCGTCCCACCTTTTTGGGGAGGTAATATTAGTCTCTATACTTTTTCTATTTGATTTTATTAAACATCTACATTTCTAAATAAAAATCCAATTCCTCTCTTTTACAGAAACCGAACAAAGCATCTTCGATGCTGTTTTACGCGGGAATCTCGATTTTGTATCGGAACCATGGCCAAGCATTTCAAGTAGTGCTAAAGATCTTGTAAAAAAGATGCTAAAATCCGATCCTAAAGAAAGACTTACCGCTGTTGAAGTCCTAAGTAGGTTTTTATTTATTTATTAAAATCTTGATAACTGAATATATATTTAATAAAAACAAAAATATAGATCATCCATGGATGAGAGAAGACGGTGATGCATCAGATAAGCCAATTGACATTGCTGTCCTCACAAGAATGAAACAATTCCGTGCCATGAACAAACTCAAAAAAGTAGCTTTAAAAGTAATTGCGGAAAATCTTTCTGAAGAAGAGATTATTGGATTAAAAGAAATGTTTAAATCCATGGACACTGATAATAGCGGTACAATAACTTTTGAAGAACTAAAAGCGGGTCTTCCTAAACTCGGAACCAAACTTTCTGAGTCAGAAGTCAGACAGTTAATGGAAGCGGTACCCTTAACCCTCCAAAATTTTATTTCCAGAAATACCCTTGAACACTGACACCTATTTTTTATATATTGATAATATTATTGGTTTGTTAGGCTGACGTGGATGGAAATGGGACGATTGATTATATTGAATTTATTTCTGCTACAATGCATTTGAATCGTGTGGAAAGGGAAGATCATTTGTATAAAGCCTTTGAGTATTTTGACAAGGACAAAAGCGGGTGAGTATTTTACTATTTTATTCAAATTAAGGATTATTTATAACTTTATTAATTCACATATATATATATATATATATATATTTTTTTTTGTATTTTAGATATATAACAGTGGAAGAATTGGAACATGCATTGAAGAAGTACAATATGGGGGATGAGAAAACAATAAAGGAGATTATTGCAGAAGTTGACACAGATCATGTATGCTTTCCTTAAATAGCAATGTACTTTTGAAAAATAGTATTATAGTTTTTTTTTAAATTTAATTCAAACAAATTGTTGCAGGATGGGAGGATAAATTATGATGAATTTGCAGCCATGATGAGAAAAGGCGACGCAGAGATGGTCACGAATAGGCGTCGCAAATAATATCTTTTTTTATTTTTCCTTGGGTTTTTTTTTTCATGCTGATGATTGATTTTACATTAACTATAGCAGCCTGTAAGTTCAAGATCACTACATTTTGTTTCATATATGCTTGAGGAAATTTATTTTTAATTAATTTGTTTTCCCAGAAGTAACAGAATGGGGTTTGTTATAGATATTTATAATTATAAAGTACCATTCTGGGCTTGTTTCTCAAAATCAGGGGTTTTGTTTTTGAAGCCGTATTAGTTGTTGCCTTCAATATTTGTGATTTTTTTAGTATTATATTTATGAAGGAATTTAAAGTTTTATTTAGAATTTCTCCTGGCATTTTTTTTTTGGTTTTTATACTTTTGCTATTTCAGTATATTAAGTTAATTTATCAGAACTATATAAAAAGAATATTTATGTTCTTGTTTAGCTGATTCAATATTACTGCAATTTTTGGTTAATGTAAATTTATAATTGATTGTAATCGTTACTTTTCATAGTTTTCATGTAATTAATCTTAATTTCTTCTGTTTATACATTATTTCTATAAAATATTTGATGCTTTTATATTTTCATATAGTTGTGTGAAAATTTCCATTTATTTTATTTGGTACTTTAATGTTATTTTAACTACTTTTATATAAGAGATAATCTCTAAATTGGCCATATGCCGTTCTTAAAAAAACAAAAATGGCCAAATAGTGAAATGACCTTTTATCAGATTGTCTACTTTTTGGCTTATATGACAAAATAACTATCAATTTTGCAAGGATTCACTTATCAAATACCAAGGTCTTTGCAGAAAATCTTTACCAATTTTGCAACCCTAGATGTGAAATTCCTTTTTAGCGCGAAATCCTAGATTTTTGTTATATATTGATTAGTTTTTTATATCTAATCAAAATCTTATCAGTGTTAAGTTTTTAAATACAGTTTCTTTCATTCAAAATGAATTCATTCAACAGGAAATTTAGAGTGTTTCATTGTACTGATGGTCCTGCTAGAGAATCAATGGCATAGCAGATAATCATATCCATTCTAATATCCTTGAATGGATAATGTTATCTAGATATATTTGACCATAGTAATGTCAAAACACTTTATAGAGGTTGATCGTTGTTTGTTATCAAATATGATAACATTGTTTGTTGTCTGTGGCGAATGTAATAATTTCCCTGTAAATTGCTAAAAGTCGATGGGATAGAAAATGTTTCGAAGCAATCAAGTAGGTAATTTCATGTTATGGTGACTCTCGTTGTTTACAAAAGCCAAATATAGGTGGCTTTGCATATGTTCTTTCATAGAAATATAATCATGTTGGTGATGATTAGGCTACTTAAATGATTTTAGATTCTAGATCTATATAGGGATCTGTTGGAAAGTTGTGAGGGTATATCTGACATCAATATATATAATTATCAAAATGAAGAAGGTGGTCATGGAAGAAGTTCTTTCTTGGGTATGCCTCTCCCAATACCAATGACAAACCATGTCTACACCAATGTAAGAGTATTTAAGTTCGAAAGGTTAATTGGGTGTTATATATCAACTAAGTCAAAATTTGGAAAGTTAAGGGGCTAGTTATGCCAATAAGGAAAATATTTGATCTAAAGCCCCATAACCCTTACATTCTATTCATTTCAAATGATAGAAGCTTACATACACACACGCAGAGGATCCAATTTTGAAGATTTAATTGAGATATTGGAAGCAAAATTGGAAGCAAATATGAAGTTTAAGTGGTGATTTTAAATCAAGGTCTCCAGGGAAACCCTTTAAGGTAGTTGATTAAACCATTTCCTTTACTTAAGCTTCCAACACTTGGAAACAACTAGAAGCTTTTGATACTTTGAAGCAAATGGTATGAATTTTCCGTTTTATTACTACACGAAAAGATGGATGATTTCATGGTTTATAGTGATGCTTCCGGTAAAGGTGTCTGATGCATACTTATGCAAAAGGTAAAAGTCTTAGCATATGCCTCAAGACAACTGAAAGATGTAGAAACACAATATACTACTCATGACTTGGAACTGCCTCCAAAACTATAAGGGATTCACAATACATTTCATATGAGCTACTTAAATAAATACTTTGGTAAAGGTGAATTGACTATGCCATTGGATGATTTGAACATTGATGCTTCCAGCAAGATAGTGGAAGAACCGGAAGCCATATTTGAAACAAAAACTAAGAAGTTAAGAAATAAGGAAATTGAATTAGTATTAGTAAAGTGGAAGCATTATTAAACCTTACATAAACTAAAGAAGAAATGATGAAGCGGTACCCCAGTTTTGTAGATTCAATACGATTACGAGGACAAAATTCTTTTATAGGGTAGGTAGTCGTAACATCCCTAAATTCTTAAATTTTGAATGTTAAAACTTTTATTAGAATGGATTAGAACTTTTAAATTAACAAAAATCAGACAACCTGTTATCTTTATCAATATGGAGCCAAAGGGTTAGGTTCTCACGGAATATATGTTTGAAAAAGTTGAACACATGTTTATTATTTGAATGTTACAAGTTTAGAATTTTATTTATACATAAAATGACAAGATATGCTTGAAAATGTTTTTATTTTCCACAAGATGGGACAAAATGATATAAGTCCTTAAAAATAAGGATTTATTGTTAGAGAAAGTTTAAGAGCTTTATTAAAAATAAGAAATTGAAGACATGTTTGATACTTTTTCAGAGTGACCTTGGAATTACACTATTTTTGGTTTATATATATATATATATATATATATATATTTCTTGAGTACAGTTAATATTAAAAAGATTACAATTCAAAAAGAATCAGCAAAACCAAGCTTATAAGGAAGAAAGTACAAATTCTTAAAGTTACATGTTCAAAAGAAAGGGGTATCGAAGCATGGTATCTAGCAGTATAATGGTCATTTAGTTTGTGAGGAATAGCTGCAGAGGCAAAGTGTACAACCCAGAATCATCTCCATACAAGTACTACACTTGCTGCATAAGTTGAGAAAGAGACTCATGGAGTTAAGTTGCTTAATGTGTGATTTGAGGACACTTATTCTTGTTTCACTACTCGGCCATACAAGTCTATGAAACCCCCACTTTTACCTATCACCTGGCTACACACATGCATGTGATACCTTCGCACTCGACCACCAAACTCAAGAATGTGTCTAGTTCTTGATTTATACTCGACTACACACATGCATACTTATCTCTCCTCACTCAGCCGCACATTATCCTTATTTAAGCTAGAATAAGCTAAGTAAGTGTACACTCTCAGTTAAAGTGACGAATACTTGGACAATTTCAACAATTATCTTCCTTATTTACACCAAACTAAGAAAGTAATAGAATATGATACAAGATCTTTACATTTGGGACATTATTCACTTCAACTTGATGCAAGTACGAGAATTAATGAAGAAAAGTTAATATTTGTCTTATACATCTTGGATTAAAAGGTATAAACTGTATTTTTTGAGTTTTAAATGATGATATTTGTCATATTTGAAGAGTAATACAAATCCTAGAACTGTTATATGATTTGCAGGGGTTGGATAGTTGAGAATATTTATGAATTTGGATAAGTACACGAATTATGTTATATTATTAGCATGTGTTGAATCACTGGAAATGATAATTTCATGGAGAGGATTTGAAACATCAATTGATGAGAAGGGATTATAAGAAGTAAATTTGGTATTGTTGTAAAGTTTAGGATGAAAGTTAATCATTGCGATTTTGAGTATTGAAGTGTAATACTCCTATGGATTGAAAATTTGGATATTTTTTTACTAGTTGGAGGAAAGAACCTAGTGAAATAGTTAACGGTGAAGGGAACAATATATTTAAACAAAAGAATATCTTTTTATAAATAGTTTGAATTATGTCAAGCATTGTATATTAAGAAAACGACATTGAATGTCATAATCATTGAATTAGAAGAAGTAAAATAGATAAATGTTTGAATTGATATTGGAAAGGTTCATTATATGAGTATATTGCATAATTGTGATTAAACCATTGTATTAGTATAATTCAACATATCGAAGGAAGTAGTTGATTTTGCACATGTCAATGACAATAACAAGCATTGTAGTTAGTCAAATTAACTACCAAGACTAGCACATATGAAGCTTTTATGTTGAGTACATGTCATAATCGCTAATGTTTTTATGAGAAATGTTTTTACTAGATATTGCATTGATTTTGGGTAATTTTATGAGTCATGACATGTCATTAAATGAATGTGGAGTGTATACATTTGGAAAAGTATGCTTGTAATATGATTATGTATACATATGAATGACGTTGCGTTAGGTATTGGTAGTTTGTTAGACACCCATCTGAAGAAGGGGATAGTGGCACTTTGATGCCTAATGACCTCCAAGGATATGGCCTTGGGGGAACAAGAGTATGAATCCCCCAATGACCATTATAAATTGATACGGTCTTTCCAAATGGTAAAGACACGACGTATCATAGGGGTATGAACTCCCCAATTTTTTTATGCTTGAAGATAAGATTTTTTGGTTATAAGTTATAACTCCCCTACCCATCTCTCTCTCTCTCTCTCTCTCTCTCTCTCTCTCTCTCTCTCTCTCTCTTGTTCTTAGTTGATACATCTCACAAAGGTACGCAAAGCTTGGTAGAATCAAGTGCCAAATGTATTGTCTTGTTGCTGGTCGTCTTGGGATGCGAATACATTAGAGGGGTTCTAGTTTGGGCCATGTTCATCCTAGACATCATAAATCATCAGAAAATGTTTTACTTGAACCATATGATCTCTGGTGCGGTACGATTTTTGTTTTTACTTCTGATGTGTATGTTTTGAGTTATTACCATATCCCAACAATTAGTTCATAATATTTAATTTAGTTTATTGAAAATATATAATAAAATATTTATTAGCTTTAAAATCCTATAGTTAAAAGATTTATTTAATATTTGTAAAATATATAATAAGTATATTGGAAACAAATTGAACCATTAATAAAATTTTGTCCATAAATCAAAATTAAAACTATGTATGCCTCTCAAAAATATACAATCAGTGTTGATGTATTGACATAAACAATATAACTAAAAATCTTATTGTATTTAATACGATGTAAAATGAAAGAACAACAAATAATAATATAAATATTATACAATTTAAAATAAAATAAGTATATAATAATAATAATAATAAAAATAATAATAATAAAAGAAATAACAATAGACAAAAACAATAGGAAACTAAAAGAAAAACAATAAATTTACAAAAACATTCAAAGAGATAATAATGAATAGTAAAACTATCTCCAAACCTCACCGTTCACCATAAAAATCAAAATTTTAAAAAGTTTTTTGTACAGCACCTATGTTATCTAGGTTGTCCTCTTTTCTTCCATTACGCTATTCTTTTTCTTGACAAAAGTTATCTTATTTAAAAAGATGCAAACGCAAAAAATACTATACTTTATCAAAAATTCGATTTAACGATTAATTTAAAAATATTTGCAAAAACTATTAATTTTTGGTAAAAATTTAATGGGAGCCATTGTTACGGTTCTTCAGGTCATAGTCGTCGAATTAATTTTTTTTTTCAAAAATTAGTGGTTTATTAGAAGAAATGAAATGGTTAAACCATAAAAAGTGACAAAATATAGTTTTTTCGTTATTATATAAGTTAAAGTGTAAATATTATCTAGGACTAATTACGAAAAATACAATATTTTGCCAAAAATTTGGATTAACCACCAATTTTTAAGATTTTGACAAAACCATCATTTTTTGATAAAAAGTTTCATCAAAATCATTGTTACCGGCTTCTTCAGTTCATAATGATCGGATTAATTTTTTTCTCCAAAAGTTGCTGGTTTTATAAGAACAAAAAAAATTGATGGTTCAAGCAAAAAAAACGATAAAATATAGTATTTTTTTTTTTTGTAATTTGTCCTAAATAAAATACATTAAAATAATCTTTCTATAAAATAAGAATAATATTGTTGTATTTTATGATATTTTTTAAACAAAAATTTGGATTGTATTTAGTTGCTAAAATATGCAAAGATGATTTTAATTAGATTATATAGATGAAAAAGAAAAATACTAATTCTTAATAAATATTTAAATTGAGTCGGATTGATGATGAAAATAGTCTAAAAGAGACTACGTATAGGTTCTCTTAAAACTATTATAAATTCATACATGTTTGAAGTTCCTACCACAGAATGACCTTATGGTTATATAATTACTTTTATAACCTTTAGGAATTATAACCATTTCCAAACTTTATATGTGCCATTTTAGTAATTTGATTTTAATCGGACGAACTCTAAGAAGGTAAAATTCAACAAAATAATTATTATCTTAGGATTAATTTCATAAAAGAAAAGTACTATAATTAGTTTATTTTTCGATTTAACCATTGAAATAATTTTTTTAGTTTAATCACTGTAAATTTGTTTTTATCTTAAAAAAAAAAACTACTGTAAGTTTGTTTTTATGTTAAAAAAAACAATTATAAGTTTTTTCCCCCCGGTAATGAGTTACAAAAACTATTTGGAATAATAATTTTTCTAGATACGAGGTGATTATTTTGGAAAAAAATTCAAAGTTTGAATGATTTAATCATAAAAATTAATTGTTTAACTGTTTAAATTGCAAAAAAATCAAATACTAATGAATTTTGTAAAATCCAAAGTTTTATGTAGTGATTTTGCTGTAATTTTAAACAAACTCTCAATGGCTAAAGTACACAAAAGTTTTTTCAATATTTAATTAAACTATAAATAATTAAAAGTGACACTGCAAATAAATTAAATGTCAATGGGAACTAAAATATATATAATAAAACATTATTTGCAATGCAATACTAATCAAGGATATAATTTTATCAAATTTAAAACAATGATCAACTTTCATTTCTAACATAAATAAAATAGATCATTTTCTATATTGATTTTTAATCGAAAGTAAAAATGTGAAATAACAAAAGAGAATATTACAAATTTGGTCCCAATGCTATTTTTTTGTTATAGTCTAATGATTTTTTTTTTGTTATAGTCTAATGATTTTCAATGTTGTGGATATGGTCAATTTGACATACTTTCATTGTGGATTTTATTACCGGAGATAGTCTCCGTTAATTATTACAGGTAAACACACCCCATGTGCCCTTCACGTCAGGGTAAATTGGTTTTTTTCAATTTTTCCTCACTTATAAGTTATATGTACCCCTTTACAGTTTGAACGACTGAATTGATTTCATCAAATAATTTTCTTCTTCTCCATCTTCACTGTATTCTTAAGGCTTGAGAAAATTAGAGCACCATGGCTATGTTCTTCTGTGGTAGAAGCGCAATCACAGAAACGTCATAGACATCACTTAACCATGATCGTCATTTTTACTCATGCCCTAAACTGATAAGCGTTTTTCTTATACATAAAAATCGATGCATAAAGGTTGTTATTTCCAAAATTGAAGGGTTCACGGTGTAGGCTTCATGGATAAGTTGACCCACCCATATGTGTGTAATGTCAATTGCAATTATTCCTAGTTCGTTCAGGAACATTAATAGGCTGGAAGAATCCATCCAATCTTTGAATGTTAAAACAAAAAGGATGAACATGTATTTTGTTTCTTGTTATTGTAATAGTGTATATGTAGTTGGTAGGGATATATTGGTTGTTTTGGGGATTTAGGTATAAATTTAAGGAATGTACTTTTGGTGGTAATGATAATGGAAAATGTATCCTCTGATAATGACTTTTGCTTAATGATTAAACGTGACAAACACTTACCAAAGTTCATTAAAAGATCATATAACATTTTTGAAAATCATAACCATAAAAGTCACAAACTACAAGGACCAAATTTACGATTTTCTGTGAATAAAAAGACCGGGGGTGAAAGTGTTAATTTCATTCCTCTGACACACACGCTTACACATACTACAGCACTCACATGACTACTCTGTTTCTTCAACCACATATACGAAACAACCAGACAAACCCTACACCCTAAATAGTAAATATAACAAGTACCATTTACATATTTCATCGTATACCAGATGATGCATTTAATTTAATATTATATATTAAACATATATTTATCTACTTTATTGGATAAATTCAAATTAACAAATTTTAAGCTGGATTCAAGAAAAAATCTACCGGTTATCAAAAAAGAAAAAAGCGATTCTACTGATATAGTTTTACTTATTAATATCTGTGATAAATTAATTGTTGAAAAATAATATATGCTCTTCTTCTCTCTCAAGAGTAAAAACTAAAAAGCGAAAAAGCTTTACTTACTCTCTGATTCTGTACTTCATCGCCATTAAACAACACCATACCCACCTACTCTCCTTCTTCTTCTTCTTCCCCTTTTTAACTTCCTTATTTTTTCTTACCTTCATCACTTTGTATTCTGGCTCTCCCAACTATGGAAGCTTTTAGCTTGCTAAGATACTGGAGGAGTAATGGCGGTGATGGAACCGGCAATGCTAACGTAAGAACTTCCACCGCTTCACCCGCCGCCACCACCATTGTTACGGCAGTCGGCAGCCAAACCTCGGAAACGGGAGATGAAGAAGACAACGAGAATGATCACGGACCGTTTTTCGATTTGGAGTTCAGTTTACCGGCGGAAGACGAGGAAGGAGATGACGAGGATACGAAAGAGGGTGAAACCGAAAACGGTGTCGGTTATGGTGAGGAAGATGAAGAAGACTCTGATGGATCCGATGGGTTAGAAGATGACAGGGAGTTGAAGTTCACGCTGTTGTCTGGTTCCAGTGGTGATAGTACGAATGATGCGAATATTTCGGTTTCTCCCTCCGATGACTTGTTTTTCAAAGGCAGCTTCGTTCCTGTTGACCAAACGACGGAAACTAATTCAAAGTCACCGCAGTTTCGTGTTTCGTTGATGAAGTCGGCGACGAAGTTTCGAGTCATGATGTTGAAGTTTAAGAAATCGAAATTGAATGGGGAATCGAGTGAGAGTACGGAGTCGAACGCATCTGGTTCTTCGAATTCCAAGGAAGAGCAAAAGAAAGACGAGGAAAAACAGACGACGGATCAGAACGGAGGGAGTGAAGGTTCCGGCAAGTCTATGACGACGGTGAAATTTAAAGTGGAAGAAGTTCCCATTGTGTCTTTGTTTAAGAGACATAACAGTTCAAAAGCTCCAAAGAAGCGGCAAAACGACGACGAATCGGTTTCTGCTTCTTCAGAGGAGAAGAAATTTTCGAAGGAGGCGATGCAGAAGTATCTGAGAAAAGTTAAGCCTCTATACGTTCGCGTCTCGAAGAAATACGGTGAGAAGTTGAAGTTCTCCGGCCAACTAAGCTTACCAGGAGCTACCAAGCCGAATTTAGTAGCATCGCCGGCGACAGAAGAACAAAAACAGTCTCCAGCAGCAGTTTCTAAGCGAGAAAATGAATCAATCCCAGAAGTTGCAGAACCGCCGTTGCTGACGAGTAACGCGAAAGGACTGAAACAAGGTAACTTACCGGCGGGACTTCGTGTTGTCTGCAAGCATTTAGGAAAGAGCCGGTCAGCTTCTACAGCGGTCGCCGCCGCTCCTCCAGGGACAATATCGTCAAAACGCCGCGACGATTCGTTATTACAACAACAGGATGGGATACAGAGCGCCATTTTACACTGCAAGAGATCCTTCAAAGCTTCAAGAGGTAATACAAAAACCAGTCGAATTTTATTCTAACAATTTCACTGTAAAACAACAAATTTTCAACGATTATAAACTTCACCATACTCCAAACATCTGAACAGTTATACAAGTTCTTATAAAAACTTTTAGATTCAGATTCTGATTGTTCATCAAGTTTATCACGATCAACAAGCGATCCGGCGCCGGCTAACGGTAACTGCGCGAACAGTTCGTCGTCCGATGCGGCGGAATGTAGGGAGACGGTCGGAAACAACAAAAGGGAATGAGATAAATGATCCTAGTCAAAAAGCGGGAAAATCATATGATTTTTTCAGTTTTTGATGTTGATTGTGATAGAAACGAGGAAGAAATGAGTTCGCAATAATCAATCGAGTAGAGAGGGCCATAGTTGGTAAATTATGTAGTCAAGGGAGTGAGCCCACAGTAGTAAATTAGACATTAATGGAGTCCTGTAAAGCTTCTGTAACATCGTATTATTAGTTATTAATATTATATTTATTCTTATCATATTACATTCCTTAAAAAAAGGATGATTATTCATTCACCCACATTTAATTTTATATTTTAAAAGCAATAAATGATTAATCTAACATTTAATACCGAAAATACATATTTTTGATGTATAACTTTATATCAGAAAATAAAGTCCCTCCACCCTGATAGTATTAAATTGAATTAATGATTATAAAAAAGTAAAACTCAGATAGAACAAAAAGTGAGGTTGCATTATTCTCTTATTATAACGTAAAATAATAAATGTTGCACAAGATCTATAATGCATGTGACTTCTATTCATAGGGTTTTTTTTATTATCAATTTCCTATGGTTCATTATTATTTTAAAAGTTAGTTAATCACAAAGAATTATTATATATGCCTTCAGAAAAGAAAACATATCTTTAAAGCGAAATTTAGGAACTTATAAACAGAAGAATTCCTAGTATATTTGTTGGTGTACTTTTTGATTGAATTGATTTATAATTATTTATTCTTCCGGTTATAAAAGTTTACTGCTGTTGGTTTTGGACTTTTCTATAACTCTAATTATTATTTTGATTTTCAAGGTATCTTTTTCTTTCGATCAAAGCATACGTTATAAAATTCTATTTGTTATTTTTGAAATATTATGAAATTTATCATACCTCCGCTGAAATTAGAGTATACTATATATTATATAATAAAAATGCTTGATTCTATACTAAAAATTGAGTAAGACATACAATGAATTGTATTATATTTGACATAACATATATTTTAATAAATATATTTAGCCAATAATACTTTAAATTTCGTATACTGCATCCTTTTGACAGCCGATGTCACAAAACATCTCTAATTAGTGCTCCACGTATATAGGTAAATTGAGTTACAATTCTACTGGAAAAATTACTTTATAGATGATCCAGAATAAGAAAATGCTATCATTTACATGATAAATATGGCAATGGAGGATTGTACTTTATGAATATTGAATTGTATCGTCTCTTTTATTACAGGATAATGTTGAAAAAAAGGGGGTTTTTTTGGGGGGAAGAAAAAGGTCAAAGATGGGGAAAGTGTGTTCAAAGCGGTCAACTCAGCTTAACATTGTGAATGTGGGGCTTAATTCCACTGTTAGAAAAGACGTTTACGCTTTTTTTTACTCCTTTTAATGTCTAATTATGAAAATACAAAGCTATTAATATTTTATTTCTCTTGAATAAACATGACAAAATTATATTTATTAAAATATGCAGGGTAAAATATACATATATCTTTTTCTATATGCGGATTTATGAATATAGTCCACTTCTTTTCTTTTTCTTTCTTTTTAACATTTTCCAGTTCTTAAGGGTAGGCGGAGTGATCATCGGGCTCGCAAAAGATTGGAAGCAGGATGGGGCGGTATCACTGTCTCGTGGTGGCGGTGTCGTGCGGGTTCGGCCAAAGTGGGTTCGTTTGGGTGATGATGAAACCGCCGGATCTTGCAACTTTTGTAATAAAAAAGGCAAAATTACACTGTAGCCCATCCAACTCTGGCTTCTAGTTTAAAAAGTCCCTCATGTTATTTTTTGGTCTTTAAGGGGCATGAAGTTGAAATTTACCGATTAAAAAGGGACCTCGACTTATAATAGCCGGTGTCTACTGCCATCCCTTGCAATTAGAAGAAACGTAACCCTAGAATCAAAGGCTTGAAGGTAGTGGAACCATCCATTGCCACCGCCGTCTTCTTTTATGGTCATCTCAACCTCTTGAACTGTGCTAAAATGAGCCTCCCCGCCGGCAATAGTGGAACCGGAATCAATTCCTGCTCCCGCCTGAATCTCCTTAAACATCGCCATCACTTGAATCATCGTCGGCTGATTCCATGCCCGATCATCCAGGCAAGCCACTGCCACCCTAAGGTGCTGCAACAACTCAATCTCCAACCCTGGATCTTCCCTCAACAACTCCCAATAAAAAACATCACTTATCTTCGTCTTCCGATGTTGTTTAACCCAGCCGACGAGATTATTGTCACCAAAATCCGGCGAATCGGTCAGTTGTTTTCCGGTCAAAAGCTCCAGGAGTACGACCCCGTAACTGTAAACATCCCCTTTTGTTGAACATTTAAAGCTCTGGTAATACTCCGGCGGGACATACCCTGGTCTACCGGCACTCATATGTCTCGTCATTCCAAAATCCGCTTCCCGTCTATTGGACTTCCGGTGAGTGTTTGATTTTGCATTTGGATCATGTGGACATGCAGGAAGAGGGACTTCGATCAAAAGAGACGAAGAAGAATTTGAGGCAAATTTCATCGGGTTTCTAGCATTACGATTGGATTTTCTTTGCAAAATTAAAATTAAGGGATACGAAAGAATTTAAGGTTAATTGGTGTTTTTTCTTTTATTCTCTTTCGTCTCATCGGGTTTCTAGCATTACGATGTCTTCTTCTTCGTCGTGTTTTTTTTCTTTTGTAAAGTCTGATACTTCTAATATATTTCCAACATCAATTTCGAATCCATATTTTATACAATTTCAAGCACATACATAACACATTGCAATGGAGATGGGCTTAAATTTGATATGATTCCGTCGATATAATCGATTTCAGATCTGCGATTTGTTGTAGAATTGCAACGGTGGGAAGGGATTATAATTACTTATTTTATAATAAAAAGGGTTTATTTCATAAAAAACCTTATATTTTCAACTTTTTTCTGTTTAAACCTAAAACTTTATTTTTTTTCAAAAAATACCTAAATTTTGGAGAAACTTTTTAATTTAGACCCTTAACCTGTTTTACAGGTTATACATATTTTTTTTTTCAGAAAAAACCTTAATTTCTTTTCTTTTTTCCGAAAAAAACCCTCAATTTCAGTGATTTTTTCACAAAGAAATTTTTTTCTTTATTTTTGTAATTAACATAACTTTCATATACGATGTCCAAATTCTACGAACTTTATATCCCTGGAAAGGTCGTAAGTAATACTACAACTTTGCTTTACTGACTTTTGTTTGAATATGTTCAGATATTTCGCTACACTGACTTGTTTTTTTATAATAGCTGTATCTTTTGCATACGAGCTCCGTTTTCGACGTTCTATAAGTCGACGGATTCGTAAACACGAATACATCGTGTAATGAATATTATTTAAATCAAAATATTATTTGTATGATTTATCGAATTTTACGATACTGTAGTCTATTATTCGAAATTATAGCGTTTACTCGATAATTGATTCGAAATAACGTATTGTAGTATTATAATTTCCAATAATACATTAGGAAAGTTTTGAAAATTACATTTCAACGTATTATCCTAATTTGCGCTCTGGTTGACCTTTGTTGACTTTTGTTGACCAAATTTGACGGATGTCACAGACGGGGTCGCAAGAAAGCGACGACGTGGCACTTTTGTGGTTGGAGTTTGAACGGTACAATTTAAACCTTCACAAGCGGATGGAATTTGAAATAAAAAGGCTTATGAAGACAAACAACGATCCCGCCATGATCGACAACGAGCCCGCGAAAAAAAACAACCACTAAAAGACATAAAGTTTTTGTCGTCGACTAAAAGACCCCAATTTTTTTATTTTTTTACGAAAAAAACCCTCAATTTTTTCTTTTTCCTAAAATTTTTTAATTTAGGCCATTTACGAGTTTATTCACGGGCTCGTTGTTGATCATGGCGGGCTCATTGTTTGTCTTCGTAAGCTTTTATTTTTCAAATTCCATCCGCTCGTGAAGGTTTAAATTGTACCGTTCAAACTCCAACCACATAAATGTCACGTCGTCACTTTCTTGCGACCCCGTTTGTGACATCCGTCAAATTTGGTCAACAAAGGTCAACCAGAGCGCAAATTAGGATAATATGTTGAAATGTAATTTTCAAAACTTTCTTAATGTATTATTGGAAATTATAATACTACAATACGTTATTTCAAATCAATTATCGAGGAAACGCTATAATTTCGAATAATAGACTACAATATCGTAAAATTCGATAAATCATACAAATAATATTTTGGTTTAAA
The DNA here is from genome assembly GCA_023525715.1 of Cichorium intybus. Lineage (NCBI taxonomy): Eukaryota > Viridiplantae > Streptophyta > Magnoliopsida > Asterales > Asteraceae > Cichorium > Cichorium intybus. The sequence goes on along the minus strand of CM042009.1, from coordinate 155,140,730 downwards.
TAATATTCATTACACGATGTATTCGTGTTTACGAATCCGTCGACTTATAGAACATCGAAAACGGAGCTCGTATGCAAAAGATACAGCTATTATAAGAAAACAAACCAGTGTAGCGAAATATATGAACATATTCAAACAAAAGTCAGTAAAGCAAAGTTGTAGTATTACTTACGACCTTTCCAGGGATATAAAGTTCGTAGAATTTGGACATCATATATGAAAGTTATGTCAATTACAAAAACGAAGAAAATTTTTTTTTTTTGTGAAAAAATCACTGAAATTGAGGGTTTTTTTCGGAAAAAATAAAAGAAATTAGGGTTTTTTCTGAAAAAAAAAATATGTATAACCTGTAAAACCGGTTAAGGGTCTAAATTAAAAAGTTTCTCCAAAATTTAGGTTTTTTTTGATAAAAAATAAAGTTTTAGGTTTAAACAGAAAAAAGTTGAAAATGTAAGGTTTTTTATGAAATAAACCCTAATAAAAAAAGGTTGAGGAGATGACGATTATTGTTTCCTTATCGTTAATTTACCGTCACTTAACGTGGAAACCGGCTTTAAGAGGTCATGTGACCTTTTAGACAGGTTAAAGGCAACTTCAATACCTTAGAAAGCAAAAAAAAAAAATAAGTTAAGGGACCTTTTAAACCAGAAACCAAGAGTTGGATGAGCTACGGTGTAATTTTGCCTAAAAAAAATTAATCCAATCAAAATACATTTTTACCCACTCCTAGAAATACCATCCTCTACCCATTTAAAAATCACACCAGACTCTCAACCTTTCACACCATTCTCTAGTTTCTCTCTAACCTGTCTCTCTAGTTATGTAAAAAAATGACCGGCAACGGAAATAGGAGGCTTCCCCCATGGTCCAGAAGAGAAGAGGTGGTTTTGACAAAAGCGTGGATCGCCACCACCGAAGAAACGGATACGACATCCTTCTGCCCATTCAGGTTTCGTGTGGAGGAAGAGTTTCACACAAATATGGGCACGGTTCATTATCGGAGTAACCATATGCTTAACTCTAAATGGAAATATTTGAAACAAAAATTCGTACAATTTAACCAAATTTACGTAAACTTATCTTTCAACCGATTGGACGGGACGACCGACGATCAGGTCGTGGAACAAGCCTACAACAATATCTGGTGACACACAACAGAGAGTTTACGCATATAGAAGCGTGAAATGTTATGAAAGAGACATCTCAGTATTTTTTTTAGTTTCTAGTATTTAGGTTTATCAGTAATTTAGGATTTAATTTTTCGTATTTAGGATTTAATTTCCCGTATTTAGGTTGTTTTTTTTGTAGTGGTGTGTTTTTTTAATTAAATGTTATTTGACTTTCTCATTTTATTTAATACGTCTTTATTTTATTTGAATTATTAATTAAATGTTATATTAATTTTTTAATTAATAAATTAAATTAAAAATCAAAAAAATGATGTGACATTGTGGGTTCGGTGGGTACTGGTTCCATGGTTGAATTATGGTGAAAGATGGGGAAAGATAGAAATGAGAGAAAATAGAAAAGCTGGCGTGACGCGTGGGTTCAGTGGTATGGAAGGGAACTACTCCCCCACCCTAACAAGTATTGTTATTTTATTTTTCGTTCAAAATTGGCTAATTTATTGGTTAGACTTTTAAGTACGTGTAAATGATGAAAATACCCTACTTTATATTTAAGAAACCCTATGTCCTAAAATCAAACTTAAATACATAAACAAATCTACCGAAACCAAACATATTATTTAGAAAAAACCTAATTTTTAGTCAAAATCAAAAGCCAGACAAATGTTGACACAGACAAATATTACATTCACCGTCAATATGATCCAAAAACAAACGACCCCTTATCATGTTAAATGGCATGTCAGCGTTTGTGTAATTACAAACAAGCCAAGTGTAAAGTTCAATGCAATGGTGTTGATGAAAAACGGTGTTGACCTAAAGGTTCTTAGAGCATCTTCAACGATAGTTGTTATGTAATAAAAAGGGGAAAAAGCAATATAAACAATATCAGGATTTTACATGATTCGATCAAAAGAGATGTGACATACGTCTACGATCAATAACCAGAGAAATTTTCTATTATTCAACTGTTTCAAGTGATAGATTGGAAACTCTAGCTACAAATACTTATAAAAAAAGAACCCTAGCAATAATAGGGTTGAATCTATATACAAATAAAAAAACTTATCCGTACCTAAACACTTATCTGTTCAGTTTCACCAATCTGGTTTCTTCACTCCACTTTGGGTCGGGTTATACATTTGTTCGGACCACCAAATTGCAAGTCACACTCTAACAATTATCTACCTTGACTTGAATTGTCTTTAACCATCAAGTACTCCCAAGAGTCATCTCTTTCCCGTCAGTTTGCATTGTAGGGATTTACCTCACCAAGTCCAAGCAATGCTTGAATTTCTCCGCTGGATACGCCTTTGTTAGCATATTTATCAGGTTTTCTTTAGTAGCTATCTTTTGAATAGAGAACATGTATTCTTCAAGTACATCATGAATAAAGTTAAGCCTGATATCAATATGCTTTGTCTTTTCATGATAAACTAGATTCTTTTCCATACTTAACGCACTTTGTCTATCACAATACAAAGTAGGGTTCTCCGCCTTCAATCAGAGACTCTGAATAATACCACGTATCTGAAAGGTTTTCCGCAACCATGAACTAAATAACCTAAGTTCACATGCAACCTATGAAGATCTATATTTTCTTACTTTGAACATGTAACTAATTCCTAGAGGCCAAACAAAAATTAACTAAAAGAAATAAATCAGAAAAACTAACCTTTAGTTTTAATCTTGAAGCTAAGCAGCACAAGTGTCCTGCCTCAAATGAGATCACACCCAGGGAGCCAGAGGAAGGTCACGAAAATTCTAGAGAGAATAGAAGAGAATAACCTTTAATAATGAGGTCTAGGGGTCCCTATTTATAGGCAACCAAATGACCCTTAGAGATAAACCTCGTTTGACTTTCAAACAGAGATAACCCCTATCTCTAAGCCATTTTCCGGATTATTTGTACGCGCGCCGCGGCCCATGCTTTGGCGCGCCGCGCGTGCCAATTCAACTATTGAGTTGGTACAACTTTAGCCCCTGTCCTCTTGGTTAATCCAATTAATGCCACATAAATTAATCTAATTAATTCCTGATTAATTATTAACCAATCAATATAGTTTCTAATTAATATATTATTACTTTAATATATTAACAAACCATATTTTTAATTCCTGTTGATTTATTAATCACATAATAAATCAACCTTTCTCTCTACCGAACTTTCTACCAAACCTCCAGCTATGAGGGCAACCCAAATGGACTTTGCTTCTATTAATTAGGTAAATACAAATTATTAGTCATGGCTTAGAAACCTAATCCAACAGTCTCCCACTTGGATAAGTCTATGACTATAATTACCAATTTAACCTCTAATTAATAAGCAAACTGTAGCTTCCTAGAAACTGCCGCCAAACTCTGACCTAGTCAGTTCTGTCCATAGATAGGTGATCAGATGGTCCTCCGTCCAACAAGATATTTTCAGACATAAGACATGGATTGAGATCAATCTCTGTCTGACACACTGTTTCCCGATTTCCGATTTTGCATATGACATAAGACTTCTAATTGAACATATCAATTCAGTCCTGGCTGGCCAGCACTTTAGTCAACTTCAAAATCATCGAGAGGCCTACATATATCTGTTTCCCGTCAGGGTCAAGGGACGAATAAGCTTCGACTCATATGCTTATATCTTTTACCAGACAAATCACTCACAATAGCACGTTTTATAACATCGAGTTACCGATGCGTTTTCGTACTATCAATGAACAACCGCCTCGTAAATTATAACTCATATCTCTCCACTTCAAGATCATAAGATATTATCGTCTCAACATTGCTCGTGATGTAATCCATGAAGCAATCTATTGAGCGTGGGTTTATCCAATACTCAAATCTCCATTTCCAAGTACTCTTGAACGTTGCAGCAATCTTATTGCAATGTCTAACTCCTTAGACAATCTACAAACCAATTCATGATAGTCTTCCTTCATACTTACTCCCTAAAAGTATGAGCGACTGTGGATATTTGAGTAATCTAATTACTCAGGAAGTAAACATGCAAAAGCGAAACACGAAATCTGACTGGAAGCTACTCCTGCTTATTACCAAGTCTCCATGAGGTAATCACCAAGTCGGATTTATCATAACTATTATCGGTTTCTTATTTTCTTTTAAACTTTTAATTCAAACCTTTTTATTTTTTGTCTATTATGACCTTTTCACTCTTTCTATGTATACAAGTGTCTAACACTTATACACTTTAATTGTAGATAATCCAATCGGATACTCTTCCGATGATATCTCAACTTGTCATTCCGTCTTTCTCTCTCACAAATCCATTCCGGTGATGTATGCTGTGGCTACCCATAGTTCTCGGGATCTATAGTCTACATGACTACACCGTAATACTATTTCGAGGTATCATGATGTGCCGGTGAACCACACGTGCTCCATCAGAAAACCACGAAACTCTTTAACCATGAAGTCCTACAGCACCACGTCCTGGTGTAAACAATTACTGATTTGAAACTCCTTTCAAAACATTCACCCTAATCATTACCCAATGATTTCTCACTCATGTTTAAAATCCATTTAGTATTCTCAGCCAGGTCATATCCTGAATCCAACTTACTATGCTCTAAGCATCAAGTCATCAGGATATGTTCATAACACTTCTGATTGGTCCAGGAATCTCGTGGAACCTGATGTAATCTCATCCCAAACCCTTTTGGAATCCAAAGATTACTAATAATACTTGTGTCATGACTTCTGAAAACCATTTCCTTTCAGAGACTCTTTCTTATGCATCTTGAACCTCATCAAGACTATATTCTCAATGGCTAAGTCTATACTGTCAATTTCATCTATCTGATAGATGTTTGTGAACTATGTGAGTATGTTGCACCTTCTTTATTTCTTTCATGTCAAGTCATCACACTTTGCAATGATAGGAAACTCTTTTCCTAGGTTTATGCATCTTGAATCTTATCAAGATCATATTGGCAGAATTTCAATCTATCTAATAGATGTTCACGACCACCTAAGTATGTTGTATCTCTTAAAATCTTTCATAGCGAACCGTTTCTTAACACCAAGTCATTACATTTTGTAATGAAAATAGACGTTTCCTAGAACCAGTATGTAACCCACATACAGAGATAGCAGATAACAACGATACTCCTACTGGCTTTGACACTGTTATACGACTCTTTCGGACTATTCACAAAATCCAGAACTTTTGGCATATTTTGCGAAACCAAAATCCAAACCTTTCCAACATATTAAAGGAAATCTTTCAGGCTATTCACAAAATCCAAACCTTTTGGCCTATTTTGAGAATCCGAATATCTTTTCTTGCGAGATGCCCATGGGACGAATCCCGGGGCCATGTACCTTTTGTAACGGCATGCTCTATGTGAGTCCCTATTAGTGTGCCGGTAAACCACACACGCTCCACTAACGACTCACACTATGACATGCAGAATCCTCTCGAATCTCATCTTCTATTGAGAGTGCTCTTCTCAGAATCAATTGCTTGACTCCAAGTGATGACTCAATCAACCAGATGTTCTGTAAGTACATTTCTATGTTCCCTTCTTTTGATGATTCAATTACTCCCACTGGTTCCTAAACCAGTTGAAAAATCAAACAAACTGTCACATAGACTGTGTCTCGTGCTGAGGTTCTCTTATTTGGCAGCAACCGGGCTCACCAGTGCTTCCAGTAGTCGGTTTACTTATCCGTACCATCTTTAATGTTTTACCACTACTCGGTATGTCACCCATATCATAACTCCTTATGACGGTGACAAAAGAAACTACTGGTCAAGCGGAGAGAGGGTATGTCAAGTTTAACAGGAATCCAATTCCTGGTTAAGGCCCAGTGGTGACTAAAAGGTTCTTTCACTTGGCTAATCCCTGAATTCCTTCAGGGTTATTCTTACTCCCACTGTGTTCTTAGAACATGAGCTCTTTCTAAAAGAGTTCTTCTTTCAAAGGATGACCGGGATGGCCAATGAAATGACATTGCTGATCAGGTTCAGGCTTGTCATGAGATTCGGACGAATGCTACATGACCCTGGACTTTCTATGTACTAGTGGGACGATCCCAGCTTTACATTTCAGACAGTGTCGACATAACCTACTTAGTCTAAGAAATGGTCGGAATATGGTTTCTGACTGGTTGAATATTCAATTCGTTGAAATACTAATCGGAAATGTATCTTATACATTGGGGATCAAAAACTATTTCGATCAATGCTCCATCATCTTCCCTAAGGCACATTATAACCACTAATGTTCTTGGAAGAGGATAAACTGTGAAACATTTTCTCAGTCTATGTTGTCACTCAGGTTCTGTTGATATTATACTTCCTTTTGAATCCTTGAACACTTTAAGGCTCCAATCAATCGCTTATTCCGACAAGCGAAGCCATATTTGTCAAACTATTTGGCAAATATCAGGAAGTATAATTAATCGTGTTCTGTTCGAAGATTCGAGCAATACACAGTAACTTATGTGTTTGTTGCTCAAAATCTTAAGGTCTTTTACATCTTATGTAAATTTTATGATTTTGTTAATATTGTTCAAGACATGCAATCATCACCTGAATCCAAGTCAACTGATTCCAAAATCCTATCCATTGGATCTTTGGGTGATTCCTTTCTTGCCACAATTAATTTTATTAAGCACTCAATTCATCATGTGACTCTAAGTCAAATGATTCCAAAGTCCTGTCCAACTGGACCTTTGGTGGAAGTGATTCTCATAAAATTCACTTAACAATCATAAAGAAACACAATTTATAAGTCCAATATCATTGGATGTATCAACGTTCAAGTTATTACCATTTATGCCATTAAAACATTCACACAATGTTTCGAGGATAATTAAAACGATCATGTTTTTTAAAAAAATTTCGAACCAGAATTGTCCTCAGAACAATGTACTATGCGAATCCATGTCATATGTATCTATAAACTAATAACAAGAACAAATATCTAGCCTAACTCCAAAAACTGCACGAGCTCCAGATCCAATTCGAATATGCTCCTGTGCGACAACATCCCGCATCCTAAAGAGTCCGTGCATACAGAGCAAATGTGAGAAACACATCCTGTATCAAGGAAATGAGGATCAGGTATTATGAGTTTTAAGATATTACTGAGTTTGCCAAACGGTTTGGCTTTGGAGCATTTTTCCAATCTTTCTGTGACTGTGTCCCACCTTATGGATTCCCAGTTTGAAACATCGAACAATCGGTCCAGACGATCTGGATCATTTCTTGATGCAACTAAATCAATGGAACTAGGCTTCTCCATGAACGACTCATATAGAGTCGACATTGAATACATTTCCACGATTGTCTTATCCGGTTACCCTTTCTGTTCATTTGGATGAACAGATCAGTGAGTCGAGCTGTCACACCCTCAAACCACGATGGCGGAATCGTCTGAGGGTGGAACGAAACGTAGTATCACAACCATTGCATACATTGAAACATAAGTAAATAAACAACCATATTACATTGAAATTGGAAAGTTACATTATTCAAACAGTATTGTTTAAACCCGATTACAGTACGATAACGAAATAAATAAAGGAGACGTCTTCGCGTCCCATCCCAGAAGGATAGTCGGTCTTGACTAATTGTTACCTGAGAATACAAGTATTTTTCAAGTGTCAACATTACGTTGGTGAGTTCATAAGATTTTTGTATAAGAAAAGTCCTTTTTGTTTGTAAATGATAGTATTGTAAACCGAGAAAATCCAATATCTTCTCATGAAATGTCCAAGTCCCAAAGACTAAAAATGTATAATGTAATTTGTAGTATAAATCCGTTAAAATATATGATTCCACGTAAACAAATTATAAAGTTGATTGTTTTTCCATGTGAGACGCCCTATAACCATACTGTAACTTGTAGGCCTGCTACGACGTTCTTCAGGCGTCGGAATGTTATGACATTTGTCACCCCAGACCTGCCGGTCTAGCTGTAGCTAACAGCTTAGGTGCGGGGTTGTCAATCCCGTATAGATCTATACACAATTATCACGTTCTCTTACCGAGACTCTGGTTATAAATTCAGGACTTATAGTAAGTACTTAAATAAGTACTTGTGAAGACACATCTCACAAAATGTATGTATTCAATCAACTTATTTATGTAAAATTTGTATATGAAAAGTCATTGTGTTTATCCATTATCATATTTCCCTTGATAATATTGTAATGTATAATAATTATATATTTTTATATAATTATTTGGTTTTGTTCAAAATATAATAGTAACCTTTGTATTCACAAACTATACCTATAATAGTTTATTTTTATTTTTCCGTCATACATATATTTATGAATATGTGTGAAATAACTTATTTAGATGATTATATCATTTATTAATTTCAATAATATCTCATGACTATCAAATAAAGAACGACCAGGTAGAAGATCGGATGGGGAGGCAGGACCCTTTCAGCGTATAAGCCTTTCGGAAATCCAACAACCTAGCCCAAAATGATCGGCCTAGACATCGTCCTCGTAAGTAGATCATTCAATATTATTTTTGGAATTATAATTGACTTGTTGTAATAATGGTATTTACAAAATTCGTATTTTGTCTACTACTGTTACAAATGAATATAAATAATTATTTAATAACATAACTTGTATTCTCCCCCATAAAAACTTGAATAAATGTAAAAAGAGGGGTATGAACTCACCTTTGAAGCGTAAATTCGGTTTAGATATAAGAACGATCGTATTTGAGAAGCACTGCGAAATATCACCACAAAACAACAACGTTTTGTGCGGCGAAGTGACGATGCTCTTAGCCAAAAGGAGAACAATTGGAGAAAGAAAGAAGAAGCTAGAAGCTCTGGTGAATTTGTGAAGAAAAATGATAGAAGTTGAGCTTCTATTTATAGTATGTTTATTTTCGTATAGCGGCCCTCAAGATACATAGATTTGATAATTATAGCTTTTAGAATTTGTTTATGACAAAACATACCCTTAAACACTCTTTAAATAGATTTAATAGTTTTTATATAAGATAAATAATTTTTGTTTATAAAAATGTAATCTACAAAAATCGTAGTTTAATAATATCAACTTTTTAACTAAAAATCTCTAACGAATTACCGAAAGGGTATTAGTTGTAGTTTTAATAAGAGTATAGGGTTTAAATGTAAATATAATTTCTTTTTAAAGAAAAAGAAAATATTAAATATAAAACTGATACCCATAATATGAAATTTTGATGTCAGGTTGTTCGTATCGACGATACCGTTTTAATGGTATATTTTGTGTTTTATAAACTGATATAATATTGTTGGTAAACTTAACAATACGTATTGAATACGTATAAATGAAAATATGAATTCTTTAGGGTAAAATATGTAAAATTGGATAATAATGGAGTGGGACCCGCTATATATATTATAATAATAATAATAATTGATCTTTCATTCACGGGAGGTTTCGTTTGACTGATTGAATATATATATATATATATATATATATATATATATATATATATATATATATATATATATATATATATATATATATATATATATAATCAAACGTCGCTTTCAAGTTAAATTATATGTTTTTCTATAATAACTTTATATATATAACATTTGGTAAAAATATGATTACATATTTGGAACCGTCGTAATTTTATCTACGTTTTGATATAAAATTTGTAATATTCCGAAGAGTTTTACATTTTTACCGTTCACTATTCACTATTCGGATACTATTCACTGCTCACTATTCACGATGTGAAAAAAAATAATTTTATTTAATTTTATTTTAAAAAAATATTTAACTTAATAGCGTTTGTTCGTATAATTGTTTTGAATTAGCGTACATACTATTATATTATACAACGTAGAGTTTATGAAGTTTACATTTCAAATATTGATTTAACGTACGCTTTGACTGACTTGAGTGGACTTTTGTTGACTTAGTTTGACAGTTGTCACATCATCTACCCGTTAGAAGGAATTTCGTCCCGAAATTTAGCACTTTAAGTAGATTCTCAAGGGTTTGAGAAAAGATGTGGGTATTTCCGTTTCATTTGATCCTCACGTTCCCAGGTAAATTCAGGTCCACGCTTGGCATTCCAGCGGACCTTCACTATCGGTATGCGGCTTTGTTTCGTCCTCTTGATTTCTCTGTCCATTATTTCCACAGGTTCTTCAACGAAGTGGAGATTTTCGTTTATTTCAATCTCATCAAGTGGAATGACGAGAGTTTCATCGGATAAACACTTCTTTAGATTGGATACGTGGAAAGTGGGGTGCACGTTGCTGAGTTCCTGTGGTAACTGAAGTTTGTAAGCTACCGGGCCAATCCTGGCAAGGATCTCAAATGGCCCAATGTACCTTGGGTTCAGTTTCCCACGTTTTCCAAAACGTATCATCCCCTTCCATGGTGAGACCTTTAACAACACTCGGTCACCAACCTGGAATTCCAAGGGTTTGCGTCGTTTATCTGCATAGCTCTTTTGTCGGTCTCGAGATGCTTTTAGTCGTTCACGAATCTGAACGATTTTCTCTGTCGTTTCTCGTATGATCTCAGGACCGGTGAGAATGTTGTTAGGCGCTTGTCCTCTAGCTAACTGAGTATCACCCACCTCAGCCCAGCATAGAGGGGATCTGCACTTGCGTCCATAGAGGGCTTCAAATGGAGCAGCTTTAATGCTCGTGTGATAACTATTGTTGTATGAAAACTCGATGAGCGGTAAGTGGGTGTCCCATGCTCTACCGAAGTCTATCACACAAGCTCTCAACATGTCTTCCAGCGTCTGGATGGTTCTTTCACTTTGCCCGTCGGTCTGTGGATGGTAAGCTGTGCTCATATCAAGTCTGGTTCCCATAGCCTCTTGTAATGATTGCCAAAAGTTTGAAGTGAACCGGCTGTCTCTATCCGAGATGATTGATTTTGGCACACCATGCAATTTTACAATTTCTTTGAGGTAGAGCCTCGCCAGCTTATCCGTCCTATCAGCCTCCTTGATTGGCAGGAAGTGAGCGGATTTGGTTAACCTATCGACGATTACCCATATAGTGTCTAACCCACCGGTTGTCTTTGGTAATTTGGTTATGAAGTCCATTGTTATCCGCTCCCACTTCCACTCAGGTATTGCTGGTTGTATTAGCAAACCCGAGGGCTTTTGGTATTCTACTTTAACCATGGCGCAAGTCAGGCACATGCCCACGTAAGTAGCAATTTCTGCCTTCATGTTTGGCCACCAATACAGTTTCTTGAGATCCAGGTACATTTTGTCGGACCCAGGATGAACAGAGTATCTAGTCTTGTGAGCTTCATTCATGATAATGTCTCTGTATCCGCCGAATCTCGGGGTCCAAATTCGGTTCATGAGGTAACGAGCTCCGTCATCCTTAACTTCAAGGTTTTTATCCATCCCTCGCAAGGCTTCATTTGCGACATTCTCGGGTTTTAAGGCTTCTAGCTGTGCTTCTTTGATCTGAGTGGACAGATGGGAATGGATCGTTATTGTTAATGACTTCACTCGGTGACGTGAGTACTCCTTTCGACTGAGGGCATCTGCCACTACGTTGGCCTTTCCTGGGTGATAACGAATTTCACATTCATAATCACTTAGTAGTTCTACCCATCGTCGTTGCCTCATGTTGAGCTCTTTTTGGTGGAGGATATGCTGAAGACTCTTATGGTCAGTGAAGATCGTACACTTAGTGCCGTATAGGTAGTGTCTCCATATCTTTAATGCGAACACTACTGCCCCCAACTCGAGGTCATGCGTGGTGTAGTTGACCTCGTGGGTTTTAAGTTGTCTCGAAGCATAGGAAATGACTTTTCCTCTTTGCATGAGCACGCAACCCAGACCCTGATTTGATGCATCGCAGTAAACCACAAAGTCTTCTATTCCTTCTGGAAGGGACAGAATAGGAGCGCTGCATAATGCTTTCTTTAGAGTCTGGAAGGCGACGTCTTGTTTATCCTCCCAGTTGAAGGTTACTCCTTTCTGTGTCAGGACAGTAAGTGGCTTTGCGATTTTTGAAAAGTTACGTATGAATCTTCGATAATAGCCAGCGAGACCCAAAAACTGGCGAATTTCTGTCGGTGTTCTCGGTGCTTCCCAGTTTTCAATGGCTTTGATTTTGGAGGGATCCACATGTATCCCTTTCTCGCTGACTACGTGTCCTAGAAAACCGACCTTTCGAATCCAAAATTCACATTTTGAGAATTTTGCATACAACTTTTCTGTTCTTAATGTCTCTAAAACTTGTCGCAGATGTTGACTATGTTCCTCCTTACTTCGTGAATAAATTAGTATGTCATCGATGAAAACTATCACGAATTTATCTAAGTAAGGTCGGAATACGCGATTCATTAGGTCCATGAATACTGCAGGTGCGTTAGTCAATCCGAATGGCATCACAACGAACTCGTAATGACCGTAACGAGTCCTAAATGCTGTCTTAGGAACATCTTCCTCCTGAACTCTGAGCTGATGGTACCCCGACCTTAGATCAATTTTAGAGAAATAACTCGATCCTTGGAGTTGTTCAAATAGGTCGTCAATGCGGGGTAACGGATATCGGTTCTTGATAGTGAGCTTATTTAATTCCCGATAATCAATGCACATACGGAATGATCCATCCTTCTTCTTCACGAACAAGACCGGTGCTCCCCAAGGTGAGAAACTCGGTCTAATGAACCCTTTACTTAGTAGTTCGTTCAGTTGACTAGATAATTCCTGCATTTCTGACGGGGCTAACCAATATGGCGCTTTTGCTACGGGGGTGGTTCCAGGAATCAAATCGATTCTGAATTCGACTTGTCGTATGGGCGGCACACCTGGGAGGTCTTCTGGGAATACGTCGGAAAAGTCGCAGACTTCAGGAATCTCTTTGATGCTCTTTACTTCTTTCTTCTCGTCAACAACGTGGGCTAGGAAGGCATGATATCTTTTCTGTAGGTATTTTCGGGCTTTGATGCAAGACACGATTCGAAGGTTGGTACTGGGTTTGTCGCCGTAGACGACAAGGGTGTTGCCATTCGGTAGATGAAGTCTGAGTCCCCGTTCGTAGCACATGATGTCAGCATGGTGAGGAATTAGCCAATCCATACCAACAATCACGTCAAAGCTTCTTATTCTAACAGGCATTAAGTCGATTTGGAAGGAGTGATTGTTCAGGGTAAGTGTACAACCTATGTATATATTGTTGGTGTTTTCTGTTTTGCCATTTGCCATTTCTACCGTAAACGTTTCATTGAGTGGTTTAGATTTTTGTTTTAGTAGGTATTTGAACTTATGACTTACGAAACTCCTCTCCGCACCGCTATCGAATAGTACACAGGCATATGAATTATTGACGAGGAACGTACCGGTAACCACGGTGGGATCCTCCACTGCTTCTGTGCGTCCCATGGTTAGGACCCTTCCATTTCTCCCAACAGTCTTTGTTTTCGGGCAATCCCGCTTGAAATGTCCTGTTTCTCCACAACCGTAACAAGCTTGAGTCACCCCAACATTAGAGGCTTGGGGTGTTTGTGGAGCTGGTGCCTTGCAGAAGCGAGAAGTATGACCCTTTCTGCCACAATTTGTGCAGTGCATACAAGCTCCGTGGTGGTGGTAGTTGCACTTGTTACACTTGGGTAGGTTTCCACTGTATTGTTTGTTTTGTATTGGAGCGGTAGGGAGAGTAGCGGCATGGATCGTCACTGCTTGTTGTCTTTTAGCATTTCCTTGGTTTTGTTGATCTCTCCCCCTGTTCCAGAATTTTCTCTTGTGGTCTCTTCCTTTTGGTGGCTCGGTTTTGAGTGTCATGGTGCCTTGGCGAACTCCATGGTCGATTAGTCGTTGAGCCAGTCGCTTAGCAATGTCGTACGTGGCTGGGCTTGCTGATTCCACATTTCCTTGAATTAGAGGGGATAGCCCCCAGATATAACGCTCAACCTTCACGGATTCTGGTGTGACCATTGAGGGGCAAAGGGTTGCCAGGTCGTTGAACCTGTTGGTGTAAGTGGTTATATCTGCACCCTTCATTGTAAGGTTCCACAATTCTTGTTCTAGTTTCTGAACCTCTCCTCTAGGACAATACTCTTTCATCAACATGGTCTTTAGTTCTCCCCAACTCATTGAGTTGGCTACAGGGAGTGTCAGGCTCTTAACATTACCCTTCCACCAGGACATGGCCGTATCAGCAAAAGTACAAGTGGAGTATTTGACTTTGTATTCCTCGGGACAAGCAGAAATGTCAAAGATCGACTCAGTTTTCTCGATCCACCTTGTAAGAGCGATAACACCTCCAGTCCCATGAAAAGTCACCGGTTTGCAATTCGCGAAGTCTTTGTATGTACATACTCGCGGGTGGCTTGGTGTTTCTCCGTTTGTGGAATCGTTAGTGGCGTTCTTACTTCCGCTTCCATTTGTTCCATTTGAATTTATCTGGGCAATTGCAGCTGTCACAGCGGCGGTTACGGCGGCTTGGAAGGTAGGAGTATCCATCATTGGTGTCTCTGGTATTTCTGCGGTCTCGGCGGCGTGGGAGGTATCAGCATCCATCTATTACACGTTTATTATTATTATTAATTTTTTTTAAGCATGTTTCCAGTATCATGTATACATATCAAACACTTGTATACTACTTTATAAATATGTCATCATATTAATAATACTTTGTAGCATTACACAATTTGAGAAGGAAATTTTTGACATTCGTAGAGGTCTTCAGTACATAACAACAAACGAGTGGCATAACGACCCCCAAAGAGTGTAATCACTTAATTGTAGGGTCGCGCCTAACTACAATAATGAGTAGTGCATAGAGTTTACCCATAAGTTTATAATATATATCCAAATTGAGTAAACATTTCTCATAGCGAGCCAAATCCTCATGCTCCCCGGAGCGCAGCTACCTGTGCCCTCAACTCTGCAGCCTCCCGTATAGCCTCCTCGGCCCTCTGCTCCATGTCTCTTATCCTCTGTTCGGCATCCTGCAATCGCTCGAAGGTATCCCTGAACATCTCCATGACAGTCCTTCTGTCTTCCTCGAGCGAGTCAACCCTCGTTGAGGTACCGTCATGAGCCTCATTGAGGCGTCGGACGCGAGCGGTGGTGATCTCAGTAGTGGCTCCCACATCATAGATTTGACTAGTGATCGCCCTAGTTTGTTCGTCCAAGCGGTTGATACGACTAATCGTGACAGGCAAGGCTCTGTCAGCCGGGCCTCCCTCGCTGAGGTCAAAATAAAGATGGCTCTTGCCGTAAGGAGGGCGTTGTTGTTGTTCACGACTCCATCGGTGTAGGTGTTCTGCCCAAACAGGCGTCGGGTCCTGATGAGGTTCATTTATTATTAGAGGGCGATGGATGGGAAATATCCTCTTTCGAGGAGTACGTCTCCACAATGGGCCACCGGGGTGGCGGTATACTTCAAAAGTCGCTGCTGGCGCTGGTGCATGCATGTCGCGGACTGGATAGGGTGGGTTGATGACCTCGGGCTCGTCATCAGACTCTTCTTCCTCTGAATCTTCCTCTGGTTCCTCCTCTGGAATCTCTTCTGGTTCTTCCTCTGACTCCTCATCGAGCCATCCTCCGTTTCCCTCCCCAGGAAAATAAGGGTCTCCTGGCAAATGAAATCCTGCCATGATGTCTGTGCAAGAATGGGGTATGAGGGGTCTGTAAAGTGTCTAGGTGTAGAAATACTCCTATAGTATTTAAGAGTTTCTTTGTATAGGGTTCTTGGTAAGTTTTAGACTTGTTGTTCACTACGACTATCCCTAAGTTGATGTTAGCCACACCATGGACCAATATAGTTGATCAGGCTCTATCTATCCTAGGTATGATTACATAACTACTTAGGCTTACTCGTGGCATTCAACTCATCTTATTAATCTTGTAGTGTTCTGGTTATGACACTGTTGTAGTATGTATGTACTTGTACTTATACTTTATAAAATATCATTGTATCTTGAAAGTATATTTTGTACAAAATGTTTTTAGAGAGTTTTAGTCCCATTGTATTTATAGTTGTATATCTTTAATGGATTGATATACTTAGTTCACTATAAACAATGCTCTGATACCAATCTGTCACACCCTCAAACCACGATGGCGGAATCGTCTGAGGGTGGAACGAAACGTAGTATCACAACCATTGCATACATTGAAACATAAGTAAATAAACAACCATATTACATTGAAATTGGAAAGTTACATTATTCAAACAGTATTGTTTAAACCCGATTACAGTACGATAACGAAATAAATAAAGGAGACGTCTTCGCGTCCCATCCCAGAAGGATAGTCGGTCTTGACTAATTGTTACCTGAGAATACAAGTATTTTTCAAGTGTCAACATTACGTTGGTGAGTTCATAAGATTTTTGTATAAGAAAAGTCCTTTTTGTTTGTAAATGATAGTATTGTAAACCGAGAAAATCCAATATCTTCTCATGAAATGTCCAAGTCCTAAAGACTAAAAATGTATAATGTAATTTGTAGTATAAATCCGTTAAAATATATGATTCCACGTAAACAAATTATAAAGTTGATTGTTTTTCCATGTGAGACGCCCTATAACCATACTGTAACTTGTAGGCCTGCTACGACGTTCTTCAGGCGTCGGAATGTTATGACATTTGTCACCCCAGACCTGCCGGTCTAGCTGTAGCTAACAGCTTAGGTGCGGGGTTGTCAATCCCGTATAGATCTATACACAATTATCACGTTCTCTTACCGAGACTCTGGTTATAAATTCAGGACTTATAGTAAGTACTTAAATAAGTACTTGTGAAGACACATCTCACAAAATGTATGTATTCAATCAACTTATTTATGTAAAATTTGTATATGAAAAGTCATTGTGTTTATCCATTATCATATTTCCCTTGATAATATTGTAATGTATAATAATTATATATTTTTATATAATTATTTGGTTTTGTTCAAAATATAATAGTAACCTTTGTATTCACAAACTATACCTATAATAGTTTATTTTTATTTTTCCGTCATACATATATTTATGAATATGTGTGAAATAACTTATTTAGATGATTATATCATTTATTAATTTCAATAATATCTCATGACTATCAAATAAAGAACGACCAGGTAGAAGATCGGATGGGGAGGCAGGACCCTTTCAGCGTATAAGCCTTTCGGAAATCCAACAACCTAGCCCAAAATGATCGGCCTAGACATCGTCCTCGTAAGTAGATCATTCAATATTATTTTTGGAATTATAATTGACTTGTTGTAATAATGGTATTTACAAAATTCGTATTTTGTCTACTACTGTTACAAATGAATATAAATAATTATTTAATAACATAACTTGTATTCTCCCCCATAAAAACTTGAATAAATGTAAAAAGAGGGGTATGAACTCACCTTTGAAGCGTAAATTCGGTTTAGATATAAGAACGATCGTATTTGAGAAGCACTGCGAAATATCACCACAAAACAACAACGTTTTGTGCGGCGAAGTGACGATGCTCTTAGCCAAAAGGAGAACAATTGGAGAAAGAAAGAAGAAGCTAGAAGCTCTGGTGAATTTGTGAAGAAAAATGATAGAAGTTGAGCTTCTATTTATAGTATGTTTATTTTCGTATAGCGGCCCTCAAGATACATAGATTTGATAATTATAGCTTTTAGAATTTGTTTATGACAAAACATACCCTTAAACACTCTTTAAATAGATTTAATAGTTTTTATATAAGATAAATAATTTTTGTTTATAAAAATGTAATCTACAAAAATCGTAGTTTAATAATATCAACTTTTTAACTAAAAATCTCTAACGAATTACCGAAAGGGTATTAGTTGTAGTTTTAATAAGAGTATAGGGTTTAAATGTAAATATAATTTCTTTTTAAAGAAAAAGAAAATATTAAATATAAAACTGATACCCATAATATGAAATTTTGATGTCAGGTTGTTCGTATCGACGATACCGTTTTAATGGTATATTTTGTGTTTTATAAACTGATATAATATTGTTGGTAAACTTAACAATACGTATTGAATACGTATAAATGAAAATATGAATTCTTTAGGGTAAAATATGTAAAATTGGATAATAATGGAGTGGGACCCGCTATATATATTATAATAATAATAATAATTGATCTTTCATTCACGGGAGGTTTCGTTTGACTGATTGAATATATATATATATATATATATATATATATATATATATATATATATATATATATATATATATATATATATATATATAATCAAACGTCGCTTTCAAGTTAAATTATATGTTTTTCTATAATAACTTTATATATATAACATTTGGTAAAAATATGATTACATATTTGGAACCGTCGTAATTTTATCTACGTTTTGATATAAAATTTGTAATATTCCGAAGAGTTTTACATTTTTACCGTTCACTATTCACTATTCGGATACTATTCACTGCTCACTATTCACGATGTGAAAAAAAATAATTTTATTTAATTTTATTTTAAAAAAATATTTAACTTAATAGCGTTTGTTCGTATAATTGTTTTGAATTAGCGTACATACTATTATATTATACAACGTAGAGTTTATGAAGTTTACATTTCAAATATTGATTTAACGTACGCTTTGACTGACTTGAGTGGACTTTTGTTGACTTAGTTTGACAGTTGTCACACGAGCTAATGCTTAACTCCCGATCACAAAGGGAAACCAGTTTTATACTGTTCGCCTATGTATCCCTCAATCTCGGGAACACGCAAACTGGTGCTACTTCCTTCTAGCTTGCAACTTCAAGCTCTTTGAAGATCCTAGTTCGTTCCCTTTATTAAACCAGTTCTCGGAACCTTTCCTCAACCAGCTGTGCTAACTTATCTGACCCCAGGAATTCTAAATCCCTACGGAACTCGGGGTCAATGATCAATAGTGTAACACCCGTGTCCCGGATAATGTTTCAGATCAAAACATTAGTTACAATCTCATATAAAAATCAGCATTATATGCCGATCTTAGAAAAATCATAATTAATTCTATAAAAATCGGATTGACCTCAAACTAGTGCACAAAGTTTGCAAATTGAGTCTAGTTTAAATGATAAAAATTTCGTAGATCGCGACGCGACAGGGTATGGGATCGCGACGCGATCTCTATCGGCAGTGTCGGTTGAGTGCGCGATGAGATAAGTGCTTACGTCAGATATCGGGACGCGATCTAGGGTTGGATCGCGACGCGACGGGGCTCCAGAGGCCTATAAATACGAGGCACAAGCCTCATTTTTGAGGCAGAACACACACCAAACACATATATGATATAGGAGAGTGTTCTGGTAAGGAGTATACGTTAAGAGATGATAGTGAGAAGTAAGGAGCCAGCGGTAGCTAGCATCGAGGTGCTCGGGAGCTATCAGAAGTCCGGAACAAGAACCGTGCCAGGACTCCGGGAAAGCACCAAACTCAGGTGAGTAATCGCTACCGTATCTCCCTAGTAGTTTATACGTGTTAAACTGTGGTAGAAAGATATTATTGAAGGAAATGCAAAGTAGTACAGTTATGATTTTTAATAGTAGTCATGTGGAAGGTAGATATGTTGTGGACCCGTTTGACGAGCCCGTTTCATGAATAGTAGAGTGTCACGGGGTGATACTAAGCAGTGTGATTAACCAGTAGTGTAGTGCCCATGCGGAAGGATGACATATGACATAGAAAGAAGATTAGGTAGATGCTGTATGCCAACACTAGATGTTGCACTAGTATTGGTCTAGTATGTTAGAAGGGATATGGATATTCCATAAAGCAAGTGTAGGAAATTGTGTAGACAGTTACCAAATGATGAATTTGGTAAAGAGCGATAGTGCCGAGAGAAACCCGGTGCGGAACCGGTGAATATTTTAAGATAGCAAGAACGAATGAGTTGTCACGGTATGTGATACCGTAAGTAATAAAAAGAAGTAAGGAATGAGTTACCGTATGATAGTAGTAGGTAACATAGTAGTAAAACACATCACTATTGATACTGAAAATGAGTAATGTTAGACAGTATGGTAACATTATAAGTTACCAAGTAATGGTAGAAAGCGCAGGCAGTACGGTAGCGTCATAAGCTACCAGATAGTAGAGGAAAGTGCAGAAAGACCTAGTAAGAGTGTACGTACAAGAGAAGTGAGATCCGTCGGGTAATACGGTAGTTTCACAGTATGATGGACGAGTAAGAAAAAGTGATCGTATGACGGTCCGGTGTAGTAAGATGAATATGTGAAACGAGTGTGGCTATTTAGGCCATACTGTGATTCGATTACTCACTAAGCTTTATAGCTTACCCTTTTATTTTATGTGGTTTTGCAGGTTTAGGTAACGCTCGGCTTGGATCATGGGACGATCCCTGGTGATATTATCTTGTAAAACCTTAGGCTTTGGAGAGCCGGGTCGTTACAAATGGTATCAGAGCCGAGATTTGAGTGAACTAGGTGTCAGTAGAAAAGATTCCTAGACTCAAATCAGTAGGTATATGTAAATTACCTAATGATAGGTAAATATCACAAACATATTGTGATAAGGAGAGAGATGGGTAAACATCACAAAAATATTGTGATGAGAAGATAGATAAAGATAAAGCAAAATATACATAGTAACTCAATATGAGTGTTAAAGAACTCCTTAGAAATCCAAGGAGAAGAGGATAGTAAGAACAGTGATAAGATAACTTGTTAAAAATATAAACAAGAAAGTAAGTGAGAAATAAGAGCTACAAGAAAATACTAAAACATGAGAATGGTACATAAGGTACCAAAGAAAATAAGCAGTATACTCATAAGAGTAATATAAGAAAGCTGAAAAATTAAAAAGAACATGGTAACGAGTAAATAAGAAAGCAAGCAGTTTTGAGACAAGAAACAGTTTGAGTAAACGGTTTTGAGAAAGTAAAAGAAAGCTATAAAGAAAAGAGTTGGCTTTTAGCCATAAGATATTTTTGAAAGTATGATTTAAAAGTTAACAAGAATGTAAGATATAAAGATAAAAGTGATAATAAAATAGCTCTACGTAAGAGCTAAAGATTTGAAAGAAGTTTGTAAAAAGCTAAAATAGTAGCTCAACATACGAGCTAAAATGTTTTACGAGTCTGAATTATGTTTCAGAAAAGAGTTTTGAAAGATATGAGATTTAAAAAGAGTTTTGAAAGCTATGAGATTCGCTCTATATAAGAGCGAAAGATGTTTTAGTTTAGCTAAGACCAATTTGAAACGAATGACAGTCGAAAAGAGAAGAGAAAGAAGTCCGGACAGGCTTTCGCCATTTAAGGAAGCCTAGAAGACAATATTGGGATGGTACCTCCCTTCGCGAAGTAGTTGTCTAGCTTAGTATACCCTTGCACTTGGATCCGTTCCAAGTCACAAAAGGGGAGACAGAGATAGCATAACCTAGCGGGTGGATCTGTTCCGTCCCGCGAGGGAAGTTAGTAGAATGAGTTTCATGAGTTTCAGTTGGTCTTACGCTAAGAGAAAGGAAAGAGTTAAAGAAAGAATTATTTTCAAAATGAGGGTTATTTTGTAACCAAAAAAGATTAAGGGTCCTGTAATGACCAAAAGTTATGATAGAAATTTTTAACAAGATAACAAAAGAGTCATTTTATGATCAAGAAGTAAAAAAAAGAGATTTTTTTTCTAAAAGAGTCATTTTCATGACTAGAGTATGTAAAAACTTTAAAAGTATAAGAGAGTCATTTTATGACTAGAAAGAGTAAAAAGGAAATTTTTACTAAAGAACGAAAGACCCAACTGAAAAAAAAAACATAATAATATGTTGAAACAGATCAGTTGGAAAGTATGGAAGTTAATTATGTGATAATAAAAGTCACAATAGTAAGCATATAAGAAAGCGAATATGTACGAGACTGGTGAGTTTTGGTATAGAAAAAGAAAGAATACAAATAGACTATACCACGTGTAACTAGTGGTATATGAGTTAAGGGAACCAGTGAGCCAGGAAACCCAGTGTAACGTTAAGAATCAGTATGTATCAGTAATTATGATAGTAAGGGCCCGTATTATCATAGTCACAAAATATGTATTGATGTTAACGGAATCACGAAGGAATCATAGTAATCTGGTAAGAAATAAGTAGAAAGTATAACAAACATAAAACTATGTTGTGAAATGAGTAAAAGATATGGGAACCCTTGTACCCAAAAGTATAAGTCAAGTAAGTATGAGTGACGATAAGAGAAAACAAGTAATGATAAATATAGTATGGTAAGAATACCTAAGGGTGTAGAAGAATATGTACACAGGTACATAAGACTTAGTTTGAGAGATTACTAAGATTTCGGGGACGAAATCCTGTAAGAGGGAAGGATTGTAACACCCGTGTCCCGGATAATGTTTCAGATCAAAACATTAGTTACAATCTCATATAAAAATCAGCATTATATGCCGATCTTAGAAAAATCATAATTAATTCTATAAAAATCGGATTGACCTCAAACTAGTGCACAAAGTTTGCAAATTGAGTCTAGTTTAAATGATAAAAATTTCGTAGATCGCGACGCGATGGGGTATGGGATCGCGACGCGATCTCTGTCGGCAGTGTCGGTTGAGTGCGCGATGAGATAAGTGCTTACGTCAGAGATCGGGACGCGATCTAGGGTTGGATCGCGACGCGACGGGGCTCCAGAGGCCTATAAATACGAGGCACAAGCCTCATTTTTGAGGCAGAACACACACCAAACACATATATGATATAGGAGAGTGTTCTGGTAAGGAGTATACGTTGAGAGATGATAGTGAGAAGTAAGGAGCCAGCGGTAGCTAGCATCGAGGTGCTCGGGAGCTATCAGAAGTCCGGAACGAGAACCGTGCCAGGACTCCGGGAAAGCACCAAACTCAGGTGAGTAATCGCTACCGTATCTCCCTAGTAGTTTATATGTGTTAAACTGTGGTAGAAAGATATTATTGAAGGAAATGCAAAGTAGTACAGTTATGATTTTTAATAGTAGTCATGTGGAAGGTAGATATGTTGTGGACCCGTTTGACGAGTCCGTTTCATGAATAGTATAGTGTCACGGGGTGATACTAAGCAGTGTGATTAACCAGTAGTGTAGTGCCCATGCGGAAGGATGACATATGACATAGAAAGAAGATTTGGTAGATGCTGTATGCCAACACTAGATGTTGCACCAGTATTGGTCTAGTATGTTAGAAGGGATATGGATATTCCATAAAGCAAGTGTAGGAAATTGTGTAGACAGTTACCAAATGATGAATTTGGTAAAGAGCGATAGTGCCGAGAGAAACCCGGTGCGAAACCGGTGAATATTTTAAGATAGCAAGAACGAATGAGTTGTCACGGTATGTGATACCGTAAGTAATAAAAAGAAGTAAGGAATGAGTTACCGTATGATAGTAGTAGGTAACATAGTAGTAAAACACATCACTATTGATACTGAAAATGAGTAATGTTAGACAGTATGGTAACATTATAAGTTACCAAGTAATAGTAGAAAGTGCAGACAATACGGTAGCGTCATAAGCTACCAGATAGTAGAGGAAAGTGCAGAAAGACCTAGTAAGAGTGTACGTACAAGAGAAGTGAGATCCGTCGGGTAATACGGTAGTTTCACAGTATGATGGACGAGTAAGAAAAAGTGATCGTATGATGGTCCGGTGTAGTAAGATGAATATGTGAAACGAGTGTGGCTATTTAGGCCATACTGTGATTCGATTACTCACTAAGCTTTATAGCTTACCCTTTTATTTTATGTGGTTTTACAGGTTTAGGTAACGCTCGGCTTGGATCATGGGACGATCCCTGGTGATATTATCTTGTAAAACCTTAGGCTTTGGAGAGCCGGGTCGTTACAAATAGCATAAGGCAACGAACCTCCTTGGACTCAATAGTCAAGGAGTCATGCTCATCACAAGCTGCTGTGTGATGCCATGTTTGGGATCGGACACTCAGTCGGATATGGTTCGCCAGCAAAACTAAGACCTATTCTCTAATTGCAAAACCACATCACACAGTCAAGGCCAGTCAGCCTTACCATATTTAACAGGTGCTTTCTGAAGCTCTCAGAAATGGGTGAAGGAGGGGAAGGAGGAGAATGACACTTTCTTCAGATTTATATAAAATTTGAATTTATTAGTTTAATTAATCCTTTTAAATAATTACCTAATTTATTATTTAACAAGGCTAGGACCCAAAATACCCCAACTATGCTATGAAGAGGGATGCCGTAATCACAACACAATGGTCATTAAGGTAGATAACATTTATCAATTTCAGTCTTATGAAATTCCTAGATCTGTGAGATTCATTGAACTGTTCAATGGCATGTTTAATCTCAGATATGCCCCACCGTTTGTGACTGGGATGCCGAGGATCACAAACCGAGTGTGAATAACCATGCAAATTATCTTGGTACTCTCGGGGTCAATTACCATCTCAAATTGATGTGCCGGTTAACCAAACACGCTCCATGAACAATGATAACACCCGAGAAACCCATTGCCACTCTTTATGAACCCCTATTGGTGTGCCGGTAAACCACACACGCTCTACCAACGTTTCATAAAGTGCAATGTGCAACTTCATGGATTAGCATCAAATTCACATTTTTCCTAAAGTAACTAGATTGGGAATTTTGTAAAGTGTTCTAGTACTTTGATCATGGATTAGCATCAAATTCACGACCCTCTACTAATCAGATGAGCGGTGGGTGAGAGTGTACACCCATTAGACCGCTATTTTATAGGCAGTCTCCTTATACCCACTTTATAGATCAGCTTCGTGAATGAGGCCTGCTATTGATTTGACTAACCAATTTTATCTTATACATATAGTATTAACTTTTAATAATACATATAAGATATATTTTAAACCTGTTAAAATATTCCAGGTTTATCTTTTAATTTTTTTCAAATTTAACTATTAAATTTAAAATTAAATTAAACCTATAAGAAATCGATTTAATCATCTTTTAATTAAAAATTAATTAAATTAATTAAATATTGGTATTTTAAACCTTTTAAAATATTTCAGGTTATCTTTTAATTTTTCCAAATTTAACTATTAAATTTAAAATTAAATTAAACCTTAAAAATTGATTTTAATTATCCTTTAATTAACAATTAATTAAATTAATTAAATCTAAATATTTTAAACCTTTTAATATATTTTAGGATTTATCCTTTAATTATTCGAAATTTAACCATTTAAATTAAAATTAAATTAAATCCCTTGAATTATCTTTTAATTAAACAATTAATTAAATTAATTCAAATGTAGATAGGTTTCACAAATTAATCAAATTAATTTAAACCTATCTTAAACCCCTAATTATCGAATTCAAACAAACTGGGTTTAAAGTTATCCATTTAATTAACCAATTAAAGTTATCAAAAATAGAAAACCTCCTAAAACCCTAACCAGGAAAATCGAAAAAGAGGGGGGCGGGGCTAGGGTTTCAAAAAAAAAAAAAAAACCTAAACCCCAAAATCGAAATTTAGGCCAAATAGGATTTATAAACTTTAAACCCTAATTTAGGAAAACTATTACAACAATTCAACAAGAAAACAACCAAATTCTCTGATACCACTTAAAGGTTTTCCGCAACCATGAACTAAATAACCTAAGTTCACATGCAACCTATGAAGATCTATGTTTTCTTACTTTGAACATGTAACTAATTCCTAGAGGCCAAACAAAAATTAACTAAAAGAAATAAATCAGAAAAACTAACCTTTAGTTTTAATCTTGAAGCTAAGCAGCACAAGTGTCCTGCCTCAAATGAGATCACACCCAGGGAGCCAGAGGAAGGTCACGAAATTTCAGAGAGAATATAAGAGAATAACCTTCAATAATGAAGTCTAGGGGTCCCTATTTATAGGCAACCAAATGACCCTTAGAGATAAACCTCGTTTGACTTTCAAACAGAGATAAACCCTATCTCTAAGCCATTTTCCAGATTATTTGTACGCGCGCCGCGGCCCATACTTTGGCGTGCCGCGCGTGCCAATTCAACTATTGAGTTGGTACAACTTTAGCCCCTGTCCTCTTGGTTAATCCAATTAATGCCACATAAATTAATGCAATTAACTCCTGATTAATTATTAACCAATCAATATAGTTTTTAATTAATATATTATTACTTTAATATATTAATAAACCATATTTTTAATTCCTGTTGATTTACTAATCACATAATAAATCAACCTTTCTCTCTACCGAACTTTCTACCAAACCTCCAGCTATGAGGGCAACCCAAATGGACTTTGCTTCTATTAATTAGGTAAATACAAATTATTAGTCATGGCTTAGACACCTAATCCAACAGTATCCATATACTATCTTTTATCCCTGGGGTCACTAAAATGTACTCTACCTTGGTGGTAGTCAAGACAACTGTTATTGTAATGTTTCATTCTAACTAATTACACATTTGATTAAGCTAAAAATATAACATGTAAGCGATGGTCTCATCACTAAGTCACCATCGTGATCTGAGTCTGCATAGCCAACCAAACCATCTATATTTTCTAGCATCATTAACTAGACAAATATTAGGTGGTCCTCCCATGTATCGCATAATCTACTTGCCTGCTTCTCAATAAGCCTTCCTCAAATTGCTCATAAACCTGCTTACCATACTAATTGCATGGGCTAAGTCAGATATAATACAAAATATATCATACATATGATTCGTAATATTGCTGGAGTATTGAACTTTTATTATGTAATGTTCTTGCTCATCTTTAGTTGGCACAATGTTGTAATCAATTTAACGTGTGTATATTAAAATGATTTCAAGGCTTTCTTAATATAAGTTTATTAAGAAATATATAACAACCCCATTCCTATATCCCTCCAAAGTCCAAACCCATGCCCAATATCTTTTTTACTGCACCCAAATCCTTCATCTTGAACACATTTTCCAGCAAAGTTTTCAAATTATTATATTCAACAATATTCTTAGTTGAAATTAACATGTCATCTACATATAACAACAAATACATATGAACCATCATAATTTTCCTTCAAGTAGACAGAAGTATAAATTTGGTTTTGAACATAGTTATGATAAATCATAAACGAATTAAACCTTGTGTATAACTGCCTTAAGGATTGTTTCGAACCATAAAGGGATTCCTATAACAAACATGCATGCTCTTTCTTGACTTCAAGGAACCCCTCTGAGACATACACATATTCTATTCTAAATTATCATGTAAGAATTTAGTTTTGATATCAAGCTGATCAAGCTCCAAATTAAATACACTCACCATGGCCAATAGAACTCAGATTATCTTGTGCTACAATAGGCGAGAAAACATCATTATAGTCGTTCCCTTTCTTTTGTAAGAACCCATTTGCGACCACCTTACTTTGGATATTAGGAGCATGTTATTCACATAAATATATTAGGAATGAAGTATTGGGGTTTTAAAGTTTTGTTGGATAAAGATAAGAGCTTTTAAATAGGTATTTTGTTGATTTAACATCATATAGATTGACAACTAACCTAAGAAATAAGTAAAATATGTGGCTATATTCAAGGTCTTAATATGAAGTTTTCGAGTATTGAAATAAGAACTCATGTATGGTAAATAGGTGTTAACAAAAGAGGAGGCACACATAATTTATGAATTGAATTGAATATCTCTTAGTAGCAATGATTCATAAAGAGTTAACCTTGATACGTAAAATACATTAACATAAAAATATGAATGTATGAGATTGAAACTACAATTGAAAAGAAAATAGACAAAGGATTTTTGAATACTCATCTCATGATAGTGATAAAGGTTGTATAGAGACATGGGATGTATAATAATTAAGTATACAAGCATATGATTCATGACATATCAAAACAATAGCTTTAATATATTGAATACTTGATAGTTGAAACTTATTAGAATTTCAAGAGAGGGACAAACTAGAATGATGAGTTGGTTGAATATAATATCCTAGTTTTACCATTATTTGAAGTATGTTGATACTTGGTATGTATAATACAAGTTGTAGACAAATTTTCAAATCAAGAAAGCAATAGTAGGAGCTTGAAGATTAAGGTTAATCTAGCATTACCCTCATAATGTGAGTACACATAATATTTTACCTATTTTGGGGTTCAAATCACATACCTTACATGGTTTTCTAACTCATTAGCCTTTATATGGTTTGAAATGATTATACAATTGAAAATTTTACTTTTGTGTTATTATCTTTTATGAAAATTTTATATGCTATCATTTTAATGATGAAATGCGAACACGTGTAAATGAATAATTGTATTGGAAATAAAGGGTGCTTGTAGTATGCTCATTATGCATACATAATTTTTGAATTACATTTGTTAGTCATGAACATGGTCTAAACTAAGTAAGTCGTGAACATAATTTTTGAATTACATTTGTTAGTCGTGGACAAGGTCTAAACTAAGTCGTGAACATAAATTTTGAATTACATTTGTTAGTCGTGAACAGGGTTTGACACTACCGAGATGTTATTTCCAGTCGTGAAGTAGTGGTCGATAACATAATGGTTGTTATATCCATGGTGAGCGAATTGTTTAGAGACAATTAGTGGAAAACGAAGGTGATGGATTGGTTGTCTTTCCACCTTAGTTTAATGAAGGGCAGATCATGTCACACCCCCAAACCGTATTGGCGGAAATGTTTGGGAGTGGATGACTAATTAAACGATATCATAAGAATGTCAAATAATAATGAATCCAAGCAATCACAACCATCATATCATAATTGTAAAGTTACATAAGTTTAATGTTGTTGTCTCCATTACAATTACATATTGTAACACCCGTGTTCCGGATAATGTTTCAGATCAAAAAATAAAAACATCAGTTACAATTTCATATAAAAATCAGCATTGTATGCCGATCTTAGAAAAATCATAATTAATTCTATAAAAATCGGATTGACCTGAAACCAGTGCACAAAGTTTGAAAATTGAGTCTAGTTTATTCTATAAATTTTGTTGGGCGCACCGCGCCTGGAAACTGGGCGCACTGCGCCTGTCACCGTCGGTGGTGTCGGTCGAGTGCGCGATGAAGTAAGCGCTTACGTCAGAGATCGGGTCGCGACCTAGGGCTAGATCGCGTCGCGACGGGGCTCCAGAGGCCTATAAATACGAGGCACAAGCCTCATTTTTGAGGCAGAACACACACCAAACACATATACGATATAGGAGAGTGTTCTGGTAAGGAGTATACGTTGAGAGATGATAGTGATAAGTAAATAGCCAGCGGTAGCTAGCGTCGAGGTGCTCGGGAGCTGTCAGAAGTCCGGAACAAGAACCGTGCCAGGACTCCGGGAAAGCACCAAACTCAGGTGAGTAATCGTTACCGTATCTCCCTAGTAGTTTTTACGTGTTGAGCTATAGTAGAAAGAAATTATTGAAAGAAATGCAAAGTAGTATAGTTATGATATATGTGTTAGTAGTTGTGAGGAAAGTAGGTATGCTACAGACCCGTTGACGAGTCTGGCCCATGAGAAGTAGTGTATCACAGGATGATACTAAGTAGTGTAATTAACCAGTAGTGTAGTGTCCATGCGAAAGAATGACATACGACATAGAAAAAGATAATGTGTAGATACTATATGCCAGCTCCATATATTGCACCAGTATTGGTCTAGTAAGTTAGAGGGGATATGGATATCCCATAAAGCAAGTATAGGAAGTCGTGTAGTCAGTTACCAAATGATGAATTTGGTAAAGAGCGATAGAGCCGAGAGAGACCCGGTGCGAAACCGGTGAATATTTTAAGATGGTAAGAACAAATGAGTTGTAACGGTATGTGATACCGTAAGTAATAACAAGTAGTAAGGAATGAGTTACCATATGATAATAGTAGGTAACATAGTAGTAAAACACATCACTATTGATGATACTGAAAATGAGTAATGTCAGACAGTGTGGTAACATTATAAGTTACCAAGTAATAGAAGAAAGCACAGTCAGTACGGTAACGTCATAAGTTACCAGTTAGTAGAAGAAAGTGCTGTAAGACATAGTAAGAGTGTACGTAATAGTATAAGTACAAGAGAAGTGAGTTCCGTCGGGTAATACGGTAGTTTCACAGTATGATGGACGAGTAAGAAAAAGTGATCGTATGACGGTCCGGTGTAGTAAGATAAATCTGTGAAACGAGTGTGGCTACTATGTAGTTAATCGCGCCGGTATAGCGCCGGTATAGCGGTTCTCGGTGGTCAGCATAATCGCGGTTCAGTTTAGCGGTAGAAAATAGCGGTACCGGTATAGCGCCGGTATACCGCCGCGATTTACCGCGATTCACCGCGATTTACCGCGATAATGACCGCGATTTACCGTTATTATCCGGGGGGAGGAAAAAAAAATTTTTTTTTTTTGATACTTTGACATTTTCTATATTAGAATGTTATATTATGTGACTTATTTCTTAAATTAAGCATTATGTGATGTTTTTTGAATGACTTTTATGATATTAATTCTACTAGTAATAGTCTAATATATAAATTCTACATATTACTAAAAAACCGCTATATCACCGCTATACCACCGCGAGAACCGCAAAATTAAATATCGGTAGGTTACCGCGATTACTGTTTTGACCGCGATAAGTGCATAGTGTGGCTATTTAGGCCATACTGTGATTCGATTACTCACTAAGCTTTATAACTTACCCTTTTATTTTATGTGGTTTTGCAGGTTTAGGTAACGCTCGGCTTGGATCATGGGACGATCCCTGGTGATATTATCTTGTAAAACCTTAGGCTTTGGAGAGCCGGGGCGTTACAAATGGTATCAGAGCCGAGATTTGAGTGAACTAGGTGTCAGTTGAAAAGATTCCTAGACTCAAATCAGTAGGTATATGTAAGTTACCTAATGATAGGTAAATATCACAAACATATTGTGATAAGGAGAGAGATGGGTAAACATCACAAAAATATTGTGATGAGAAGATAGATAAAGATAAAGCAAAATATACATAGTAACTCAATATGAGTGTTAAAGAACTCCTTAGAAATTCAAGGAGAAGAGGATAGTAAGAACAGTGATAAGATAACTTGTTAAAAATATAAACAAGAAAGTAAGTGAGAAATAAGTGCTACAAGAAAATACTAAAACATGAGAATGGTACATAAGGTACCAAAGAAGATAAGCAGTATACTCATAAGAGTAATATAAGAAAGCTGGAAAAAAAAAAAGAGAACATGGTAACAAGTAAATAAGAAAGCAAGCAGTTTTGAGACAAGAAACAGTTTGAGTAAACAATTTTGAGAAAGTAAAAGAAAGCTATAAAGAAAAGAGTTGGCTTTTAGCCATAAGATATTTTTTAAAATATGATTTAAAAAGTCAACAAGAATGTAAGATATAAAGATAAAAGTGATAATAAAGTAGCTCTACGTAAGAGCTAAAGATTTGAAAGAAGTTTGTAAAAAGCTAAAATAGTAGCTCAACATACGAGCTAAAATGTTTTACGACTCTGAATTATGTTTCAGAAAAGAGTTTTAAAAGATATGAGATTTGAAAAGAGTTTTGAAAGCTATGAGATTCGCTCTATATAAGAACGAAAGATGTTTTAGTTTAGCTAAGACCAATTTGAAGCGAATGACAGTGGAGAAGAGAAAAGAAAGAGGTCCGGACAGGCTTTCGCCATTTAAGGAAGCCTAGAAGACACTACTGGGATGGTACCTCCCTTCGCGAAGTAGTTGTCTAGCTTAGTATACCCTTGTGCTTGAATCCGTTCCAAGTCACAAAGGGGAGACACAATGAGCATAACCTAGCGGGCGGATCTGTTCTGTCCCGCGAGGGGAGCTAGTAGAACGAGTTTCATGAGTATCAGTTGGTCTTATGCTAAGAGAAAGGAAAGAATTAAAAAAAGAGTTATTTTCAAAATGAGGATTATTAACCAAAGAAGATTAAGGGTCCTGTAATGACCAAAAGATATGAAAGAAATTTTTAAAAGAGTCGTTTTATGACCAAGAAGTGAAAAAGAGATTTTTTTTAAAAGAGTCGTTTTCATGACTAGTGTATGCTAAAATTTTAATAGAGTCACTTTATGACTAGAAAGAGTAAAAAGGTAATTGTTTTTTTAAATGAAAGACCCAACCGTAACAAAATATAATGATATTTTGAAACAAATCAGTTGGAAAGTTGTTATGTGATAGTAAAAATCACAAAAGTAAGTATATGAGGAAGCAAATTATGTACGAGATTGGTGAGGTTTAGAAAGCGAAAGAATACAAGTATACTATACCACGAGTAATTAGTGGTATATGAGTTAAGGGAACCAGTGAACCAGGAAACCTAGTGTAACGTTAGAATCAATGCGTATAGGTGATTATGATAATAAGGGCCCGTATCGTCATAATCACAGGATATGTATTAATGCTAATGGAATCACGAAGGAATCATGGTAATCTGGTAGGGAATAAGTGGAAAATACAACAGACGTAAAACTATGTTGTAAAATGAGTAATAGGTATGAAAACCCTTACACCAGAAAGTATAAGTCAAGTAAATATGGGTAAACCATAAGAGGAGACAAGGAATGATAGATGTAGTATGGTAAAAAAATACCTAAGTGTGTAGAAGTAAATGTACACAGGTACGTAAGAATTAGTTTGAGCGATTACTGAGATTTCGGGGACGAAATCCTGTAAGGGGGAGAGATTTGTAACACCCGTGTTTCGGATAATGTTTCAGATCAAAAAATAAAAACATCAGTTACAATTTCATATAAAAATCAGCATTGTATGCCGATATTAGAAAAATCATAATTAATTCTATAAAAATCGGATTGACCTGAAACCAGTGCACAAAGTTTTCAAATTGAGTCTAGTTTATTATATAAATTTTGTTGGGCGCACCGCGCCTGGATTCTGGGCGCATCGCGCCTGTCACCATCGGTGGTGTCAGTCGAGCGCGCGATGAAGTAAGCGCTTACGTCAGAGATCGGGTCGCGACGGGGCTCCAGAGGCCTATAAATACGAGGCACAAGCCTCATTTTTGAGGCAGAACACACACCAAACACATATACGATATAGGAGAGTGTTCTGGTAAGGAGTATACGTTGAGAGATGATAGTGATAAGTAAAGAGCCAGCGGTAGCTAGCGTCGAGGTGCTCGGGAGCTGTCAGAAGTCCGGAACGAGAACCGTGCCAGGACTCCGGGAAAGCACCAAACTCAGGGAAAGCACCAAACTCAGGTGAGTAATCGTTACCGTATCTCCCTAGTAGTTTTTACGTGTTGAGCTATAGTAGAAAGAAATTATTGAAAGAAATGCAAAGTAGTATAGTTATGATATATGTGTTTGTAGTTGTGAGGAAAGTAGGTATGCTACAGACCCGTTGACGAGTCTGGCCTATGAGAAGTAGTGTATCACAGGATGATACTAAGTAGTGTAATTAACCAGTAGTGTAGTGTCCATGCGAAAGAATGACATACGACATAGAAAAAGATAATGTGTAGATACTATGTGCCAGCTCCATATATTGCACCAATATTGGTCTAGTAAGTTAGAGGGGATATGGATATCCCATAAAGCAAGTATAGGAAGTCGTGTAGTCAGTTACCAAATGATGAATTTGGTAAAGAGCGATAGAGCCGAGAGAGACCCGGTGCGAAACCGGTGAATATTTTAAGATGGTAAGAACAAATGATTTGTAACGGTATGTGATACCGTAAGTAATAACAAGTAGTAAGGAATGAGTTACCATATGATAATAGTAGGTAACATAGTAGTAAAACACATCACTATTGATGATACTGAAAATGAGTAATGTCAGACAGTGTGGTAACATTATAAGTTACCAAGTAATAGAAGAAAGCACAGTCAGTACGGTAACGTCATAAGTTACCAGTTAGTAGAAGAAAGTGTTGTAAGACATAGTAAGAGTGTACGTAATAGTATAAGAACAAGAGAAGTGAGTTCCGTCGGGTAATACGGTAGTTTCACAGTATGATGGACGAGTAAGAAAAAGTGATCGTATGACGGTCCGGTGTAGTAAGATAAATCTGTGAAACGAGTGTGGCTATTTAGGCCATACTGTGATTCGATTACTCACTAAGCTTTATAGCTTACCCTTTTATGTTATGTGGTTTTGCAGGTTTAGGTAACGCTCGGCTTGGATCATGGGACGATCCCTGGTGATATTATCTTGTAAAACCTTAGGCTTTGGAGAGCCGGGGCGTTACACATATGATTCAAAAATACATAGTTATGACGTCATAGTGTCCCGTCGACATCGCCTGCGAACCTACTTACTGATTTCCTGAGAATACAAGTAGTTTGGAAAAGCGTCAACAATAAAGTTGGTGAGTTGATAAGTATTTTGTATGAAAATGCATTTCTTGTAAATCGTAGTATTTGAAAACCCAAGAAAATCCAATATTTTCTTATTTCAAAATGCTTCCAGTCTTAAAACCCAAAGACTATTTTTGTAGTGTGAACTGTAGAGTTACTTAATAGAAAGTGTATGTTTCAACGTAAACAGTTATTTAGGGTTGAATCGTTTTCGCATGTGAGACGTCCTATAACCATGCTGTGACCGTGCATGCCTGGCGACGTTCTTCAGGCGTCATAATGTTATGACATTTAAACACCTCAGACCTGCCGGTCTAGCTGTAGCTAGCAGCTCAGGTGCGGGGTTGTCAATCCCGTATAGATCTATACACAAATCTCACGCTCTCTTACCGAGACTTTGGTTATAATTGTCACGACTTACAGTAGGAGTACTAGAAAGTACTGTGAATACCCGTCTCACAAAAATGTATGTATCATCAACCCACTTACGTAAGTTGTTAAGAAAACCTTTTGTTATTCCGCCGTTATTTCATTTCCCCAAAATAAAGTTGTATGTAGTTTGGATAAATGTATTCTCATATAAATAAACTTTTTATCGTTTTAATGTAGTGGAAAACCGAGTATCCATAAACTATTCCTATAATAGTTTAATTAAAGCATTGTTTGTCGTAATGAGCGAGTTCTCGTGTATATAATATAATAGTTTATTTTGGAACTATTAACCTTGCGAGAAAGGGATATGGTCAGCACACTTCGCTTAACGAAATCGTATGATAATGTGTACGAGTTCTGATTCGGAATGAGGGTCCGAAGTCAGAAACATTTTCGTATGAAATATAGTTTTAACTGATGTAAATCCTTTGTCAAACAGATAAATACATTCAAACATGTGTGGAACAGTATTTATAGTATAATATCTTGTATTTCCCCCCTAAAAGTTTCTGAAAAGTGAAAAGGAGGGGTATGAAGCTCACCCTTGAAGCGTGATACTATTGAGAAAAGAGTGCGAGTTCGGAGGTTCGACAGCAGCAGATCGAGACTTGGGTTCTCGGAACCTAAGGACCTTCGGATACTGTTAATATTTAATGGTTTCACGAAATGTTAGTGTGTGTAAATGACGCAAAGGCTGTGAAATAAAGCTTAGAATCATTAAAGGGAACTAACTTACCAAGTATAGGATGATTTACACTTGGAAAACGGCGGAGGATGGTGGTTCATGGTGATACTGGTGAGGCAGAGGGTATGGAGAAAAGGTGGTGGAAGTTTGAGAGTTGAGAGAGAATTTGAGAGAAGGTTGAGAGTGTTCGTGGCTTTTTGGTTTCAATGAACTGATTAAGTGGAGAGTTAGTTATCTTTATGTCACATCACTTAGTCATAGGCGTACTTAGTAGCAGTTGACATTGTGATTTGAGTGACATTTGCGTTGGAACTTGGTATTTAGCAGTTGATGAGTGTAAGAATTTGAATGATGGCATTCTCTCACGTAACAGACGTTGCATGAAAAATGTTGGTTTCTGAAAGAGAAGGATCCAGAAGTGAGGTTCTGAATCATGTTTGGCGGTTGGGCGGGATTTGACAATAGTCTATCCTAAATCGGAGGCTGGTTTCGAAATCAGTTTCCGAATTTCACTCGGAACCTGAGCACCTTCCGAGTGCGAGTTCCGAGTCAAGCGATTAGTAGGAGTCATTCAGGCTAGATCTAAAAAAAGAACATAGCCTTCGTATGATCCCTTTCTAGTTTCCGAAGTCAGAAAGGCTCCGAATTTGAAGTTTTGAAATTAGACTCTAAGGGTCCGAATTCCTGGGGATGTCCGATAGTAGAGGTTCTGAACCAAAGGTTTCCGAAAGTGGTTCAGAGTGTGGATGAGGGTTTCCGAGGATGGTTGGAAGGTAGTTCGAGGTTCCGATTCAGGAGTCAAACTCAGAAAATCGACTTTCGAACTTGGTTCAGCACTAGGGTATTCTCCGAGTGCGTTTCCGAACGGTGTGTGTGACTCTCCGAAGTTACGTAGGGGTTTATAAACCAAACCTTGTGGTTTTCTTTGAGTGTTGGCGAGGAACTACTATCTCAGTGTAATCTTATTAGCCGTTTTCACAATGTTTGCATATCAATTGTTTTGGATTAGGATAGGTAGTATTATGATGTTCCGACAATACGTTCTAAAAGTTATGAAATTTACTTCTCATTATATGAGTCAATGCCCTCATTGCTAGGCTACAGTTGACTTTTGTTTGACTAAAATTTTACAATTGTCACAAATCATGGTAGACTCTATGAGCCATGAGCAGAACACTGTTTTTACCGGGAGCTCAGTATATAGTTTAGGGAAACAACTTTACGAAAGGAACAAGTTATTACCAAGTGTCATAATCAAATCTGTTATAGATATTTAGACTAACGCATAGTAGCAAAAAAGATATTAACATAAGTAATGCTAGTTATTGTCTTGCATTCACCTTTAGGAAAACACCTCAAGGCCAAAGCTAGGCGGCCTCATAAAACAAGGAACAAAAGTAAGCAATGCCATTTGCAAAACCTAAAGTCGTACTACTTAATTTCTATCATAGTAATCTCTTAATTATAGTGGTTTAAGTCAAAGACCTAATCTGTGTACCTAGTTAACTTAAACCTCGACATGATACCAGTTTTAGCATCCTCATAAAACCAACTTGAAATAGAAATAAAACATGTTTAGTTCAAATCAATAGTGTACTTCATCAAAACATCAGGTTGTTTAAACATATACGAGGGAATATCTTTATTTATACAACGACAATATTTTTCCAACAAGTGTCTAGGCTATCTCAAACCCAAAATCATCGTTTATATGTTAATTTAACTATCTTATCTACTCAAAACCCATCAATGCACTTGTTTCATGCATGTATATTAGTTTTGGAAGCATACTTAGTCACACATAGACTTCACATCTTAAATATATAAATATATATATATATATATATATATATATATATATATATATATATATATATATATATATATATATATATATATATATATATATATATATATATATATATATATATATATAAATGCGAATCAAATTTATATATAATTAAAAATAACCCCCTTCTGTATTAAACTTATTTGAAACTATTCCAGTTTTAAGCACATCTAAATAATGTACAAATTATAGAAAAAATGAA
The DNA here is from genome assembly GCA_023525715.1 of Cichorium intybus. Lineage (NCBI taxonomy): Eukaryota > Viridiplantae > Streptophyta > Magnoliopsida > Asterales > Asteraceae > Cichorium > Cichorium intybus. The sequence continues at coordinate 155,103,219 of CM042009.1, read as the reverse complement.
GAGTACTCTCAGCTAATCAAAACTTAAAAAACATCATAATATACTAGACTTGAAAGTTAAAACCGAAAAATAGCTAGCATAATGTTTGGTTCCATGAATGGTTGCAATTTTTTTTCTGCATCTTCCTATTTTAATTGTTCATATTCTTTTGATTTTTGACTCTCCAGTCGTTGAGATTTTATGATTGTTAAATCCTTATGTTCTTGAATTCTAGTGAGATCAGAATTATTTCGAGATGCGGTAAATAGTTAACTATCATCTAATTCTTTTTTGCATATTCAAAGTTGTATCTATTATAACGTACACATTTCATTTTTGATTGTTGATTTTTAGAGTAGATTGAAGAGAATTTATGAGGGAGAGAGGTTTCACGTGGGAGAAGTGATGAATCAAGTGATAATGATACGTGGGGAGACATATTGATTTAACGTTGGAGATTCAATTTGTCTTGTTGCTGCAGGCATGGTACCTGCAACTGTGCCTACCACCTCACAACCCTTTTCTCTGCTTATTCATCTATATACATGATCTATTAAGGCTGCACGGAGTGGGACTCGCCAAGAGGGTCGCCAAGCCCCTTGGCGAGTGACCATCCCCACCGCCGCCCCATTCGCCATGCTACTCGCCATCTCTCCTCGTCACTTGATCGGCGAGATGCCAACGGCCAAAAACAGCATTTTTTCTTTTTTTTAATTCAAAATTATTTAATTTCTTTACCTATATAAACCAACATATTCACATTTTTTTCACACAATATCTTCAACATTTCAAATTAATCTCTCTCACATATTCTCAATACACTTCAATTTTATACGAAAATGTCGTCATCTGACGACGGTCTCGAGCAAGCGATAGATTTAGCCATCGCCATAAGGAAGCGGAGAATTGAAGAAATGTAGAGCGGGGAATCAAGTAATACCAGTCGTCATACGAGGAGATTTATTGAACGAGAACGTGATGTAGCACAACAACGGCTCTTCAGAGATTATTTTATCGATAATTCAACATATAATGATTATCATTTTCGTCGTCGTTTTCGAATGCACAAATCGTTGTTTTTGAAGATTGTTGGAGACATGGAAGCAGCGAACGATTATTTCAAGCAACGCCCAGACGCAACAGGTACCTTAGGCTTTCATCCTATTCCAAAATGTACTGCTGCACTTCGTATGTTAGCATATGGCACCACCGCTGATGCACTAGACGAAAGTATTAGGATGGTCGAACATACTAGTCGTGAAACCCTTCACCATTTTTGCGACACTGTCATTCATTTGTATCAAGGACGCTATATGCGTGCACCTACTCCCAATGACATCTGACAGTTGTATGCCCATCATGGACAAGTGCATGGCTTTCCTGGTATGTTGGGAAGTGTAGATTGCATGCACTGGAGATGGGATATGTGTCCAAATGCGTGGCACAGACAATATACAAAGGGTAATTACGGATACCCAACTGTCGTGCTTCAGGCTGTAGCCTCACAGGATTTGTGGTTTTGGCATTCATTTTTTGGTGAGCCCGGGTCGAATAACGACATCAATGTTCTCAATAGTTCGGATCTTTACGATAATTTATATAACGGAACCGCTCCGGACTCTTCATTTATGCTCCGAGGAACAGAATATCGATATGGCTATTATCTTGTGGACGGGATCTATTCTGAGCATTCTGTTCTCGTTAAGACGTTGACTTGTCCGAGTGACCCTCAAAGGCAAAGGTTTAAAAGAGCTCAAGAAAGAGCACGGAAGGATATCGAGCGAGCGTTTGGTATATTGAAGAAACGTTTCCATATAATTTCAAAACCATCAGTCTATCGTTATAAATCAACTATGCAGAAGGTGATGTATACATGTATAATCTTGCATAATATGATACTTGAACATGAAGGATGCGCGACATGCCAATACGATGAAAACGAGATCATACCCCCGAGACAAGCACATGCACCTGGGACTCCAGGATACCGTCAGAGGGTTCAAATAGTGCACGACTCCACAATTCATTGGGATCTTTGTCGACATTTAATCGATCATCTTTGGACGCTAAACCATCTTGATCTGAATGTGCCACTGCCCGTCGTAGACGACGGTGAATTTTCTGATGAGGATCATTTCTAGTTATATTATTTGGTGTTTTTAGTAATTTTTAGTTATTTTATGTGGTTTGTTAAGTCGTTTTAAGTTTTAATTAAGTTAATTATTAGTTTATTTGTCGTTTCTAGTAACGTTTCTATTTAAATAAAATATTTATATTTAATTTTAAGTTTATTAATTGAAGATTACAAAAAAATTAATTAAAAAAATCTCCTTGGCCATTGGCCACCACTGCCTACAAAATGGCCAAGGGCTGCCAACCCACAAAAACTCCTTGGCCATTCGTTGGTCATTGGCCACCACTCCGTGTAGCCTAATATTCTAACATAATTTTTTTTTCTATTGTATACATAAATAACATGTTTTATTTTGCAAGATCAATAGAAAGTTATATTGAGGGTTAAATTGAACCAACGAAGATACGAATAATTATCATGTCGAATATTTTTATGATTCAGTTCATCATGTAAATGTTAGTGATTAGGGTTACCTTAATACTCATTAGGGTTCAGGTTAGCCCATTAGGGTTTAGGTCAGACCAAGAGCCTATATAGGGTTAAACCCTTAATATTATTATCAAACAACCTTATAATAATATTGATGGTTTAACCCTATATAAATAGTGATACAAAATGGGTTCTTGGCCGTACCTAAACCCTAATGGGTATTAGGGTAACCCTAATCACCAACATCCTCCTGCAGTTTGATCGAGAGGAGACGATTAAACTGAAAAAATAAAAAAAACATAGTTGAAAACAGCAGCGGTGGCAAAGCTCTAACGATGTTGGCTAACAATGACTGCTCATCGGAGAAGAAAAGAGGAGGAGGAGCGGCCAGAGGCGGTTCCGTTGAATAATAAGAGAGAGTCATGACAGCGATCATGGAGCCGACGACAGAGGAGTCCGGAGAAAGGCAGCGAGCAAAGAAAGAGGGCTCGAGCTGCGGCAGACGGAGCCAATTCCGGCGAGGTCGATGACTGCAGTGTTGATAGAGGGAGAGATACGATTGCAAATCAGAGGCTGCCCGACGTAGAATGTCTAGAGGAGAAGAGGTCATTAAAGGAGAGGGGCCGTAACAGACGAGGCAGTAGAAGAAGCTGATGACGGAACTCTGATTTGGTGCCGACGACTGTATTATTATTTATGAGAAGAAAGAGGAAATGGAAAAATATTGAAGGCACCTCCGACGACTAGAAGGTCGCCGGAGGTGGCGGTCGGCGGCGGTGGGTTGTGGTGAGCAGTAGGGTTTTAACCTAGAGCTCTGATATAATGTTATAATATAAGGTTGTTTGATAATAATATTGAGGGTTTAATCCTATATAAATAGAGATACAAAACGGGCTTTTTGGCCTAACCTAAAGCTTAATGGGCTAATCTAAACTCTAATGGGTATTAGGGTAACCCTAATCACTAACAATAAATCAATAGTTATGGTTCATGTATGTATTTGATGACTAATGTTTAAACTGTCCATAAATACTTTGATTAGTTTCTTTTTAGTACTTGGTACCTACGTAGAGCATCGAGAATGCATGATTAATTGGAATGACTGAATGATATGTAGTATCTAGTTAACATTCAATATGTTAAACACAATCATAGTAACATGCCACGTAGGCATTAGTGTTTTTGGAGGTCATTTGGTATTGAACCATTCAGTGAGAAAACCACAAACCCTTTTATTTTTCTAATATATGTTCTATTAAATTTTGTAAAGTTCAATGTTATTATAGGAATCAAATTGCAAAGTTATATGAAAAGTTGAATATCAATATGTAAATTCAGTAAATTTTATAAAGTTTAATATGCTTATATGGATGTCCTTCGATCAACCAAACAAAAAGATGACAAAGAAATAAAAAATCACTCTTGAGTATTCATTTATAAAGAACTAAAGAGAAGTAACTGTTACGATATTTTTTTTACTGATCTAGTTGATAGTTTTTTTTCGAGCATGCACTTGGTCAGGATATATGGGATGATCGTATATAACTTGCTATGAGAGCTAATTTTTACTTTCAAATTAGTAGCTTTTTCTTTTATTTCAATTTTACATGCTTTAACTTTTCATTATTAACACAAATCTCGATTCCATATTTCTTTTCCGTTTCATCTTATTTTAAGGTTATCTCATAAGGCATAATTGTTTCTAACAAAGAGAAAGCATCCATTAATACTTTTCGGAATGTGTCGGTTTTGACTTGAATTTGGGTTATAATTTTTCTGTTTCAACATTAATTTGTTTGTCTATCTTTTAAAAATATAAAAAATATAGACTTATTGCGGTTTGAGATGGTAATAAGAAGTTTTAATGGTTTGGATGAGAAGATTTAATAAGCACTTATTGACATAAATAATGAGTTTTTCATAAGTTATTTCTTCCTTACTTATTGACTTATTTAAAAAGTTTTTGATAAATTATTTCCTTAGTACACAATATAAACACCATTTATCAAACACTAAAAAAATGTACAACTTATCAACTTATTACCTTTTGGTACCAGACAAGCTAAATCAAATACTTTTTAAGCTCAGTTTTAACACCGGATAAGCTAATAAACACTTTTAATAAAAAAAGACATAAGTTGTTTTAAATAAATAATCTCAAACATCTCCTAAGCATCGAATATATATATATATATATATATATATATATATATATATATATATATATATATATATATATATATATATATATATATATATATTTCTTACAAAATATTTTACTTTGAAAATCTTTATCTACTTTTATTTTATCGAAAATATGTTGGTTGAAATGATAGCATGTTGATTTGGCAAAAATATACATTAATATTTTTTGCTGAAAATGATATAAAATATTTAGGGATAATTTTATATATGTCCTAAATGAACATCAAAATATAATATTTGTCCAACTTAATCATTAAACATCATATTCCACTCATACCTTTTATCCAAACATTTGGATCTTTTTGAATCAGTTTTGAACTATTGTTGTGTACTGGTCTTATAGATGTATTAACAATAACTTTGTTCTAAAATAATTTTCAAAATAACTTTTATTATTATTATTTTTTAACGGCAAACTAAATATACTCCTACACTACACCTTATGCTCATAACGGGCATAGAACCCTCACCACTTGGGTTGATGGAGACACCTTGATACCGCTGAGCTATAAGCTCTTTGGCAAATAAATTTTATTTAAAACAACGTTTATTTAAACCAAGTCAAAACCATCTAATGAAATAATGTTCACATCAACAATCTGCAATCGTAAAACCATAGACTAAAACAACTAAAGAGAAGTTGGGTCCTAATCCTATAGATGAAAGAAGCTACTTGTAGTCCATGATTCGATCCAACTCCCCATGCTTTAGTTCTCCGCTTTCTTGTAGTCCCTGCCCATTAGCAAATGTCACTATTGGTCATAAGTGAAGTACTTATGGAATTACAAATATACCTAAAGCGCCATACTTTTTGGCTTGCAACTACTTCAGCTGCATCAAATATCTTGAGGATTTATGCCCTCCATGTCTCATCTTTCTTTTGGTTGAAACATACCCCATCCTTAGGATTCCTAGTTTGAGGCATCTCAAAATTAGCCTTGTTATTGCCCTTGGTCGTTTCTTATTGACACATTCTTTCTTAAGAGCCAATTTAGGAGTGATTGAGCTGGAGGATCATGTATGCCCATGTAAGACTCATACATCTTTAGCATCCCATGCATTTCTAATATAGACCTTTCCATATTACACATACTATAAATCTGGAATAACTTGTCATATGAGCTAGTCAGAGAATTACGGATAATACTCATACCCAACTCCTGACTAATGGAAAGGCCTAGTCTTTCTAACTTGTCAATGTATGCCTTGATCTTCCGGACATGAATAGTAACACTACCTCTTTGCTCTAGCTTGCACTCTACAAGGTCTTTCATGATCTTGATTCGTTCTTGCCTAACCTCCTTTTTTTAACACGCCCTTGAGCTGGTTGACTATGTCATATGGACCAAAATGTTCTAAGTCCTTTTGGATCTCATAAACCATCATTTTTAACATAAGGCACCAGACTTTATCACACTCATTGAGACGATTTTCATATTCATCTCTAACACCTCTAGTAACGCCAGCTGGAGGTGCCTCTAAAATAGGTTTCTTAATGGCACAAAGCTTACCTTTGAACCTAAGAACTATTCTCAAGTTCCGAAGCCAGTTTATATAATTCAAACCATTTAGCTTTTCCATATCAAGGATAGATCACAGTGTGAAATTTATAACGAACGAACTCTCTTTAGTTGACATCTATAAAATAGAGCTTAGTTAGTTTGATTAATCCTTAAAAAATTAATTTTATAAAATAATTTTATTAATGCTAAATCTATATTGCACTTCCGGTAATGAAGATGAATGTCGTAATCACACCAAGAAGCTATTTAGGTAGGCAATACTCTTTTCCAAATTCAACCTCTATGAAACTCCTAGATCTTTCGGGATTCATTGACTCTAATCAATGGCATATTTAATCCCTTTTATGCTCACCCTCTCCCATGATGGGTATGTAAATCGACAATGACATCTAACATTACTTTAGCTGTCACTGCCCCAAATAATGATTTAATCTAGTGCATTAAAAGATTCAAGAACTAATAAAACATATCATACTAGGTTAGTCGACTTTGTGAGTTTGTTCTAAAATTTCTCTTTTTCTTGTTGTGTTGTGCATGATCCACATATTGGAAATGGAGCATTCCTTAAACAATTTCAAAAATCAAAATTAGTGGAAAGAAAATGATTAAATGCATAAAATTTAATTTCCAAAGCCAAGGATCATCAATTGAGTCAAAATAGATTAACCACAACATAACCATAGGGGATTATCGACACCTTTTTATCGATTACCGAGGAATTGATGCAGAAATTATGTTCATAATAGGACTCATATTTGTGTGTGTGTGTGTGTGTGTGTGTGTGTGTATATATATATATATATATATATATATATATATATATATATATATATATATATATATATATATATATATATATATATTCAATCCGTCGAGAGCCTAGTGATATCACACTCTTGGCTAGTAGAGGAACAAGTTCTATATTGATTATATGTGTATATCATGGTATTCACACTATGACAGTTACAGTCTTTATAACTTCGTTATTTGTAACAACATTTGACCACATTAAAACATAATGATATACTAGTCTTAAAGCCAACATATATACTAGATCTAATGGCATACAAACACGATGCCAATCCATTATTCAACAAGGAAAACATGAAAATTTTGTTCTCAAAAAGACATATTCAACAACAAAGAATGTCCATCAACATTCATATCAGTTTCACTTCATAGTTATTTTAATAACATGACTGACTATGGAAGTTTTGAATAATCTTAATTATTCATGGAATGAATAGGCTAATAGAAAACAATAATATTTGATAAAAATGATCATACCAAATATATGAATTTATAACTTCAAATAATATTGATTATGTTCCAATATCCAAATACTAAAATTTACAAATCAAATAAGCTACCAGTAAAATAAAATTTAATGCATCTAACATGATAATGCTACATATGAGGCATGAGATTTGTTAATAGATTTGCTAGATTATTATGTGTATGAGATTTAAGAACACTAAATCTTACTCTACTTCGGACTCTTCCAATCAAGTGAACCTCTATTCGTAATGAAGGCATAGTCGATCGAGACTACAAATAATCTCGATTAGTATGGAATGAATTATTACATTCAATTGTCATGTTTGGTTGACTTAAATGAATGAAATAAGTCATTCAAACATATTGTTTTTATAAACATATAAAAAAACTAAATAAAATAATTTTATAAATAAAGAAAAGAAAGTTATTTTATAAAATAAAGTTTTGTTAAATAAAGATATATATTTAAGTAAATTACATATAAATATATTTTATTTCATTTAAAATACATTATATGTTCTACAAATAGTTGAAAGAAAATTATCTATGATTTAAAAAAAGTTAAACAAATAAAGAGAACAAGATACTATAAAATCTTAAAAAATAAATATGATAAAAAATTATTTAATTTTCAAAAATAATAAGAATAATTTAAATGAAGTTTTGAAATTTTAAAAAAGATTAATATTTATTGAATACTATAAAAAACTAGTTTCCTCCCGTGCTCCGCACGGGTCCGGGGGAATGTGTCAAATACGTAAGCATATTTTTGTAAAAAATATGTATATGCCCTCCTAATATACCTTGTAACATTCCATATCTTCTGTCAAACCAGACAAGATTTGTCCCGTGCTCCGCACGGGTTCGGTGGGGATCTGACTGATCTTTATTTGTTTGTAGAGAGTTTTAAAATGCAAGCATCAATATACCCCTATTATCTCTGAAGATTATGCTTATGTGCCCCAGTATAGGTTGTTATTACGGAAAAAACCTTTGTAGAGAGTTTTAAAATGCAAGCATCAATATACCCCTATTATCTCTGAAGATTATGCTTATGTGCCCCAGTATAGGTTGTTATTACGGAAAAAACATACCATCTTCGCCAATTGTCGTTCCAGATTATGGGCATTGTAGGGTAGCTTGGTTTGAAATCATCACACAAGCTGCTAAAAATCGTTTACGGAACCCGATATAGGTCCTTTTCGCATCTCCTTCACTTTCATTCCGTTCTACAATATGTGATTCACCACCTTTGCTTGTCCCACATGAAAAAACTCTATGGAAAAAACATAAAAAGGTTATTCTCTTTAGATGTTTTTTTACAGTCAAAATATTACCAGCCAAGCCCAAAATTCATAGCTCGAGTTGCAACATGTTGATCTTCATCAGAATCAGAAAAAGGGTCGTACCATTTTATATCCAATGATATTCCAATTATACCCCCTTGTTTTTCCTGAAATTGCACAAATCAAGATTTTCAGTTTAAAATAAAATTAAAATGCTATAATTGACATTATTATCAAAGTAGAATGATATAATTGAAAAAACTCAAACTAAAGCGCTATAATAGACATTAAAATGAAAGTTGCATGCTATGAATGGCATTAAGATGAAAGTGAAACGCTATAATTTACATTAAAATTAAAATAAAGAAGTGTTGTAATTAACATCAAAATACTATAAATATCATTAATATGAAAGTATAATGCTATGATTGATATTAACATCAAAGAATGCCATAAAGTCAGCAATTATTCTTTACGACACAAAATCTAAGTACTGAAAAAAATATTTACCGTTTTAAAGAAAAATGCATGTAGTTTAGATAAGATCACGTAGATGACATCAAATTGGTGAAAGGTAGTCTGGAGCCCCCAATGCTTAAAGGAGTAGTACTTGGTATGGGAAGGGCGTTTTTGGATATGCTCCACCACATGCCGTGAACTGGAATTCGAATTACTTTTAACAATTGTCTTTTTATCAATTTATAAATTATAGTAAATCATGCATGCTTACCCTTCAAGATCTCTTTGTTGACCAGCGATGAATGTATAAATAAAAGTGACTCTTTGTCTCTGAAGAAAATCAGATCTAGAAATTACCCTTCAAGATCTTGCACAGTATTAATATGAATGAACTACACAAACTTGTGAATCATAGAAAGTAACTTCACAAAATCCTAAGTCAACCTAAATATCATAGAGCACATGATACACTAAAAATATTAAAAAGCTAATGCTAGCATTTTGTACTTAGTTATTGCACAGATGATGTATATTGGGCATGGATAAACTTACTGTCATACACTACTAATCCTCCACCAGAGGTCGAATTGACACGCCGTGTTTGTAATGACAGTTCACTAGAATTGGCACACCGTCTTTAAGAAAAGAAAAAAAATGCTTGATATAAAAGCCGCAAACTATAAAAATGGGAAATGTAAAAATGGTCAAACCTGTATAGTTTCAAACTGGAATGTATGCACGACTCCTGCAACAACTGTCATCTAAAAAAACACAATGTTATTGCTATTACGAAATTGCATTATATCCTTTATTCGGCACCAATGTAAATATTTTATGGTATTTGGACAAAAAGAGTGAACACATGCATGAAAAATAAATTGTTTATGGTATATATAGAAACATATATTGATCAACAAAAATGCAAGGCCTAACCCAAGTTTGTCAAAGGCTAACATTAGTTTTTTAGGTAAAAATCAATTGAATAATCAATGTTGAAAACATTAAAGAAAACTGAAATGCATACTGAAGCATTGTTAAAAAAAAATTGGAAAGAAGTACACACTGCCCGACTGTGGTGCTAGAAAACTGATAATTTTATTATTAGAAAAAAAAAATAAAAGCAATGATAACAAATGACATAAAACTATAATTCTTTTAAGCCAAAAAAGTGATTACGTCAAATTTCAGACCAAAAAAATGAAGTTTGACAACAGGTTCTCCATAGTCAAACCCCGAAATTTAAAAGATTCAAAATATCAAAAAGTTAAAAACCAAAATATCGAAAAATTTAGGCAATCGTAACTCTTTGAATAGGTTAAAAGAAAGAGGTAATGTACACTACGAAACATGAGTAACTGACTGAAAATTGCATCTTTCTTGTTTAGTTAATGCTTCTTAAACTATTGTAAGTAGTAACTTTCTGGTAAAGTAAAACCTAATTCTACTAAAGTTGAAAAAAATAGTAATACAAAAATTAACCTTTCAATTCAAGGACGTAAGAGAAAGGAGAAGGTTGCATAAAGAAATTTGAGATAAGTTATACCCAAAATACATGAAATTTCAACCGAATTACCTTTAGGAGAAGGCTCATGAAATCGTCAGATGGTTTTAATTGCATCTCTTTCAAGTCATGTACGATCCATTTACGGATGAATGTTTTACATTATATTTCTGAAGTTAAAGCCCGAATTATATACCATCAAAACCTAAATAATCCAATAGCAATTTCTTAAAATACAACCATGATTAGAAATTACATATCAAAGTGATACAGTTGCATGTAGGGAACGATTGTGATCTTCAATTAGAGAGTAGGGAGTGCCGTTAAGATTGAAAAATGAAGAAGATGATGATGGGGCGTTAGTTGTAGTTAGGTTTCAATTGAAACTTGAAACCTCCAACATGATTTTGAAATAACCGTAGTCACTTCCATTGTCTTCTTTGTCTGACATATTTCTCAACACCAAAAAGACCCTAATTAAATAACACGACATGATTAAAGAGTATGAAACCTGTGATCGGTTGGGATTTGATAAGCATCAAAGAGACAGGGGTTTGACTGTGAAGATAAAGATGAATATAGGAAGGCAGAAAGTGAAATATGTGGGGCAAGATATAGTAATAGGGAGGATACAGGAGAGGTCTCGCGTAATTAAATTCCATATTCAATTATTTTAAAACTTGACGACGGTTTAATGAATTTTGAAAGCAAATAAGATTAAGAGAAGCATGTGTAGTGTGTATAGATTACTATTTAGCATCTTGAAACTTCAATTATATAGGACCCCTAAAATTTACATGGTGAATCACAAACCTAGCAAACCTATCAACAGTAAAACGTAATCAGCCCAGATAAAAAGATCACAAAGCTTCGGTTATCCTCACCTTCACATAGTGAGGTCTGTAATCAGGCCATATCAAATCCTTTCCATCCCTGCATCGTCGCCCGATTCCTATGCCTATTAGTGCTTCGAATCCGCGTAGGTAGACAAAGAAAATAAGACAACCATCAGAGTAGAAGATTCTATGTCTATGGGCAAATGAATTGTTGCAAACATAAAAAGCGATGCTAAGGTTAAAAATGAATGTCGATAACAGGTTTTATTGGTTTGAATTGGTTAATACTAAGCTTCATTAAAACAATGTTTTCGGAAGCTATTATTTTCTACAAAAACCGGACAAACGGTGCAAGTTTTTATAATGACCAAATCTGTTATAGCATTTATAAGGACCGATTGTGTTATTTTCTTAAAAAAAATTCTGTTATTTTCTGAATAAAATAATTTTTTTTAAAAAAAATGTATTTTCTTGTTAATAGCAACCTACTAATTATCAAAATTGTTCGACAATGTACAATTTTCTGTTTTTGTACTGCATATTACTAAAATGGCCCTTGATGGTAATGTTTTTTTAGAAGGGCTGCCTATTTTTGGACAATTTTTCATATTATTTTAGCATAATACTTTACAAAGTAGTGCTAATAATAACAGCCTACTTTCTAAATAAATAAAAATAAGTATTTTTCTGTAGTTTGGTAGCAAAGAACCCTTAATTAGTTCAAATGACACGAATGGTGCGTCATGTTGAAGATATTTTTTAAAATGCTAAAATTTACAGAAATGGCCCAATTTTGTACAAACTTTTCATTTTTTTTAGCATCATAGTATGTAAATTGTGTTAATAATAGCAGCCTACTTTGCAAATGAACACATTTAAGCAGGAATGAAGACATTTAAGCACTAATATATACAAAAAACTGATTTCAGCAATCAAATACACACAAAAATATTATTTCAGCAATGAAATACAAACAAAAATATGGTTTTACCAACAATTTTAATCCAATAAATTTGATTTCAGCAACAATATGCACACAAAATTCTGATTTTAGCATTATATAGAGTTATAGACACAACTTTCTGATTTATTAACTTTAATCCAAGATATTTGATTTCAACATTGCAGAAAAATTACGATCACAGTCAAACAATTGCATAAAATCAGAACCACATATTACAACAAAGCAGGGATTCATACAAAATTTCACAAAGCAGGGATTTGGAACATCATCGTTGATTAAATAAGGGGTTTAAAAACTTACAGGCCTCCAAAAGCATGTCGTCATGAACATGATTCGCCCCAGAAATTATCAACCCTAGACCCAATCCAGGGAATACGTACGCATTATTCAACTACAATAAATCGTGCAGCAATAATTTAAATTCATACAAAAGCTGAAGTAAATGATAGTTTTAGGGTTCGAGAAATAGATCAAAACCTGTACAGATACAAAGACTTTTCCATTATATTACAGAATTTCAGAATAAAATTTCTTGTTTTACAATCAGCGAACAACCGAACCCTTGGGACCTTCTTCAAGCCCAGGATGTGATGAGTCAACATCGAAGAGATGGTGAGGTCGAGCAAAGAGCGGAAGTTGGAGGAGGTGCATAAACCCCCAAAATTCCGTTGTGTATGTAGTTAAGAAGACATACCTGATAAAGATTGAAGCGGAAGCCATGGATAATGTAAAGAAACAGATGGCGGATCGCATGGTGAAGCAGACAGGAGGTGGCAAATGGGGGAAGAATCGGAGGAAGCAACATGTAAACGGTAGGTGGAAGCAGAAGATTGGTGAAAGAAGACTCACTCTGCTTAAAATCCCCAACCCCCCCCCCCCCCACCCACCCATTTCTTCTAGAAACTCATTCAAAATTGATATAAAGAGTAATAATTATATAATTGTATTATATGTCATTCCATATCCCGAAATAATAATAAAAAACGTCATCCCTCATGGAATGAAATTCAATCTAAAAAAATAAATCATATTTAATCAAAAAAATATTTTATTCAATTTCTTTAAACAACCAAATACAATTTTTTCATTTGAGAGAATATTTTATTCCATTTTGTTTTCAATTATGGCTACCTTGGAGGTAGCCTCCTTTCCCCATCCGCAAGATGATATTGGCTGTGAATAAATACAGATTTAAAATGTCAACTCAACCACACACTCAAAATGAAATGACATGAATCGTAGGTTGTCCGTGCCAATAATTTTTAACATACTCTACAAAAGTTAGCATGGATAAGTCATCTATTGCATAAATATTAAAAATTGTAATATTATCCTATCTATTTAATTCACGTTGTTTTCCTTCTCATTGTAACGTTTTTTTTTTTTTGTCACATTTTCTATATATTAAAACCCTGTCATATTTGTGAACGTTACATCGCCTTTTTTTCCCCCGGGTTGTAACGCGGATCCTGGGTCCATGGATCTTCTTTCTTCTACACCACCACCGCCATACGTCTCTTACACGAAGTTTTTGGTGATTTTCCGTCTTCTACACCGGTTCTCGATTGTTCATCACCAGTTCTCGATTGTTCATCTTCTCGAGTATCTTGCAGGAAGAATTTGGTGATTTTCCGTTCGCTTCCACCTCTCCCTCTCTTCCCGACACCTCACTTCCTTCGTCGACCTTCTGCCACCGCCTTCAAGCCTCTTAGTTGACATATACCACGCCACGTATCATCCCATCTTTCTTTCCACAGAGGACCGTAGACACCGTCAAGCATGTCAATCGGTTTCTCCGTCGATTCCTTTGAGCACGATCAATTTCGTTCTGCCACACCACCAACACAGCATCGGTATCGGCCCGCCACCGCCGCCGTTTACTCGATTCGGAATCGGTCCGCGACGATCTAGGGTTTTAGGTGAAAGATTCGATCGATGGATTGTCGTTGGTGTTCCAAACCATTCGTCACGCCGGTGCCGTAAGAGAAAATCGATTGCAGAAGCTTCTGGGAGCTGAGGAATTCACCGGCGAACAGGTAGGCTCCTTTACTCTTTGTTTCATCGTTAATTTTGAGAAAAAACAATACTTTTCGTTTGATTTGATTCACAGGCCATACAAAAAGACGAATTATAGATCTCATAAAGAGAAGGGTCAATCTGCGTGCATATATCGATCAATGAGCGTCGATGATATTTTTGGATATTTTTATGAGGATGCTTTGATTTTGTATAGTCTGTAGATCCTGTACCGGAATCGATTGTTAATTTGGATCATTTTGGTAGAAATTGAGGTTGGATTTAATTTTTATCAAGTTGGGTTGAGTTTTTTTACAAACCCGAGTCTAGGTGTAATTAGGTATATATAGATCGGAGTATAGTTTAGCAGTTCATGTTTACAGCTGGAGTTAATTAAAGCAATAACCATGGATCATATTGTTGGTGGAAAGTTTAAGGTTGGGAGCGGATCATTTGGTGAGCTTTATTTATGTATGTTCCAGATTCTCTGTTTTAAGCATCATTTTCAGGTATTTTATCTTTTTTTTTTAGTAGTTTATATCCTTTTTGTTGTTTGTTTGATAATATGCAGGTGTTAATATTCACAGTGGTGAAGAAGTTGGCATTAAACTGGTATTGATTACTACCTTTGGATATTATGATTGCTTGATTAATCTATTATTTTGGTTTAATACCTACTTTTGTTATGCATTTCTACATTTTAACAAAGATGCATGTAGATTTCAGTTTTTTTTCCTTTGATTTAATGTTCAGATCGATGAAAGTTGTCCATTTATTCAGGTACATTGATCTTCCTAATTCTATTATTTCGATTTCAGTTGGAGTTTCAATTTGAAGATATAACCCTGTAAACATTCTACAGTCACTCCTACAGATGTTTCAGTCATTTTGCATTATCAAGATCAAATAAGGTAACATCTTGAATCCATATCATTTTGCATTTTCACTCCTACAGATGCTTCAGTTTTGTCCCTAAAATGCAAGTGCCATTTATTTTTCCTGCTCTTGACAGCAAAGTGCGATTGTTTTTTCTAGAAATAACTTTTTTACCATATACGAACTCATATTAGTTTACATTCAATGCCAATACAGTAAACAACATGTCATTAATTATTCTTATGAATTTTGCCTTTAATTTTAGCTTTTACATGTACACAAAGGGTCAAAAGTCAAAACATTGAATTTTTTATTATGTTAATATCAAATTAACTCTTTTTAGGTTTCCTTTTTATTTTCTACCATCTTTCGTTTAATTTATCTTCTACTGTTTTGACTCTCTTTTGACCGCCTTCTTCAGCAACATTTCATTTCCTACACTACACTCTTCCGTTTATGCTGTTCTTTACCGCCTACAAAGGTAAGTTTTTTAACCCTTTTTTCTTTTCCTTCGGGGTCTTTGTACATTTATACAATTAAATGCAATTCCCACAAATTTTATGCATCTTTCATTTTGTTATATTCTTCTTTTTGTACATCAAAATCTACTTAATTACAAGTTTTTCCTTTTATATGTTTCGTGTATTGATAACATGGCGGAGACTGCCCTTGAAAGCTACTTTAATTTCTTCATACAAATTGTATGCATCTTTCATTTTGTTATATTCTTCTTTTTGTACATAAAAATCTACTTAATTACAAGTTTTTCCTTTTATATGTTTCGTGTATTGATAACATGGCGGAGACTGCCCTTGAAAGCTACTTTAATTTCTTCATTATTCCTCTGTATTGAATGAAGTCTATATCATATCGATTAAAATTAATTTGTGTGTTGTCCATTTCAGTAATTAGTTGCCAATATTATGTAAATAGATCTTCCGTTCTTGAAGTTTCCATAACAACGCGTTAAAGATATCTAGAGACCCATTTAGCATCCCGAAATCAGTTATAAAAAGCTTCTGTAAAAATGCAAGAAAACTCACAGTAAGTTTCATGAATTGTAACAATTTATTTACTCATTTCTTATTTATTTTAATTATTTTCTAGGTATGCAGATATAAACTAGTCTAGGAAGAGTTCAGTTCTCCAATTTTACCAGAAATGCAAAAATATCTCACTGATGAAGAGTACAGGTATATCTTATTAACTATTAACTATTAACTATTAATTAATTAATAATTAACGATTATAACATTTATTTGTTTTTTTTTTGTGAACTACAGTCTTGCTGTGGGATTTTATATTTTGCTTTGAGCTGTTGATCGATTTTCAACAAATTATAATACTTTCCCTGGCCAGTTGGATGGGTAACAGCTATTTAGTTCTACTACTAAAAAAATAAACGTTACGATTTTAAATTTTTTTATTTTTTTAAAATGTTGTGTAGTGCTATGGATGAGGATATTTTTAGATTAAAAACTACATCAGTATGTTTACTAACCGACTTAGGGTGCAATGGGTCAACGTTGACCGAATACCTAATTAATGAGATGTGTCCTTATGGGTTTTCTTTTGAAGATTTGTTTTTATTTAATTATTATTGGGTTAAATGCAAGTTGAGCAACGAACTTTGATATATTTGTTTATTATAACATAGCATTTTTATTTCTTCCTACTGCAGCATTGTACTTTGAATGCAGTCATCTTTTTACCTTGAAAAATAAAAATCCACTCCTTTATAGCATTATACTACTATCACTGTCACTGTGGGTCCGATGCTTTGAAAAGTTTGGTGAAGTTGTTCATGGTTTGTTTCTTCTCCACGAATTATGATTTCAATTCCTGTTTTTTTTAACTTTAATAGTTATTTTTTTTACTTTCTGCAGCTACAGCGGTCAAAGATCGCGGTTCAGGTTGGTCAAAAGGGTTTGGTTTTGTACGATATTCTACCCTGCTGCTGGCATAGAGAGCATGGATCGAAAGGTAATTACATAATTACGTATGTTGTTTTCATTTTTAGTTACCTTTGTGGTCTCATGAATGTCTAACATAAGAGAAAAGGGTAAAAAGGTCATTTAGCATGATGCGATCAATGGCCTAACTGTTAATTAAAACAACCCAGGGATGAAAAATGTTACAAAAGCAGCTTTTAGGGACAAAAAATGTTAATTTTTTTTTGCAAGGGCCGAATCAATCATGTTTCTAACATACTCTGTCACTTAATGTCGGCTTTGGTTTTTAGATGTTGCGAGACCTGTTACCTCTTTTAACTATCTCTATATTCGGTTTGAGGTTTTCATCAAACAAGGGCAAAATAGTAATTTTAACAAATTTATCGGCTGGGCTATTAACTTGAACAAAACACATTAACAAACAGTGAAATAGGTACCAGAAAAGCAAACAGATTCTTTTTGGAATACATCTTAAAAAGACAAGGGCACAATGGTCCTTTTCACAAATCTGAATCAATTTTTTTTCTGTTGCAGTTTTTGGATGGTTGGGTTATATTTACAGAGTATGCAAGGCCAAGAGAATCTTCTCCTCCATCACCCCCTTCTAACTAAGAAAATAATCAATATGGTCAACGATAAACTTACTTGAAAGTGGTTCTTGGTTTAAAGATTATTAAGGATGAATATTAATTTATGAACTATAAAAAATGCTTTGGTATGTTCATGATGGTTAATAGATTATTCACATGAGCAACAAAGTTCTGGATTCCGTGAGGTAAGTTAAAAAATGTGACATTTTCTTTTTCTTTTTCCCCTTTATTTCATCTTTCTTTAAAAATATTTTCTGTTTCAACTTTGTAGACATTTGGATGGAATCCACAACAACCAAAACTGCACATCGTTCCAGATTACTTTAGCCAATCAGAGGTGAGTTCATGAATCATAACTTCATATTGATATATATTTGGAATTTTTTATGGTATTTTTACAAATCTTTGGTTTAAATGCATTTACAATTTTCGAAAGGCTACACAATTTTTGTTTGTTTAATTTTAGTGTGATTTGATTGTTGAAGCGCTCGGGCTAAATGCACGTCATCTTTTTGAGATATTCGCGTTAAAACAGAGGCATTGCTAGCAGGCGTAAGTAAATAAATATGAAATTTACAAATTAATATTATTTTATTTTATTTTATTTTGTTATGTGTGACTCATCGCATCGATGCTCATGAATGATAAAGAAAGTTCATTCGAGGACATTATAGATGCATATCTGCCATAATTACAGGTAAGTTTTTTATTTATACGTTTCATCGATTCATAAACTCAAAATAATTCATACCCATTTTTATTTTTTAATTTGTTAAAAACTTCTATCAATTATTGTCCTTCTTTACATGTTAGATTACTGTAAATTTTACAAAAGTTTGCTCTCGATGCTCAAAAGGGCAAAATTGTCAAAGATAAATTACAATTTGGTGCCCCTTGGAGGCATCCACCACGTAAGGACGACCCTTTCCTGCGTTCTGAATGGGCAAAATTTCAACTAATGGATTTCATCTACTTGTATTAGTTTTTACTGATAATAGCAATTGAAACCCTTGCAGTTGAAGCACACGAGTCTCAAATTTGGAATGGCGATAGTACGAATAGCTAACCAAATAATTCCAGGTAATTTTGCTTTTACATGAGATATTAAACAATGGTAATAGATGCAGTATTAGAGGCATGCCTTTCCTTCTCGCCTCGCCCCGTGCAAAGCACGGGATCCCCACTAGTTATATAATAAATTGTAAAAAAAATGTGTTATGTCTATGAATAAATACAGTGGTAGTGTACACAACTTGGCAGCCCAAATTTGTGTAACTTATATCTTTTCTCCAACAACCAGCCCAGCCCAAATACACATACCTTTTGAAGCATACATTAAAAACTAACCATATCGTATTAGGAAGGGATACATAACTTTAGTATAATTTTAATGATTTTAGTTCTTGTTTATAAGTTTTCTTTGGCTTTGGCTTTATTTCAATAAATTAAAGCCTAACCTACCCTTAAGATGGCTTCTGCTTAATTTATTATAACTTTAAAGGAGAGAGAGGTCACAGGTTTGACTCCCTTCCACTTATTTTTGTTTATGGTTCGATTTTTATACTATTTCAAATCCTTCTCATCTAACTTTTTTTTTTCTTAAAATTACACTAGAAATTTTTTTTCTCTTTTGCAAATTTGATCCAAAAAGAATTTTTACAAAATTTTTCTAATGTATTTTAGTTTTAGAAAAATACTTTTCTAAAAGTTAACTTTTTCAAAAAACAATTTTTTATAACATTTTTTACAGCTTTTCAAATTTTCAAATGGTATTTTTGTGAATATTTTTACAAACCAATTTATATATCTGTTTAATTTACGTGATTTTTGTGAACGTGACATTCACCTTCTTTTTTCCGGGTTGTCATGCGGGTCCTCTCGGATCCGGATTCACGCGGGTCCTTTAGGATCCGGTTTTCGGGTCTTTTTTTTTTGGGTTGCGCTTCTGATTTCCAGCTTTCTCGATTTCTCCACACTCTGTGGATTTTCTTTCTTCTATACCGCCACCGTCTTTCGCCTCTTACAGGAAGACTGTGGTGATTTTCCGTCTTCTCCACCGCTAACCGCCTACAAAACTGAGATCGCAAGTGCTTGTAGTGGAAGTCGGAGCAACAACAAGATCAGTTATTCCAATCGCCCTGAATGGTTGTCAAAAGGGTATTCAAAATCGACTGTTGCTTTCAAAAATCACGGGGGGTGGTAAGTTTTGATTCGATTTTCCGTCAATTTTTTCTTTCTATTGTTCAATCGATTATGATTTTCTGATTTTTCATCAATTTTGGAATTCTAATGTTCCATCAATTATGACTTTTTGATTCGATTTTCAAGTAGATGTTCTATCAATTTTGGATTTCTACTGTATTTTGAACTTTTTGTAGGATGGTACAGGACGGCGGCAGGAGCCGCTGGCGTACGCTTGTGGTTGTCGGTGGTAGTGGGTTTTCAGGTTCATCTTTTTGTACGGTTCATATTTATCAAGTATGTCGATTATGCCTTTATTTTCTAAATTTTGGAGAACCATCCATTTACCATCAGGACTTTTCAATTCAACCAACTAATTGACGATTATCATCAACAAAGGTCAAAAGTGATCTCTTTGATTACGTATGTAAATTACTTGAACAGGGTAAATTTATTTTTGGACCATTTTTCTACTGCTATTTCCATCACGTTGTTCTACTTTCTCCTTCGAACATCTTGATAGTGAGTTCTTCATCTTCGTCTTCCTCGAAGGTTTTGATTCAAACCCTAATTAACTGGTTTCTTTTGCATTTTCAATTTACCCCAATCGCCAAATTAGGTTCTTCTTATTCCTAACCATTTATTGATCCTTGTATTTGTAGACTTGATTCAAGTATTACATCAGTATTGATGTTAGAGTGACCTAAAGTTCCTGAAAGGCCTCAAACATGGAGGTGTTCATTCAACTGTTGTAGCCACTCTTGTCCACAAAGCAATTGGCGACAGCAAGTCTGTTCACTTTTAACAATTTATATAAAATATCATTTGATTCATTATTTTAAAATTTTAAATTATTTTTAAACATAATTTTTAGATACGAGAGTTGCATTGATGCTGAGATACAACAAAGAGCAGTGGAGTGTGTTGCATTCAGTAGAAAAGGCGAAGCTTTAATGGATATATTATCATAAATGCCTAAATTCCCAGAATGCCAGGTATATTTATTATCTGGATTTCTTCATATAAATATTTTTATATATCTTTTAATAAATTTTAATTTTGTTTCGTGAAGTCGTCAATAACTAAAAAAGCTGAAGATACGGAAGCTGACACAGCAGAGTTAAGTGCTATAAAGCTGCGTACACAACAACAAGCATCTAACGCGCTGGTGGTGACAGATCAGCACCCTGCAAATGGGGGCCCACAGGTGAGTCATCAACTCGCCATGGCTATGATCCCAACCACAAACGATACGGTGAGGATCCTACACACTGGATAATTTCAAGTGTTCTACTTTGGTTACTGCTTTGATATTGGTTTATAATTTGGTTTATATTTACAGAACCATACTCCTGTTGACCAACCGTTGACCCAATCGAACGGGGTATGACCGTTGTTGACCAACCACAACTACAACCAACTGGTGATATTCTCGGGGATCTTTTAAGCCCAATGGCTATTGAAGGTCCACCTGGTGTATCTGGACACGATACTACACCAGGTTCGGATGATGCTTTAGCACTTGCACGTGTTGAAGACCAGGAACATACCATCAAGGTACTCTCTCTCTTTTTTGCTTCAAAATTTCATAATTCTCAGTAGTTTGAGTTTTATTTAACCTTTTTGTTTTTTCACATCCAATAGGAGATATTGCAGAAAGGTTTCATGCTTTATGCCTCAAAGATAGTGGTGTACTTTACGAGGATCCTTATGTTCAAGTAATATATTATGTCTTTCGTTTTCAATGGATTTAAATGAATCATATGAAAGATAACTCACCGATGATCCACCTTATGCTTTCATCCCTTCTGTAATATTTTAATCTTTTCTTCTGTTCATTGTTATTACTTATAGTTGGCCTAAATACAACGGTAAATAGTTGTAATATAACCCATTTTTTATAATTCTTTATGACAGAATGTTTTTATAAAATTTCATGATTCTAAATAAAATATATTTCTTTAAAACGCAAAAACTTATATTTCTGTTATAATTTTACTTTGGTTTTTAATACAGCGTATACGACTTTGTGGAAGTGCGGCTGTATAGATGTCAGGCGGTTTGGAAATTAACTAATGATATGTTGGTACATTCTATATCGGATTTATTGATTCTAAGATTTCTAATCTCATGATGTTAGTATTGCAGGATGCTTCGACCTCTGCTGGAGGATTAGTGGTGTATGATGGTAAGTTTATACATGCCCAATATAAATCATCTCTGCAATAACTAGGTACAAAATGCTGGCGTTAGCCTTTTAAAATTTTTACTTTATTATGTGCTCAATGATATGTAGCATGTCTGAAAAGATACCTGATGTGGACTCGAGTGCAGCATACGAGGATAATTAAAGACATATGTACTTTTGACAAATAGGTGCATCAGGGTCAAAACAAAACAAAGACATAGAGACTCCACACAAGGAGCGAAAGTACGATGCACTCAATGTACTAAATCGATACAAAATGTCTTATTATTTTGGAAAACTGATTGATCTGCAATGTACTTATATACTTGAATCTGAAATAGCAACGTACTTTGATAGCTGTGTTCTTTTCTATGTTAACCATAATAGCAATACACTTTGATTTTTATCATAAATAGCAACCTGTTTCTTATTTTTGACAAAAATAGTAATTAAATTTTCTGTAACTAAAATAATCCTTTTCTTTTCTATGTTAATCGTAATCGCAACATACGTTGATCTTTATCATAAATAGCAACCTACTTCTAATTTTTGACAAAAATGGTAACTTAGATTCTTTTAACTAAATTTGTTGTGTTCTTTTCTATGTTAATAGTTGTCGCAACATATGTTGACTTTTTTCTTTTTTCTTTTCATAGGCCAAAATTCTTAAACAAGAATTTTGGTTTTTGGTTTCAGGTTCGTGAGAACGCCATACTGTTAAACCTCGGCCCATTGCGGGCAATCGCAATGCAAGAAAGTGTGTTTATATTTAATTACAACCGGTGAGTACTGTTCCCATTTCATGCTTAAATTAAACTTACTCTTATTCAAAATTACATGTTTTTTATTTCGCTTATTTATATTAGGAGAGCAGGGAAAGCTTTTATTGACTCATTATTACCTCGGTTAAACCCTAAAAGCGCTCATGGAGGTCCTGTAATTCCCTTTGAACTTGAGGTTTGTTGTCAAGTCTGAGCTTTCTGCTTGCTTGATTTCTCCATGTCTAAATTTTACAATATATTTCAAATTTTTATATTAAAGGTCGTTGAAGCTGCCCTACATTCACGAATACAGTGCTTTGAGGATAGACTAATGGAATTTGACCCACGTGTGAGTATGGAAACATAGTGAGTATATATATAAATATAATATTCTTTCAGTTCACAACATATTACCTTTTTAAAGAAAATGATATCGTTTAGGGTCAACCTTTACTCGAGGTGTAGCCAAATTGATTAACTGTTGACATATTGGAGCAACTTCGTATTAGCAAGCAAACCTTGGTACATACCAAATCGATTAAATGCTGACATATTGGAGCAACTTCGTATAACTCCAGAAGATTCTCATCCAAACGTTGCAAAAATGGTGGAAAAGTCTACTATTTGAAAGAGAGTAAAACAACCCGAAATCCCAGTCTAAGGTAATCTATTACCGTTTGAAGTTGATTTACTTTTCCGACTGTACATGCAGCTTTCTTCAAGTAATTTGAATAAATTAAGACGAGTAGGATTGCAAGCAAGTAGAAGGTCAGACCTTTAGCCTTTTAAAAATGCAAATGATAGTTTTGAAGTTCTTTCCCTAATACCATCTTCTATAAGGGTAGAAGAAAAAATAATGATGTACTTCCATTTATTTGTGTCATAGCATTCCACTTTTATTTCTTTCCATTACACCATTGTACTTTAAAAACCTTTTCTCACTAGGACCTTCAGTTTTTAACCAATTATAACATTGTACGTTCAAACTTATTCTTATTAAGAATTTGAGGTTTAAAAAATCTACCCGAGTAGAAGATTAGGATTTTCCTTATATTTTTATAACATCAATATAATGGGTAGATTTTCAAAGTGTAATAGAAAGAAATGAAAGTAGGATGCTATGCTAAACAACACAACCAAAGTACATTGTCATTTCTTCTATTTTACCCTATTCTTCATTAACATAATATTTCCAGACAGGAAAATCCAAGCATTTTGCCTTCCTTCAGTTTGCATCTCCCGAGGTTAAAAATATTATGATTCACCTCTTAACTAAAGTTTTAGTTAGTAATCAAAAGACTTAATATCTTATTATTTATAAGAATATACGGGTGGCAAAGATCGTTGTTGAAACAATGCACAATTACCTGTTATATGAGCATTTGTTGCAACTACAACTCATCCCTCCAAAACGTCTCCATCCTAAACTGTAAGTATTCCAATATTCTTACTTAATGCGATCAAAGTTGTTGCTGACTTAAAGTTATAATTTATAAACCTGTGTTTATGATATGCAGGTGGAAAGGTGCCAACCGGTATTACAAGTCCAAGGATTGGGTTCGTATAGAACTTTTAACCCTAATGGGCATACACATGGTGCCCCTGAAGATGAAATCTGTCATGCAGGTGACTTGGGAACATAATTGCCAATATCTTTTTGCAGTTTTATATTAGTATTTCTTTTCAACCGAAATTCGAAGATGCAAAGTTTATGGAGATGAAGCTAGAAATAGGTAATGTAAAGTTTTGACTTAAATACCAACACAATTTATGGTTTTCTCCGTTTTCCGTAATCATATTATTGTACAAAAATTACAGTTTGGATTTATAGTTGCCAAAAAATATAGTTTGTGACAGGTGGAAAATCAACCCAATTATAACATTGTTATTCTTCGGCAGACTACGTTGTTTTTTCTTTCATTTATCCAGACACGTGCTCCAGCAATCCCGAACCCGTGCGGAGCACGGACTCCTGCTAGTTTTTTTTTAATTTTTAGAATTTTTTAAAGTCTAAAGTACCCTTCAATGAATGTAAGGCAAGCCGATGTATCAAGTTGCATGGTGCAATGTCCGACATGTATCCCGTACAAGGGCAGGGGAACACCACCTCGTTTGGGTGGTTCACAGTGGTACAACATTCCCTTATGGGTTCCTACATTGTACACATACACAACACACAAAACACATACTGACCATTTTTTAAACATATATATATATATATATATATATATATATATATATATATATATATATATATATATATATATATATATATATATATATATATATATATATATAAGAGGAACACCATAACATTGACTTCTCTTATCCACTCAATATATGCATGCAATGATTTACCAAACGACCCTTGTTTCCTACCATACCGGCTAGAGGTGCACAAAAGCTGGTTTTTAACTGGTTTCGGTTATAACCGGTCAGGATTTGGCTGTTTTTTTAAATGAAATTGAGTTTTAGACCGGTTTTTTCAGTTTTAAACCGGTACAGTTCGGTTAACTGTAACACCTGGCTTTTAAAACAAAAACATCCCTGAAAATTTTCAATTTAAAACAAAGGTTTCAATACATAAAACCATAACAAAAGGGGTATATTTTATTAAAAACGGGTACAAGTGTATCAAGGAGGGTATAAAATACCGTAATCTCCTTTGAAGCCGGGCTGCTACTAACAGCATCTAAAAGTCCCACTTCTTTAGTCACGGATTCTATCTTTTCCCTTATCAGGATCATGCTAACCTGTAGGGACATTTAACAAATAACGTGAGCTTTAAAGCTCAGTGAGTAATCATATCTGCAAATAACATGTATAGGAAATACATTCCAATATAATTCCCTATATATGATGAATCTATTTGGACTCATCTTTTCAATACAAGGTCCCATTTTATAGCCTCTTCTGGCTAACCGTATATATGTTTGGATATCGGATCCAAACTTCTAGCCTTACTGGCTGATCATATATCTCTTAGGATTTCACATCCTACTTCATAGTCTTACAGGCTATTATTTGCATACTGATCAAATCAAATCTGTTAGCCACATAAACCATACGTATATAAGAGAAAATAAACATATAAATTCTCAATTACTATTTCTGTCCCATATTTCATAGTCATAATTGACCGCACCATATATCATGGCTATATAAGCCGCACCATGTGTCATAGCTATATAAGCTGCACCAAAACATTTTCAATATACAAGTCATAGCCCTAAGGCCGCACCAACAGTTTCATCATTAATTTCATAGCCCAAAGGCCGCACCAGCTGAGTTCAATAACCCGATATCATGGTCAAAAGACCGCACCATTTAGATTCAAGTTCAATATCATAGCCATAAGGCCGCACCATTTTCCGTATAACAATATCATAGCTATATAGGCCGCACCAGTTGGATATAACATCCAATATCATAGCCACAAGTGGCCGCACCATTCAATAACATTTTATTTCATAATCATTTATGGCTCACGGGTTTACCCCGCTTGTGCCTAGACTCACGGCTCCGTTCTTGTCATTTCATTGACTCACGGCTTATCCGATATTGCCTTTTCATTATATTTTAAAATTATCATTTTCGTCCCCCACAGCTGTTTCAATATGTAACAGTCCAATCAACACATATCATATATGATATAAGTGAGATTACTCACTTGGACACTTGCCGCATCTAATTCCGGTTGTTTCTTGCCTTTGCGTACACCACAACCATTTATCACGTACCTATATATTCATTTATATACCAAATGATAATAGGTTAACAACCATTTCAATTGACTCTATTTCACAAGAGTCCAATATAATATAATTGGGGACCATTCCTAGATGATAACTTTCAATTACCATCTTTCTTTAAATTATACATTTTCCCAAAATACACGTATTTTGCTACAGTACTTTCGGGAGGTCGTATTCTCATTTTAATAATTTTCCATGAAGTTTCACACCATATTAGACCTATGTTCAAAATCTCAGGTCAAACGGACAAGCCTAGCATCAAAATCAAACTTGGAAATTGCACCAAATTTTAACAGAGAAGGACTTCACTTCTGCCGCACCCTCGCGTCGCGATCCACCCTATGGTCGGGTCGCGATCGCTGCGATTCCAGGCAGTGAGGTCCGATTTTGTGCTAGAAAATCCCATTTTTCTCTTGTTAAGCCCTTATTACTCAACTTAATCACTAGGAAATGTTCCAAGACCAAAACCTTTGACTAATAACAAGTTTTAAACCATAGGAATATCAAATTCACATCCATTTCCAAATTTTCCCATTTTCACAATTTTGGTCCAAAACTAAAATTTCCAAGGTTTAATTGTTTCTACTGATTTGTTTTAGTCAATATAGCATCTAGAACTCATTTTAAGCCATTAGAATCAAGTCTATCACAAGAACTCATCATCTAGGGTTCTTGATCAAAATCTCAATTCTTTCAAAATAGCAACCTACTTCCATACTCTTGAGTTATGTTTTTAACTAATGACTTATTGGAAGTATTAAGCCATTTAAACACATAATTCATGACTGAAATTACAAATTTCAGTTTCTATAAAAGTTCATCAAGAACAAGCTAGGTTAGAACTTGAAATACTAACCTTCAACACTTCCAAACCTTCAATCCAAAGCCAATAATCGAATTACAAGCTTCAAACCTTCAAGAAATCTCCAAGACTTGCAACGATCGCTCAAGAACTCTCTCCCGTAGCTTCTAAACTTTTCTGCACATGTGGGAGAATGTTTTAGCTTTATATTTCCAGAAATTGCATTTTAGTCCTTGGAATTCTATTTCTTGAACTTTTGCCACAACTAACACATTTTTATGACAAAAACCAGTTTTTATAACATTTCAAGTCCAAAACTCAAAATATTATTACAAACTAAATCCTTGTCTATCCAAAAGACCAAATTACCCTTCTAAGGTAAAATGACCAATTTACCCTTTTATTATATTTACATATAAAGAGTATCTTGGTGTTACATTAACCGGAACAAAAACCGGGATAAAAAATAGGTTTGAATTATAGTAAAAAACCTATTAAAAACCGATTCCGATATATATATATATATATATATATATATATATATATATATATATATATATATATATATATATATATATATATACACATATATATATATACACACACACACACACATATATATATATATATATATATATATATATATATATATATATATATATATATATATATATATATATATATATATATATATATATATATATGAGTGAGATCAACACAAAACTAAAATTAAACACAAAATCATAGAATCACCTTATCGACTCTTAGATTAAATTAGAATGATAATTATATGATGATAACATAACAATTTTATTAAAGAAAGCAATAATTTATTAATGGTATTCCTAATTTATAACATTTATTTGAAATCAATCCCAATGATAAATTCAAGCATCAATGAAAAAAAAAATTACAATTACATCTATTAGAAAAAGCCAAGCATCACACATCGAACTTTTTTTTGAATACTATCAAATGTTCATAAGTGAACATTGACTACTAACGTTCATAGATATACATAGGAAAATTTATAAACATTTATTGCATATTATTTTTCAAGTTCACACACGTTCGGTACTAAACATGTATGAATGTTCATAGATGAACATATGTTCATAGATGAACATATGTTCATAGATGTTCACAACTGAACATGCATGAGTGTTATGATGAGACATTAATATCAACTATATGTATTTTCTCATGTGAACATATATTCATTAGGGGTGAGCATATGGACCGGGGAACCGGTTGGAACCGGGTACCGAAACGGAACCGACCCGGGAACCGGGAACCGATAGTACCGATCGGGCCGGGATCGGGTCTCAATTTTTTAGGATTTTTGGAACCGGGAACCGGATGGAACCGGACCGCGGAACCGGCCAAAAACCGGGAACCGGACCGGGGTACCCAAATAAATCAACGATTTGAATTCTATTAAAAGAAAAACAAAACATGGCCTGTTTTTTGGCAATAGTCCATACGCGGCAATCCCTCATCGACAAAACACGATCACCCCACAAAACCCTTAGAGCCGATCACCCCATACGCTAATGGAAGTCAGTCGCAAGAAAAGAAATCAAGAGCAAATTGAGAATTGGGTTGAAGATGTTGATAACCATGATACTCTTGTAAATTTTCTTTGAATTGCATTTGATTTTTGGACATAAATTGATTTTTTTTTTCAATTTAGTTTTGATTCTATGCCTACTAAAGACAATGTGGTTGCTAGGAGAATATATATTCCTTCGTCTCTGTGTCCGTTGTGTGGTAAAGAAAAGAAAAAGTGTCTTAACAAAACAATCATGACAAACATTACTTTTGTCCTCGTAGCAGAGAACATGACGAACAAGCTTGAGTAATGTTTCACTTATAAAACTTATTTACTTATTGTTGAGAAAAATATACGAAGACATTGTACAGATGGATAGATTAACAAAGTGTTTTAACATAACAGCCATGTTATTGCATTTGCAAAAAGAAAGATGTAAATACAAGGGTTGCCGATAAGCATCAAATATTTTTAAAAAAATGAACCACCAACAGATTTTAATAGTCAAAGAAGTTTACTGGTTCCAACTTTTAAGAACCGACAAGAACCGGAACCGGAACCGGTAGAACCGGCGGTCCGGTTCGGTTCCATATTTTCACCATATTCCGGTTCCCGGTTCGGTTCCATATTTTTAACTATATGTTTATGGATGAAGATTGATATAAAAACAAAGAAATTTCATGCGTCGTGTAGCTCCAACTCCAATCTCTCTTTCTCGCATCCCTTCTTCCTCGTTCTCTCTTTTGCTGCAATCGAAAAAAATCCATACCATCATCATCAGGCCACTGCTATCAAACAATTAATGTGTCAGCCATTTATTTGCGTTCATTAATTAAAAGAGATGTGTTGATGTTTGGCCCATCGGTAGTCGACTTCTTCTTCGTGCCCGTTTGATCAATCGGTGGCCGACTCCTTCAACTTTGACGATGGTTGTTTAGATTTTTTTTGGGGGGGGGGGGGGGATTGGTGAGAGACGTGAAAAAGATTTAGGGTTAGGTGGAGAAATAAGATGTTATTTTAAATTAAATAGACTGATTTTTAGGAACCAAATATTATCTATACCAAATTTACCCCCAATCATTTCTTAATTGATTTCTTTTAATAATGTATTAATCTTTTATTTTTATCCATTGATTGCTTAATCCAATGGTTAATAGGTCAGTTTGTGATTCTATACATAATATTGGTTCGATGTTGATCCCTTATATATATATATATATATATATATATATATATATATATATATATATATATATATATATATATATATATATATATATATATGTATGTATGTATGTATGTATGTATGTATGTATGTATGTATGTATGTATGTATGTATGTATGTATGTATGTATGTATGTATGTATGTATGTATGTATGTATAATTAAGATATTTACCCTATAAATAACATTTCAACTCAACCACTTTAAACAACAGTTCAAATACCGTTTTCTCTCTCTTTTGTAAACACCAACTACAAGGTTTTGCATTAATTCTTGTTTATTTTTGACATGACGTAGTGACGCAACTTCTGAGTAACAAAGACTAATGTGAGGCAGTGCCCTTCCACAACTGAGTACCTTGTCTCCGGACCTGTGATCACTCGGCTCAAGTAGTATACTGGGCATTCATTCCTATCGCAATGCCCCACGAGAAGTAGAAGTGAGATAAAGCCGCAAGGGATTGGCTGAATATTGATCCAGTTTAGGCAGCTTTCAATCTCTATAAACTTGATGGAATATCTCTTACACAAGGAAAAAGACTTGCATCAATCAATGTATGCTTTGTGAAAATGGGTTATGATTTCATTGTGAAAATGGTTTGTGATTTCTATGCAACTAAACCAAAACCCCTAATTAGGGGTGGCAATTCTTGACATGACACGAAAATAAACGGGTTTGAGTTAGAGATTTCAACCCATTTAATTAAACGGGTTGACACGACACGACATGAAAATTAAATGGGTTGGCTTTAAGTCCAACCTTTTAACTCTATAATGACATGATAATGACTCATTTGTTTATATGTAAGGTCTTTTAATTCTTCAGGCAAATTGGACATGCCTGAAACCAAAGCCAAATGTCAAATAAAATTTTAGGTTGAGTTGTTTTGTAATGTAGAAGCCACTAATTAGTTTGTCCGAGTCAAAACATAAATTTAGGTTTTCAATTTTTCATTAATATCTCATACTCCACATTGTACTCAACCATTTTCACCTCACTAGGAATTCGTTCCTTTAAACTTATTGTGAATTTTGTTCAACCGACTTCCAAATTATTACTCTTTGCAGTTATTCACTTATTATTTTTCCACCTCTCCAACTCTTACTCTTTCAACATTTTCGGTATTTCAATCTAGCATGCTATGATACATTTACAAAGTAAACGGGCTGACACGCCAACCCACCAACCCGACATGAAAATAAACGGGTTGACACGACACGACACAATAATTAAACGGGCCGGGTTTGGGTCAAGCTATCTCAACCCGCCAACCCGACATGAACACAACACAATTGCGAGGCCTACCCCTAATGAATGCTTGGATAAAATAGCGTAATTAGCTTTAAAAGTTTGGGTAAAATAGATTATTCTCATGTTATTTATTGTAAACTGTTCAAAGAAATCATAAAGTATGTAGATAACGTGATTAATTTTTTATTCTTAAACTCTTACTAATTACTTCATAAAATTGTCGAATAATTTGTTTCTTGTGATTTTTCATGCTAATTAATCAGGAACGAGAAAGAGAAGAAACAATCAACATGGAGGATATTTTCATTAAAGGAATTATATGTTGTTATAAGCAATTTTAATTATGACAACAAGCTTGGTGAAGGTGGGTTCAACATTATTTATTGGGGTTAACTTTGGGATGGATCTTAAGTAATTAAAACATCATTTATTTCCCTATTTTCAGCGATTTTATGTTAATCACGTAACTTCAAATTTCAATTCTGATTGATATGTACATTCAGATTGCAGTAAAAAGATTAAAAGTTTATACCAACAAAGCATAAATGGAATTTGTTGTTGAGGTTGAAATACTTGCAAGATTTAGACACAAAGTTTTGCTAAGTTTACGAGGGTCTTGAATCTGCAAAAGGAATTACGTAAGTTCAAAATACTCATTTTTTGTGCATTCTTTTAATAAAGTTTCAAGTGAAAAAAATAGCAATGTATTTTCATTTATTTGTTCAAGAACTCTTTATCTGCATCCACAACTTTGTTTATAATAATCAAAATCAAATTTGTCAAAAAGTCTATATATTTCGGCTCTATTTAGGAAAAAATTCTCAATGGTTTTTATTTTGTGGTTTAATACTCTAAACTTGCAAAAGTTTGTGAGAATGCCATTTTCACCTGAAATAGCATATATTTAAGAAAAGTCATCCCTGATTTTTATTTTGTGGTTTAATACTCTAAACTTGCAAAAGTTTGTGAGAATGCCCTTTTCACCTGAAATAGCAAGCAATGGGTTAATTCGCAAGTAAAACAACTTTTCAATGGCTTTTTTTTTTGTAAAGAAAATGACTTTTCTTCATTTTTATAAGTGGCATAACTTTTACATACGATGTCTAAATTATACAAACTTCATATCCATGGAAAGGTGGTACATAGTATTACAACTTTGTTTTACAGACTTTTGTCTGAATATATTCAGATCTTTCGCTATAATCACTTAAACATGAGCAGAAACTCATTTATATCACTTTTTAGTCGTTTTCAAACATTCATCTCCTTCGTTATAACTCCAATTAACCTGAATGTTTTTCCTATGTATTTATTATTTCAAATAATACAATTTTCATAATGATAACGTTTTCTCATTCCTCGTATATTTTGAGATACATAACTATTAACATTGTATAAGAAAATTTTCATATAGAAAGCTTCTTCTTAATAGCTTCACATTTTGATTTATTCATCTTCTAACATGGTCTCAGATGAAAATGTGGAATTTTGAGACATGTAGCTATAAACATAGCTTCAGATTTTAATAACATTAGATCTTGACTTTTGTTATACATATTCATTCCACTTGATTCTTTTTCTTATATTTTGTTATACACATTCATTTCAAGTAATGCAGAAAATAAGTATTATCAAGAAGCCATGTTTGGAGATGAATAAGTCAAGATCTGAAACTACTAAGAAGACACTTTTTAAATAAAAATTTTAGTATATATTTCAAAGAGTATATAGAAAAAAGAATAAAATAAAATAAACGTGTATAACAAAATATATGCTCATTTGAAAATGTGTGTCCGTACACTTGAAATATTGAATTAATGTAGGATGCAATATTTAAAAATCTATGAAGAATTGGAAAAAAAAGTCATCATTCTAAAAATTGTATTATTGGAAATAATAAAAACATAGGAAAAAATTTCAGGTTAATTCGAGTTATAACGAAGAAGATATAAATGTT
Source organism: Cichorium intybus (assembly GCA_023525715.1). NCBI lineage: Eukaryota > Viridiplantae > Streptophyta > Magnoliopsida > Asterales > Asteraceae > Cichorium > Cichorium intybus. The sequence goes on along the minus strand of CM042009.1, from coordinate 155,069,519 downwards.
TGAAAATGACTAAAAAGACATAAATGGGTTCGTGCTCATGTTTAAGGAATTGTAGCGAAAGATCTAAACATGTTCATGTTGGTTATATGCCCATCGTTATAACAAGTTGGTAATATTACTATAAATAGTAGGGTCCTTTTGGGTTACACGCAAGAGACGATTTAGCTAAAAGAGATCGAAAATAAACTTGAGGGGTTAAGTTTATTAATATATCAAAGTAAAGATATATTAATTAGAAACTTAATGGTTAAGTTTATTAATATACCAAAGTAAAGGTATATTAATTAGAAACTTAATAAGGATAAAGGACCAAAGTGAAATATCCACAAGGGAGGGGATAAGGACGATGAGCACTATAAATACAACCCTAGATCTGAGTTGTATGGGCTGCCAAAACCCTAATTTTCGTCACTCTCCTCCCACCCCTCGGTATACGTCCGATTTCTTTCAAAACCCTAAGTATTACGTGCTAAAACTTCAAGCAAAGGTATATACTACATCAACGGGTGCTGGATCGTTGTCTTGGGTGCGATTACATTAGAGGATTTCTACTTTGGGCTCTCGTCATCCTAACAAGATCAGATCTGAGATCTAAAAGGTATTTCTTGAACCCTCTTGATTTTACAGTTACAAAAGTGTGCATGATTCTGTGATCCCGGTTGAATACGATTTTGATTTCTGTTTCCGCTGCGTTGTTTTTATGCTATCGTATTCCAACAGTGGTATCAGAGCCACTTTATCATGATTTTGTACTGTTTTGATTCGATTAAAATTGTTAAAAATCGTTTTTTTCTTTGAATTATCGAATCTGTCGACGTGCGCGCCGCGGTCCTTGAATGGTCGCGTCGCGGTCTTCTCTAAAGTTACGATCATTAGGGTTTTGCCGCGTCGCGTTTCCTAGTGTTCCGTGTCGCGTCGTTCTTGGCATGATCGGTTTCTTTTGATTACCGCATCGCGTTTTCTCGTGTTTCGCGTCGCGGCGGTCGTGATGTTTTTTTTTTTGAAATCAGATTTCTTGTTATAAAATGGTGATTTTAATATTGTATGATTGTTTAGATTAATCATTGACATATAATGCTTGCATGCTCAATAGGATTAATAGCTAAACACAAAGTTTAAAATGCTTCAAAATTTAATGGATGATTGTTTAAATTAATTATTAACACTGCATCCTTGCGTGTTTGATAGAATTAATAGTTAAACATAATTTTCAAAGAATACTTAAGATTTTAAATGATATATATATTAGAATTGTATCTATATGTATAACTTAAAATAAAAACATTGGTCAGACCGTGACTAGGCTCGCCTACTCTAAATGTGTAGAAGGTTGAAGGAGGTCTCTTTGATTCCTAATGAGGTCGGTTTTTAAATAGCATTCATTGCTTACCACCCTCACCGCCTGTCACATTTTATCGAGTGGAGTTACCGAAAGGGTTTGATAGGACAGTGTTTCAAGATAAAAGTATTACTGAAAATACACAAGTAAGAAAAATTGTTAAAAGTTAATAGAATTTTTCAAAAGTCAAATTGGCAATTTCAAACCAGTTTAAATTGACCCTTTTGCCAATTAAAAGGTTAAAGTGTTTTAACAAGAATGATATATGTAAAACTAGATTGTTAAAAGTTGTTAACATGTTTTAAAATTATTGGCAATTGTAAGACGGATTTTAAAAGTTTAAGAGACCATTTTGCCAAAAAGAAAGTTAAAATGTTTTAACTTAACGAAACGAAATCCCGTTTTATGAAAATGTGAATCTCATGCTACCCACAAAGAACCACACATTTAACCGGGCCCTTCCGGCGTGGGAAGTGCTATAGCCAACGCGTCGGATTGGACTCGGCCAAAATGATGTGATACTCGCGATAACTCATGAATCATGGGCCGGGTGTCACGTGGGTCTTCGTGGTCGATTTACCATCCAAACTCGTGATCCGCGGCATACCCGTCACGAGAGAGAGGATGAGCATGATGGGATTAAACATGCCATTGATCAGGTTCAATGAATCCCAAAAGACCTAGAAGCTTCATAGAGATTGAAGTTGGCAAAAGAGTATTGCCTACCTAAATAACTTCTGGGGGTGACTACGGCATACCTCTTCACCACCAAAAGCGAAATATGGATTCTAGCCTTAAGTAAAATAATTTTATGGGTAATTAATTTCTTAAGGGTTAATCAAACTAAACAAAACTCTATTTTAGATGTTAACTAAAGGAAGTTTGAAAGTTACAAGTTTTTTTTACTGCGTGGCTTCCTCAATCAAAGTAAGTTCAACGGCATAGATTATGCGTGTTGGTTCCAGAACTTGAGAAGAGTACTCAATGTCGAGGGAAAATTTTATATGATTGAGGAACAAGTTCCTATGGATTATCCAGCCAGATCCATTAGTGTTGAAATAGACGGTCAATCATCTTAGACGTCTAAATGATTCGAATAAGGTTGCTCGTTTCATGTTAGACACTATGATTCCCGAGCTTCAAAGAAGATTGTGGGGTCTTGGTGCTTTGACATGATTAACCGGCTTAAGGACATGATCCAAGAGCAGGTTTAATGGGAACGATTCGAAGTCATGAAAGCATTATTTGGATGTAGGCTGTTACTAGGATGGAGAGTCAATACCCATATGTTTAGCATAAGAGGGTACGTTGACCAAATGTGGAGGTTGGGATTTCCAACAAGTCAGGAGTTAGTCACGGACATTGTCCTTAACTCGCTGACTAGTTCTTATGATTAGTTCATTCTGGACTTCATTATATAGAACTTAAAAGGACCCTTCGAGAGATTACATAGCATGTTGAGGAAAGTATAACTTTACATGGCTAGGGAATCCAACACCACAGCTCCTAAAGGAGGTGTCAAAAGGAAAAGGACAAACCCTACCAAGGGAATGATTTTCCTAAAGAAACCTCAATACTGAAATCCTGAGGAAGATTTTTGTTTCCACTGAAAGGATGTGGGACATGGAAGGCATAAATGCTCAAGATATCTGATGCAATAGAAGTAGTTGCAAGCCAAAGAGTATGGCACTTCAGGTATATTTGTAATTCCATAAGTGCTTTGCTTATGACCAGTTTTGCCATTTTAATGGGTAGAGACTGGAATAAAGCAGAGGTACAAACCATGGAGAGCTGGATCGAATCATGGACTACAAGCAGCTTGCTTTCATCCATAGGATTAGGAACCAACTTCTCTATAGTGTTTTAGTTTATGGTTTTGCAATTTGAAGATTGTTGATGTGAACATTGTTTCATCAGATGGTTTTGACTTGGTTTAAATAAAGGCTGTTTTAAATAAAAGTTATTTTAAAAGTTATTTTGGAACAAAGTTATGGTCATTACATCTATGAGAACTGGTTCACAACAATAGTTCGAAAAGGTTGATTCAAGAGAATCCAAATGTTTGGATTAATGGTATGAGTGGAATTGTCTGGTTTTGTAAACTTGAAAGAAGCTACCAGAACTCCAGATGGATAGGATTCTGGAGATCATTTGACTGAAAGTCTTATGATAAATGCTATTCTTGTCTACATAGAGAGATAACTATGCACTGCTCACAAGTTATTGTGGGCAAAGGCTGAGAATCTGTTGGACCTTGTACATCTAATGTATTTGGACCGTTCAGTTTATCCACTAAACCGTCTAAAATACTCTATCGAGTTTGAAACCTATATGGTGATCAATACTTCAAGAACAGAGTATTGAATCAAATGAGCAAAGGATGAGAATTCTAAATCCAAGTGCGGATAAAGAGTTTCTTAGTCAAAGATTATACAATCATCTAATGGACTGTGAAAATTGTTTCAACAGTCAAATCCACTTAGAACGCTACGAGCATCGTATGGTGTGTCTGAGTTATAATCGAACATAAAGGTTCGACTTATGATGGATTGTATTATGCTTCCAATCTATGTCTGAGGTTAAACCTTAGAGACAATAGAGTCCTAACCGTTGCACAGCCACAAAAGGTTCTATAAACACGTTCTGAGAAATATGGAGTGTAGATGTTTCTTCACTAGCATATTTAGAAATTTGGGGTCTTGAGACTTACGGTTTACCGTGTAGCTCAGAGGACGCCGATTAACAGAAGTGTTATTCCATTAGAGTACTTGGATATAATAAGCATTTTGACAACAGTGTGATGTTGTATAAATGGCAGTCTTCTATGATAGGAAGCTGGTATTCAAGAAATCAGTGGGAGCCTGACTGATCTTGATGAGACTCAAAGGATCAAAGAGCCTGATGTTGGCACTAGCACTCAACCAGAGGTAGTAAAACCTGTTGAGACTCAGTAAGAGTTTGCTGAGGAATCTGACATAACTCCATCTCCTGTTCGATATACAGATAAAGGACGTCATACACTTGGTTTTTATGAATTACATGTTGACGAAGGTGATGAATGTCTGGTGGATCATTGTGACCCTACCAATTATCGGAAGTCGTGGCAGGCCCTTTTGGGTTGCATTAAGGAAAGAGATGATGGAGATTGAGATGAAATCCATGTATGATAACCAAGTTTGGAACCTGGTTGATCAAACACCTGGCCTTAAAACAGTTGGGTGTAAATAGGTCTTCAAGAAGAAGACAAATGTGGATGGAAAGGTACACACATACAAAGCCAGACTGGTGGCAAAGGGTTATACTCAAACCCAAGGGATTGATTATGAGGAAACTTTTTCACCAGTGGCGATGATTAAATATATAAGGATATTGTTTGCCATCGCAACATTTTGTGACTACGAAATATGGCAAATGGATGTAAAAACCGCTTTCCTTAACGGAAAACTTTCAGAGGATGTGTATATGACACAACCAGAGGGTTTTGTACAGTCCAAATATCCTAATAGAGTGTGTAAACTTGTGGAGTCGATTTATGGACTCAAACAAGCATCTCGTAGCTGGAATCTCTGCTTCGATGAGAAAATCAAAGAGTTTGGATTTTCGAGAAGTAAAGATGAGTCATGTGTATATGTCAGAGCTAGTGGGAGCGTTGAAGTCTACCCTATGTCATACACAGATAGCAAAGTTCTCATGAAAATGTCCCTATCTCGAGAAATATGAAATAAATGAGAATTGCTATGCTATAAATGACACAGGAGAGACTTAATGCGCATGAAGCATTTTGATCTATGGAGATAGAATTAAGTGCTTCATAGGGATTTTGGAAACAAAAGTGAACTATGTAAATGTCAGTGCTAATGGGAGCACTGAAGTCCAACCTATGTTGTATGCAGATAGCAAAGTTCTCATGTAAACGTCCCTATATCGAGAAATCATAAATAAATGAGAATTGCTGTGCTACAAATGACATAGGAGTGACCTATTGCATATGAAGCATCATGATCTATGGAGATAGAACTAAGTGCTTCATAAGGATAAGCCAGAATACATGAGCAGTCGGATCTAGAGATACAAGACTCCTATAAGGGATTCAAGTTTCTGTATCAGGGTTTAGGACTGAGTGAAACTCAGAGTCCTAGTTCCATTAAGATCCTGGATGAAATGAGTTGAGTCCCGTATGCACTTGCATATGGATCAATCGCATAATGTACGAGACCTAATGTATCATATGCCTTGAGCATGATGATTTGACATTAGGCTAATCCTGGCAAAAGTCAAATGGATGGAAGTCACGAAGTATCTTAAATGTTTAAGATATTCTTGATCCATTATAGTATGGGAGAACTCAGTGTAAAGAAGCACACTGATAGTAGCTTCCAAAACTAATAGAAACGGTTCTTGTACGCAGTCAGGATCCGGGTTCTTACCAAAAGAGACATCTCAGTTAATAGAGCTATATCGGATGAGGCAAGATAGCTGATCTGATCACTAAGTCAATGTCTCGGACTAAGCAAGATCGTTCATGCTAAGTCCATATGCATTAGATATGCAAATGAATTGACTTTGAGTGAAGTTAGTATAGTTTGATTTGTATTGGGAACTTAAGCAATGAAAAACTCTATCTGATATGAAGATTATTATGTGGAGAACATAATATATGCATAAAGGCAGTCATTTCATTAGTTTATCATTGTGTTCCGATTTTGCATGTTTTATTGACTTCCTGAATAATTTAATTATTATTCAAACTGTCCACAGTCGGTCATACTTTTGGGAGTAAGTATTGATTCAAGACTGACATGAGGAATTGGTAAATTGTCCATAGAGATGGACATAGCATGGAGATGCACTAATTCTCATGTGTACTTAATAGGGATTAAGTATTGGAGTAACCTGCACTTAGAGATTACTTCATGGAATCTGTCACGAGTAATTCTAAGATGGTAATATCTTATATTCTTCAAGCGGAGATGCATTGATTCTTTGTCCTGCAGTCTGTTGTGCCTTGGTTTTCTCCAACGTTGTCCGTAACTGGCAGCCATATAGGGAATGTCCAGGTATGACATGATGAGTAGGCGAGATCTGTGTAGTCAAAGTTTATTTGTTCCTTCTGCCCTAACAGGAGACGCGATATCCATGGGCCCCTCGATGATTTGGTGCTGACAGCAAGTGTACGGCCGTACCGAGACTGAATTGATATAGAATCAATAGTGCAGTTTGTTGTGGTCATCACAAATCTCTATCGGGAAACATAATATTGAATGTCTGAGACTGACATGATTCCATGTCAGACGTTCGTAAGGATATTTTTTAGAACAAAGGAATATTTGATCACTTGCCTAAGGGCTGTTTCATTAGATGAACACGACACTTGTCTTGGATGACATACACCTTACTAGGTTAGGGAATATTAGACCATACAGTTGTTATAACAAGTGCAAGTGGGAGACTGTTGGTTATATGCCCATCGTTATAACAAGTTGGTAATATTACTATAAATAGTAGGGTCCTTTTGGGTTACACGCAAGAGACGATTTAGCTAAAAGAGATCGAAAATAAACTTGAGGGGTTAAGTTTATTAATATATCAAAGTAAATATATATTAATTAGAAACTTAATGGTTAAGTTTATTAATATACCAAAGTAAAGGTATATTAATTATAAACTTAATAAGGATAAAGGACCAAAGTGAAATATCCACAAGGGAGGGGATAAGGACGATGAGCACTATAAATACAACCCTAGATCTGAGTTGTATGGGCTGCCAAAACCCTAATTTTCGTCACTCTCCTCCCACCCCTCGGTATACGTCCGATTTCTTTCAAAACCCTAAGTATTACGTGCTAAAACTTCAAGCAAAGGTATATACTACATCAACGGGTGCTGGATCGTTGTCTTGGGTGCGATTACATTAGAGGAGTTCTACTTTGGGCTCTCGTCATCCTAACAAGATCAGATCTGAGATCTAAAAGGTATTTCTTGAACCCTCTTGATTTTACAGTTACAAAAGTGTGCATGATTTTGTGATCCTGGTTGAATACGATTTTGATTTCTGTTTCCGCTGCGTTGTTTTTATGCTATCGTATTCCAACAGTTCATACAAAAGTCTGTGAAACAAAGTTGTAGTACTACTTAGCACCTTTCTAGAGATATAAAGTTTGTAGAATTTGGACATCGTATGTAAAAGTTATGTCACTTACAAAAACGAAGAAAAATCATTTTATTTGTGAAAAACCCCTAAAAAATCGTTTTACTTTCGAATTAACCCTGGCCTGCTATTTCAGGTAAAACGGTTTTTTTTTACAAACTTTTGCAGGTTTACTGGATTAAATCACAAAATAAAAATCATGGAGAACTTTTTCTTAAATCAAGCCAAAATATAGGATTTTTTTAACAAATTTCCTAACATTTAATATTTTAATTTTATCCAATCCATCTATTATTTTGGTATGATCTTCATTTCAGTTGTGTATGTTTGATCAAATATTGTTTGTGATGAGATCTATATTTTTATCTCATATATATTTTTGATCTAATTCTTGCAACTTATTATGATCTTCATTTCAGTTTTGTGTTGGGGTTATATAAAACTAGGAAAGGTTTCTGGAATCACGGTGTCAATTAAGAATCGTGTAGACACTGTCCGAATTTGATATTTCGATCTTAATGCCTAGGTTGCACGAAATTCTTTTAAATTATAGGGAGATTCTTAAAGAACAAACTTGAAACCAGACACAAAAACAAGTTCATGTTTTAGATGGATAGATAAAAATTGTGCTCCATTTGCATGTCCATATGAACGTATTCTGGTCATTTTGAACCAGAAAACTTAATCCAAGAAATTAGAAGAAGTTAAAGGGGGCAGTTTAAGGGTTGATCATCAATGCAGTGGCAGCACGAGCGCATCAGCGTCAGCCCAGACCCCATCCGTTGACCGGCAACAAAACACCCGCCAGGGGCTCTGCCCCTTGGACCCCGCTAGGGGTTTGCCCTTAGGACCCCGTAAGGGGGCGCAACCCCTTGACCCCCGCTATTTGAGTATTTGGTCATACCGATATTAACTAAGGTTGATACAAGTGTTCACTCTCACGCCTCCTAATTTGTATTACAACTAAAGTGTGAAGACACTGGCATACATATTATTTCCATTATACTAAAATGTAAATGTGGCACTAAAATCGCCACCATTTTGTATGTTTGATCTATATTTCTTTGGAAAATGTTAAATGAAAAAAAAAACACAAAAATGGGTGAGAATAAAATTATGTTCTTTTAATTAATTAAAAATATCATAGTAAAAACATTAAATCATACCCACTCTTTGGTATGAAATAAAAAAAATACTGTAAAATTGGATTGACGCTAAGGCAATACTGATATGAAAGAGAAAAAACTACTACTACTACTGTCTAATAATATAATATGCAAGAAAAAAAATGAATGATTGTTTATTTGAAACATCGTTAATTCTAAGTCATTTTCCCAATAAAACCCTTTCATTTTAATTCCCATCCTCAACATGCAGCGTCCGCCCTCTGTGAACAAAGTAACAGATCACATCAACTTCCCGCCTACAAGAACCCTAATTTTAATCAATTCTCCAGATCCTGTGTAAAACCCTACAAGTATTTTGATATTCAATTTCCGGGTTTGATTATTTTCTACCAAAAACCGTAAAAAATGACCCAACTGAAGCCCATTCTCTCTCACGTTGATAGCATTCCATCAACGGCCGGAAAATTCAAACCGGACAAATCATCTCTATACTACATCCACCATCGTCTCCGTTACCAAACTTCTCTCCCCAAACTTACAATTTGGTCGACCATCATTCTCTCATTGATCGTTTTGTTCTTCTTCTTATCCCCTCCTGCCACCCCCGCTCCTCGCCGTGGCCTCCGTACCACCACTTCCTACGGTGGATCAGATTGGGAGTGCCGAATCAAATTATCTGCTAAACCCCGTTGCCGCACTGGTCATACAGTCCTTGTTACTGGCGCCGCCGGTTTCATCGGCGCACATGCTTCGGTGGCTCTTAAACGGCGTGGAGACGGTGTGGTTGGACTCGATAACTTCAATCATTACTACGACATCACCCTCAAAAAATCACGGAAATCGAATCTCCTGGACCGCGCCGGTGTGTTCGTCGTCGAAGGTGATATCAACGACGGCGTTTTGCTCCGGAAACTCTTTGGTTTAGTACATTTCACTCACGTCCTCCACCTCGCGGCACAGGCAGGCGTCAGGTATGCGATGGTAAATCCCAATTCATACATCAGATCCAACATAGATGGCTTCGTTAACCTTCTAGAAGTTGTCAAATCGTCGATCGCACAACCGGCAATCGTCTGGGCATCTTCTAGTTCGGTTTACGGCCTCAATTCAAAAGTACCCTTCTCTGAAAAAGACCGAACTGATCAACCGGCGAGCCTTTACGCCGCCACAAAGAAAGCCGGTGAGGAAATCGCCCATGCTTACAATCATATTTACGGTCTATCAGTTACTGGTTTGCGTTTTTTCACTGTTTATGGACCTTGGGGAAGGCCAGACATGGCTTATTTCTTTTTCACCAAAGATATATTAAACCGAAAACAGATTTCCATCTTCGAAGGGCCTAATCATGGGACTATCGCTAGGGATTTCACCTATATCGATGATATTGTAAACGGTTGTTTATCAGCAATAGACACAGCAAAAAAGAGCACCGGAAATGGAGGGAAGAAAAGGGGCGAAGCTCAATTTAGAATCATTAATTTGGGGAATACTTCCCCTGTTTCAGTTCATAAGTTAGTAAGCATATTGGAGAAGTTGTTGAAGGTGAAAGCGAAGAAGAAGGTGGTGTTGATGCCTAGAAATGGCGATGTGCCAATCACGCATGCGAATATAAGCTTGGCACGTACGGAACTTGGGTATAAGCGCACCATGGATTTAGAGATGGGGTTAAAGAAGTTTGTTAAATGGTACCTTGAATATTATGATGTTAAGAAGAAGAGTTCTTGGTGAAGTGAAGAAAAACAGGTTTTTGTATGAACCTTTTATTTAATAATTATCTTTATGATCGATGCTACTCTTTGGATTTGGCATGAACGTGAACGTCTTTAGATGAGATAAATGAAAATGAAACTTGGTTAAGGGTAGTTTCCTTTGTTTTTCTATGTGTTTGGATAAACTGATGTATAAATATACATTATTTTCGTTGGATAGAAAGAACCGATTGAATATAGATAAATGATCGTTTTAATTCTTACCTAATTTACTGAAATGATTGTATGTGGATATAACTTTAAACCGGTTGTTTTTGCTCTTTAACATGATATAAGTTAATAGTTTTTCCTACTTAAAAAGGATAGGATGAGTTTGTTTTGTAGATTTTGATGGACATAGTGTAATTGGAAAGAAAAATTGCAGTAATAACGTTTTTAGTTGACAAATCGGTGGAATTCAATCCTATCAAATTAGAATTCGTATTCAAGCTATTCCATCATTCCCTTGGATGTCTAGTGGGGCCCTAAAATAATTATCTTATACTTTTTTTTTAATTAGTTATAAAAATAAATATGAAACATAAAGTAACCATGATGTAATATGTCTTTGTATTTAAATAATTAGTGTAATATGCAATGTTACACGGAATAAAAAAGAGTAAAGTTGGATAAACAAGGTTAAAAAGGGTCAACAGGGGATTTCAGAACAAATGTGGTATTGAGGTAATTCGGGGATGAGTGTAAGGGCGTGGCAAACATGGGATTTTAGGGGTGGGGTTCAGGTAGGTTTCCTTCGCCCCCTTGACATCCCTACATATACCTTTGGCATTCTATTCTCCATTAAAAGAAGTGCTTGGGGTGAAGTTGTGAAAATCTCTCGTATGGGTAGAAACACTTCGAAAACCATATGAAATAAAATTTATACGGAAATGTCCCAAAACTTTAAATCTTTTAACAAACGAAAGAATGTTGTTAAAAGGTATATATGATGGCATAACAATCGATACAAGAGACAAGGTAAAGTATTTAAAACCCAATATCACATAATCTCTTAAATATCCTCAAGTTTCTTGATCTTCATAGCATCACCAACTATTCGCTACTAACCTGAGCACATGTTGAAATAATATATTATGCATGGAAAGCCTAGTAAGTAAATATTAGGGTTAGAAATAAAAAAGTGAACACAATTCAATAAGAAGACCACGACCCCTTCCTTTAAGAGAACTCATCTAAAGTATCCTTAACCCAAGTTGGGGAAAACATTGTAATCAATTAAAGTACATAGTTATAAACATCTCAAATTCAAAACAATCATAAAGAAATCGTGTAATACCTGCAATGCATGAAATGGATCAAAAACCCAAAACACAAGTCTTTCATTGTCTCACATTCCAATCACCACAAGGTTAATGGTTAATCATAACACGTGGTTAGTTATCACAATGAACACTAAAAATGTTTGCTAAAAAATCACAATGTTAAGGGTTAAAAGAGCATGTGTTTAGATAGCACAAAACACATTAAACACTCTTGCTCAAACATCACAAAATTGGTAGCATGAAACCATCATGCATGTACCATATGAAAGGACCATAAGGTTAATGGTTAATCATAACACGTGGTTAGTTATCACAACATGTTAACGGTTAAAATAGCACAATGTTAACGGTTAAAAGAGCATTTGTTTAGACAACACAGACGTAAATCCCAACTTGTAGTTAAGCTGTCTAAATTGTCATCACAAGTCGCACTCATCGCGGATTTAGATATCCCAGTTGTGATCATCACAATTGTCCAAACCATACAAGTAAAAGTTCTCACCCAATCCATGGAAGCACATCATCATAATTTAAACTTATTTGAAAACATAATAAGTTGTCCCCATTTTGAAAATACATTCTCAAACATTTAATGAATGCACAACTAAATAGGTATAGTATTTCAAGCAGTTTGCACATATAGTATTATACATATAAAGAAAACATCTCAAAGTATAATGTCATAATAGGGGACATGGGTTTTAAGGTGTGTACTTACATTGATGATCTTCATTCGTGATATGTTTTTTTAAAATGGCTAAGACACACATGCATACCACTTTATTCCTAAATCTACACTTTTTTCTTGAAAGAGACTATAACCCTTAGCCTTTGGCTCAAGGGCACATATCCATCAACTTCTGATACTGCTAGGCAACAGGCCTTTGGTCCTTACGTGATATATTAACACCTTATAATGTCTCTTGTTGATATATATACTCATAATGGCCAAATATAAGACCTTTAAATTCTTTACAAGAAATATTCCTAAAACTCTCATTATTGATGGATTTATACAAATATGTATTTTTATCGCACACTTGTACGCCCAAGTGCATGTATGTACACTTTTTACATACATGTGTGCCAATAACCAGAAAGCCCCCAAATATGCATAAACGTTAGAAAAGGTTGCACACAAATGTATACGCATACTTCTTATATGCATATATTGAGTATATAGGCGTGCGAAATGGCATGTATAGTTAATCCATTAATTAAATAGATCATCAACTACTTCTTCAATTCAATATTCAAAACTTTTAAAATAATATTTATCTCTAAAGCATAAATAAACCTTGGTAACATACTTCAATCAAATTTTGGTGAGTTCATGGATGATTTCTAAAAATTAAACTCCAAAATTCGTTAACACTCCATAAACCTATTGAATCTTGATAGTCGTTTAGAACATAAACTAAACTAAGCATGGAAACTAAAACATTAAATAAAACATCAAAGACATACCATGGAACCATGTTTATCGAATTCTTGCAACAAAATAATGTACAAGAGGGTTTGCAAATTACATATCTTTTCTTGAATATTATTGAGATATTCTTAGGTGATCTAGAGAACCCAAAATATAGTTCTTATATTTCTTCATACCACAAAGAAGACAATCAACAAATGAGAGCTAAAACACATTCTTTGCACCTTGTTCTTTTTGAAATCTTGGAGAACAAGAAAACCAAAACCCTAGCTTGGTGGCTAGGGTTTCACACAATTAGAAAATGAGGAGAGAGGGAGAATTTTTGTTAGTGTGGCTTGGGGTGGGAAAAGAAGGACCAAATGGAAGCCTTTTCTAAGCAAGCCCTAGTCCTTACTTGCCCACCAAGTAACATTTAAACTATAATACAATTATAGTTTAACTTAATTATAATTATGCCTATGATTTGCATATTACAAATTCATTTGCTTTTAATTTTAGTTTCCAATTAAGCCATCATACTAATGATGAATAACAAACTAGTCCTTCAATTTTATTTTCTAGCTATTTTAGATTGTACTTAATCTACCTACATGGCCATATATGACCTAATTAAGTGAATCAACACTGTGATTTGGACTTGACATCATAAAACCTACATCCAAATCATACCGTTGAGCTTATTCTACTACTAAAATAGAATTTCAATGTATATGTGGATGATTTCATGAAGCTAGGGTTTCAAAACCTCTATTAAATCTCCATAAACTCAAATTTTATCATGGAGATGAACTCACATCACCAAATTAGTTTTAGAAACATTGAATTTAACACTAAACTTCGATTGATCATGAAGTTCACCATAAATATAGGATTTGATTAAACAATGGGATGTTTCACCATTGTTGGAACTTAAAATAATAAGGAGGTGGAAGAAAAGGCTATCGTCAAGCTTTACTTCCATGATTTAGTGTTAGAAGTTCAATTCTCCTTCCAATTTCGAATTCTCTTCCCATAATTAGTTTTCCCTCTCATCTCCAAGCTTCAAATTGTTCAAATAGAGAAGAAGGGGATAGTTGGGGCTCTTAGATCCAATATTCCATCATCTGGAACTATTAGCCTTATAACTTTCTAATTTTTTATTTAAATCCAAGATGACTTTCTAGTTAACATTACTAGTCCATCTATTTCAACCTTGGAATGTTAACATTCTTACAATCTAAGTTCAAAACATAGTTAAATAGGTTTGGTCAAAAGTCATATTCTAACTCTCATGGTCGGAATGTCAAATCTCAATCGCCATGAGCGTTGACTTTAATTCTAAGTTATTTATTAATTTAATTCTAATTTGATTGTTCCCTGACTTCCGGCTGCATTGCACGAGGTGTACTTCCTAATTGATATAAATTAACAAAAGACTCGATAAAGAATCACTTTTAAGAGCTAAATTTAAAATGAATTAAGAGTTGGAAAAACTTCATGAAATGCTCCAACACCTTAAACTAGACGTGTTGGGTGAATGTTATAAATATAAATGTTTCTCACCATTTATTTGAATTTATTTCCACTCCAGAATTGTAAATTCATTTGGAAATGAAGATAAAGGTCATAGCATGGCTGTTCACAACCGTTATTTAGAAGAATTGGGGAAGGAGTTAGAGCCAGTAGAATCGACGCCTCTTAATTTGGGTAATGTATAGGAAACAATTAACAATTAGTTTAAGAATAAAAATTTGCTAAGGCAAGCATTCACGCATAGTTCTTACAAAATCGACGAATCGTATGCCCAATTGGCGTATCTGGGCAACACGTTTTTGAACTATAAAATAGCCAGGCTACACTTTTGTATGCATCAGAATATTGAGCCTGGGGATTTGACTTCATTGTACAATGCTAATATCAATATCGAGGCGTTTGGTCGTGTGGTAGTCAAATACAACTTAGGGCATCTCCAACCCCACTCTTAAAATAGAGTTACTTAATTTTTTTACTCTATTTTGCTCCAACCCCACTCTATAACCAACTCTATATTTGAATATTTGAATAGTATTACTTCAAATATAGAGTAACACTATTCATTTACACCAAATATAGAGTTAAAGTTTCACTTGTCATTTTTAGTCCTCTAGTTTTTATTTTATACATTTTAGTTTATTTAAATATAATAACAAATATTTACAATCATATTATATATTAAATGATATTAATTAATTATAATTATCAAAATTGAATATTTATATATCGAAT
Source organism: Cichorium intybus (assembly GCA_023525715.1). Lineage (NCBI taxonomy): Eukaryota > Viridiplantae > Streptophyta > Magnoliopsida > Asterales > Asteraceae > Cichorium > Cichorium intybus. Next base: position 155,054,198 of record CM042009.1, on the reverse strand, counting down.
TCATATATGAGGATGAATGTGATTTTGATGCACCAATTGAAGTAGCAAGAGAATAAAGAAGCTCACTTCAATCTTCAGAATGCGTTAGTTGACAATTTATGAGAAATTTATTCGACCGCATAAATATGCTTTAACTTTTCAAATGTATGTGTAATATTTTTATAAATGCATGTATAATATTTATTTAAAAGTGTATTATAAATGTATTTTTATTATTTAATAATTTTTATATTAATAAAATCAAAATTTCTTCAAATTAATTATATATGAATAAATTATTTTGTTATTAACATTTTAATAACATAATTTAGAATATTATTAAAATAAAAAGATAGAGTAATTATATGCTAAAAGTTAATAAATAGAAAGAAAGATTTTGACACTTTTTGTAAATGAAGAAAAATGAATATGCTAGAAATATACATTTTAAAATAAAAATAGTGTGAAAAATAGAGGTGTGTTGGAGATGGTCCACTTTTTACACCATTTTTTACTTCAAAAATAGAGTAAAAAATAAATGTGTTGGAGATGGTCCATTTCTTCGGTTAAAAAACAATTCTGATCTCCAACTACAAGTAATTTTGGTTTAAATTTTATGCTCCGTTTTCCATACCTCCTTTTCACTTGCTTTACTGAGTAAAAATAATCAACAAGATCTTCATATTTACTGTTTTGACCGATAGTCTCAAAGACCAGTAAATCTCAAATTTTGATGATTAACATTGTGTAACTTTTGATTATACAAGTTGAGACCAATTCTCATTGGTTCTACTCTTGTAATTTCTATTAGGATTGATTCTAATATTCTAAGAACCGTTTGGTTTTGGTTACTGAACCGGTTTAATAAAATTTGTTGTTCGCTACCTATCGGTGTACATTTTATTATTAATAAAAAAAGTTACATCAATATAATAAAAATAAATAATTATTTTGCACTACATTGATTGATTATAAATGTTAAATTCAAACTAAATCAAGGTATAAAAAAAAATACGTATATTCGTATAACAGTGGGCTAATTGGATCAACAAAGATGATATACTGGTGTAGTTAGGTTTAAGGCTTATCTGTCAGCCTGCTCTATTCATTCATATTTGCGGACCCGATCACGTGGTTCAGCTTTTCCGTCCCCAATCATGTAACAAAAAGATTCTGCGGAGAAAAACGATGACCAAAACCAAAACTCAGCTACGATCAATAAATCATAACATGATTCTCTGTTAATGGGCAGCAAATTTAGTAACCCTCTTCACGATCATCATCAATTTCAGCAATGAAAGGCGGCTTTTCAGCCCCCGGTGATTACATCTACTTCAAGTCCCAAGTCCCTCTCCACAAGATCCCTGTGAGTTTTTCTCTCTCTCGATCTTTTACTTGATTATACATAACATTCCCAATCCGCTAAATCACTGATTTAGTTGGTCTCGATTCTTACTTCCTCTATGTCAAAACCCTATTTTCAGTTTTGATTGACTATCAATCGATTCGATGTTTTGTCTCACTGAGTCTAATATCGCTGTGGGCATGCTCTATTGTTGAAATTCACATCAAAATAGAGCTATTCTTCGACTTTTGAGATTAAATCGACTAATTTGCACCATTCAATTGGTATATTAATTAAGTTCTATAAACAGAAAAATGTTATAACTATGTTTACACCCAAATTGATATAGACATAAATCTTCAATAATTTGACATCTCTTTTTCCAGATTGGCACAAAACAATGGAGATATTACGACTTTGGTCCTAAAGCAGTACCTCCATTGATATGTATTCCTGGCACTGCTGGTACAGCAGATGTCTACTATAAACAAATCATGGCACTCTCCATGAAGGTAATCAATCCCCTTATCCCCACGTTATTTCATCTTCATTAAGAACTTCAATAAAGTTTTCAGAAAATTTTTATTGTTTTAGGGTTATCGAGTGATTTCTATCGATATTCCTCGTGTATGGAACAATCATGAATGGGTTCAAGCATTTGAGAAGTTTCTAGATGTTATCGATGTCCACCATGTAAGAATTTTCTTCATTCACTTTATTTATTCATCTATTTCATCATCCAATTCTTAATTTATTTTCAAAAACAGATACATCTTTACGGAACATCACTTGGTGGATTTTTAGCACTACTTTTTGCTCAACATAGACCACGTCGAGTAAAATCATTGGTACTCTCAAATTCATTTTTAGACACAAAATATTTCTCAGCTGCAATGCCTTGGGCTCCTGTGTACGTACCAATTTAAATCTAATTTAACTTATCAAAATTAAACCCATTAACACAAATGTTACACTTTTTTATATTTCCAATTTTGCCCTTGTACCAGTGTTAGTTGGACACCTTCCTTCCTGCTCAAAAGATATGTCCTTACGGGAATCCCGAGTGGTCCACACGAACCGTTCATCGCTGATTCTGTAGATTTTGTTGTTGCTCAGGTAAATTAATAAAGATTTTAAATCCATTTTTTTATATATTAAAAAAATATAAAAAACTCGCAGGTTGAAACCCTTAAAAGGGAGGATTTGGCTTCGAGGTTGACTTTAACAAGCGATGCTGCATCGGTTGGACCGCTTTTGATTTCGGATTCTTTGATCACTATTATGGATGTATGATTTCCATACTCATAATTTATTTCAGAAATAGCAACGTACTTTCATTTATTAATAAACTAAACGGGATTTGTGGTTTTTTTTTTTTTTTTTAAAGACGAATGATAAATGTTCGATTCCTCGGGAACTTAAAGATGAAGTAAGCGAAAGGTTTCCGGAAGCAAGAAGAGCGTTAATAAAAAGTGGCGGTGATTTTCCGTTTCTTTCACGTCCAGATGAAGTTAATCTCCATCTTAATGTATAAAATCTAACTTCTTTTTATAATTATTTTCTATTTTTTTTGTATTAATTTATAATATTAAGATTAATTTTCGGATTTCGTTATAATATGGTGACAGTTACACCTGAGACGGGTTGGTGTAGAAGCTCGCGAAGACCTTGTTCCCGGAGTTCCGAAGACTGGCGGTGATAGTGGCGGTGGTGATGGTGGTGGTGCTGGCGGCTCAGGTGGACCGAAAGATGAAAGAGAAGATACTAATGAGGAGGAGGATGGTGGACCTTCCGGCGATGTTGCACAGCCACTTCTTGGTCCGGAAAGTAATGATTCCGGTGATGTAAGCGACCAGCCGCTAGGCGGCACCACCGTGGGTGGCGGCTCTTTGCCGCCTCTTGTACTTGAAGCGTTGTTTGAGAAAAAGGAAGTGATTTTGGCGGAAAGTTTGCGGGATTTTGTGGTTGGGTTTTTGATTTATTATTATTATCGGGTTCCTGTTAGTTTGTTGACTTTGTATATCAGCAATAAGGATTATTCTAAGATTCGTTTGTTTTTGTAAATGGTGACTTTTTTGTTTGTAAAATATTGTTTGGTGGTTCGTTTCTATACAACTTTTTTGGTTTTGTTTTGTTGGTTATATTTAGGTTTTAAAAACAAGTTAAGTGTAATTTGTTCGTGAAATGGAAATTTGAACTTTATGTTTTGATTTTGTACGAGTTCCCTTGCAAAATATAATATGGTAGGAAGGTTGGTATAGGTTAATGTTATAAATGCGTAACAAATTAAATATTATTGTTTTAGAAAGTATCTTAAGGTAAGTGATTGGTATTTATCGTTCACGAAATATCCTTAATTTGGTAAGGGGTTTAAAGGTAATTTGTGAATAAACGTTCTTGTTGCTTACATTGTTGTGATATTTTTCAAAAGAATGTTGTTTTGTAAAAGAAATATTAACATGCTGATATTCATGATATCTAAGCACACATGCGCACACACACCAACACATGCTAAGATTGTGTTTAACATTTTCGTCGCACAACAAAACATGTTTAGATCGGTTTTTTCAGCGGAATCAGATGTTAGCATAGGACCCAAAATGAGCTGTCGGTGGATTGGGTACAATTTCAATACATGTTTATTACGCTAACATCTTTTTATTTGTTTTCCGTTACTTTAATAAATATCAAATATATTGAAAATGATCACAAATAGCTATTGAAATAATGATTCAATCAATGGTTTGAGAATATTGTAAACAGTATGTTTTGAAAAATTGACGAATTTAGGAGTCAAACTTTAAGTATGTCTGATTCGAATGAGAAGACAAATAAACGGGTTAAATTTTTTGGTTATAGGGACGGATTGTAAATTGTAATATATATTATCTAAGATCAAAAGAAAATTATAATATCTCTAGAAAGATTTTTTTTAAACCACTTTCTAACCTAATATATTACATGCATTAATGTATAAAAAATTCCATAACAATCTTAAAAAAAATTTATGATGCTCAAGATCGCAGGTGCCCATATAAGTTTCCAATAGGTGTCCATTTTAATGGTTGATACCTAGTTTAATATCTATAAAAGGTTGGTTCCACCGTATCCATTTTGTTTACAATAGGTGTCCAAAACAATCTCAAGTTTTTGTTATGCCACCGATATAGTATTATTTACGGTTATGTTACCGCGTCCATTTTCAACATAATAACTCTGAATCGGCTGTATTAAAAGTTTAATAACTATGAATGGTTGATTCATAAAGTTACTAACATTTAAGAGAGAGAGAGAGAGAGAGAGAGAGAGAGAGAGAGAGAGAGAGAGAGAGAGAGAGAGAGATTTTTGTAAGACACAAAGACAGATTTTTACTACACATTTCGTGGGCCAAAAAATCAAAAAAGAAAAGTTTATATAGCAATAGTTTTCAGTCATTTTTAACATCCAAAAATTAAATAAAAAACATTGTTTTGTGCGAAAATTTTAAACAAAATATTATTCATAATTAATATTATTTGTAATATTCTAAATACTATATTGTTACGAATTTTATTATTTTTAAATGTTTTAACCTCCCAAATATTTGGCCAGAAATGTATGATTTTTACGGGTCATTGGCGGACAACACTTCTATTGCGGTCTTCTTTATCTGACGGCAACACTTGATTTAATAATAACTCTGACAGAAAAAATCTTCCTTCAAAAACCACAACTTTTATGCCAGAAATATATGTGTCGTATGAACCTACATTTATATTGCATTTGACAATATATTGCCTTCCACAACATTTGTGAGAATTTGGAACACATTGTATAACTAGAATCAAATAAGCCATACCAAAAAAAGGCCCAAACCCAATATCGCGTTCCAAATTATTTTGCTTGTTGAAAATTTCAGTGCTGCAATTTGCTAGAAAAAGCAATGTCAATATCGTTTTGGATGAGTTCGAATTTTCAGACTATGTCAAACAAATAATTCAAAGTTTCAAACATTCATTTTGTAAAAATAAAAAATAAAAAAATAATGTTCAAAAATAAATACTTAACTCGAAAATGGATAGCTTTCGATTTAATAGTCATTTTTGTGTGTTTTTTTTTTTTTTTTTTTTTTTTTTTTGGGACATGATGGTTATTTTGTGGTAACTAAGTATGGAAATAGTTATTTTGGTGATTATCCCAAGAAAAAAGTAACCAAAAATATTACGCTGGCTTCTCAAAGTAGATGTATCGTGAATCACGGAAAAGAGCAACCATACAAACAAAATGTATCAACACTTTATCATCTGTGGTTCTAACCCATAAACATCAATCTACACATACACAAATGACAAATTGCATAAACATAAACTGATACGTCAAAGCACAAAATAAAATATCCATATCGAGTTTATGCAAAGCTTAAGATACATAGTGAGTTGTGAAAATTGGACTACTACTAAAAAACAAGTTTGGCTTTTTTTATTTGTCTCGATCATAGAAGACAACAACAAACAGTTGATCTATCTTTTTATCTTAAAATTCCAACGAAACTTCATGGCCGTTTTCAGGGAAGAGAGAGGGTAAAGAAAGTTAAACGAGAACCAAGGAGGAAAAGAGAGAGATTAATTAATTGAAAGAATATTTTTGGAAGAAAAAAATAAGCATATTATTAATTATATAGAAACATGACTTTATCGAACACCTTTCGAATATAAAGCGTGTCATTAAACTTAGAAACTGGAATTCATAGATGTTAATGTTTTATATTGTACATATGAAATTTGATACCAAATATGGATACAATATAATTCCAAATGTAGTTATCTAAAACATTTATACAAAGACCATCTTCTTCACTGTCAACCGTCCTCAAAAGCCTAACTTTTTCACTTTCAGTTTGAACCAGAACCGTGATAGTTTGATGGGAATGCCAAAATTTGTCAACATCCTATTGGTTAAAATATGTAAATTGTTTGATTAATTTCCATTAAAATTCCATTTCTTGTCTTGTGATGTGCTAATTTGTGCATAAAACACCTTCACAACCAAACTAGCATTACATGTTCATCATCTTCTTGGTGAATCAAAACAAAAACAAAAATGGAAACCATAATAACATATCTACTTCCGCTTTTAATCCTTCCTATTTCCATCTTTCTTTTTCTTCAAATCCATCAAAAAAACACACGATATGAGACGAATCTACGCGGGTCAAGTGGATGGCCAATCATCGGTGAAAACATGGATTTTGCGATGTTAGGTGCTCAAAAATATGTTTTAGAAAGAATGAATAAATACTCGCCGGATGTATTTCAAACGTCATTATTAGGAGAAAAAATGGCGGTATTTTGCGGGGCCCACGGACATAAATTCCTCTTCACAAACGAAACCAAGCTCCTCACCTCGTGGTGGCCGGAATCCATGAAAAAGGCGTTACTCTTCCCGGAGTTTGTCAACAATCCGGTGAAAGAAGTCACGTCACTTCAACGTAACTTTATTCGCGATATCCTAAAGCCTGAAGCCCTAAAACGGTATATATCTGAAATGGACTGTATGGCGCACAATCACTTAGAAATTGATTGGGCGCCATATAAGGAAGTCAGTATCTTCCCTTTGTCGAAAAAGTATACATTTGCGTTAGCATGTAAACTTTTCATGAGCATAGATGATCAAAAGCACGTTGAAAAGTTGGCGGATCATTTTACTCTCATCACAAACGGGATGTTCTCGGTGCCAATAAATTTTCTCGGGACTGCTTATAATGGCGCGATTAAAGGTGGGAAATTGGTACGCGATGAGCTTATGAATATCATCGCGGAAAGAAAGAAGAAAATAACGAAAAATGAAGATACAAAATCGAAGGGAGATTTGTTATCGCAAATGCTACTCATGAGAGGTGAAAATGGCGAGTTCATGACCGATATGGAGATTTCTAATAACATTATTGGTTTGTTAGTTGCGAGTTACGAGACCACTAGTAGTACTGTTACGTTTGTCTTGAAGTACCTTGCGGAAATTCCCGATGTATATGACAAAGTTTTAAAAGGTAATCCTTTAACCCTTACAAATAACCCTAACAAACAATTTGTGTGTTTTCGATTGCAATGTAGAATTAGCTCCTTGTGGGGCTCTATTACCTAGCGGGCTGCTGTGTGCCTTATTTACAACTCACATGATGAATTATAATCTTTTTGTAGAAACTTTCAAAAAGCTCTGAGTGATTTGTTTATTATTGTTGCATTTTTTTCATATTATATTATTATACGTTGAAATGTAGAACAAATGTCGATTGCGAAAACAAAAGCTCTAGGTGAGTTGCTAAGTTGGGAAGATATAGAAAAGATGAAGTATTCATGGAATATGGTACGAGAGGCACTTAGGCTTATACCACCCGCTCAAGGCTCTTTTAGAGAGGTTGTTACTGATTTTACCTACGCGGGTTTCACTATTCCAAAAGGATGGAAGGTAACATAACATTGACCTTCTTTTTATAAGTTAAATGCAAGAAATAGCAATGTGCTTTCATTGATTTGTCTATATAACAATGCATTTCCCTTGATTTTTTCATTATAGCATCCTACTTTCATTTTTACACCTTATTTTCCATATTCTTATTCTAAAATCAGTAATCTTTTGAACCTTTTAGACATTTTGGACGGTACATACGACACACAAAAATCCAAAGTATTTCGCGGAACCAGAAAAATTCGACCCCACAAGATTTGAAGGGAGCGGGCCCGCTCCATACACGTTTGTGCCTTTTGGAGGGGGCCCACGGATGTGCCCGGGTAAAGAATATGCCCGGTTAGAAGTACTTGTATTTATGCATAATGTTGTTACAAGATTTAGGTTAGAAAAACTCATGCCAAATGAAAAGATAATGTTCCATTCTTCACCTACCCCAAGTAATGGTCTACCAGTTCGCCTAATTCCTCACAATGAAAGCATTCGATTATGAAATACGCATTCAATGTAAAGTTTTTTGTATTCTTTTTAATAATCTTTAGATACCCAAAAAGGTAATTTTATGGGAGTAGTAATCTTACATAATCTTTTTTAGTCGTAACTGTCTCGGCTTCTTCTGAGTGCTTTCTTTTGTGAAAGGACCTTTTTACCCTGCAGCCTTTTCGCCTCTGATATAGCAGCTCTATGTACGAAAAGAGGGAAAAAAATAAAAATAAAAAACTTGAAGCCTTTTGTAAAATATAAATCTTATAGGACTTACATTTTGTTAATTTTCTTTACTTGTTCTTGTGATGGAGGTGGTGGGACGTAAGATGCAGCATTAATTATTTCCTGTTGTATTTACTTTATTAAAAGTTGAAAACGAAAATTATATAGAAAAAGATAGATTTTAGAGTATTAATACCTGAAGTTTCTCCAATGCATCCTGGATATTTCCCCTGAAGAAGTAATTTGTTTTAACTTTAAAGCATTTAAGTTATTTGTTTATGAACACGTTAAGTACTTATAGAAAGTGTAGTGGACAGAGTTTAACTTTTGTGTTCTGGTTTTTGTTGAAGAAATCACAAGCTCGCCATCTTTGTTGATTCGATTCTTTTCCTGGTCAAAGAACATGCTGACTTTTTAGACACTGTGACTACAGTATACAAAATAAAAGAAACAGTTGGAAAGGTAGTGGCAAACTAACCATTTGCAAGATCTTGTCTCTCACTCTGTCACTTAACCAATATGCCTCTTTAATGTTAAATCTCATATCAACCTTGGTGTTCACTGCAAATGAAGAGATGATATAGAATAATAATATTGGCATTAAAAAGGTAAAGGAAAGTTGTATGTTTGAAAAGGTAAATGCAATTGATTTTACAGAATTGGAAGATTGTGAACCTTTGTTAACATTTTGACCTCCAGGCCCACCACTCCTAGCAAAGCTCACACTAACATGATCTAGATCACATAAATGGAAGTAATGAGGAAGGAGTTGAACTCAGATTAAGTAAATATATGTTTAGGGCGCAATGGAGCTAGCGTCAAAGAATTCAAAGCATCATTGATCATTCCAATTGCACATTTAAAATTCGAAGGCAAAATTCATTGATGAAGAGATGCAAAATTGCAACATACTCGTCCGACGAATTTATCGATACATTCAATCAAATTTTAATATGAATGGGAAAATTAGAAAGCAATTTATTCAATTGTTGACTGAAACTTTAGACTTTCGATGTTATTGTGAAGTTATACCTAGAGTGATCTTTGGGATAGGTTCATCGTGGCCGGCAGCTCTCTCCTCAGCTTCGTGCAAGAGTTGATGAACCTGCGACATCCGTGAGGAAGCTTTCTTATGGCCACCGCCGGGGGAATCTGACGCCGCCGCACATCGGATTGGAGCGTAGCTGATTGGACGGGTAATAAAGCAGATTGGAGGACGGATGCGCGGACCATAAGTGCCACAGGTGCGAATGAAAGTTGACAACGATGCCGACCGGAAGATCTCTGCTAAGAAGCTTGTGCCGATGGCCCTGACTGCCGCCATCGAGTGCTTTTGAGGAAGCTAAACGTTCATGTACCCGAATCACCAGCACGACTGCTCCGGGGGAATACTCTTTTCCCTTCAGGGTTTTTTTTCCTTTTTTTTTTTTTTTTTTTTTCTTTTTTTATAATTCTATAAAAAGAAAATCACATTTGTATAAAGTCATTTAATATAAAGATTTCATTAACAGAAAAAGGCAGGGTCTAATTTTTAATTATGTGGTTACTTACGTAGACATAAAACCCAAAAAGGTAATGTTATTATTTTTAACTATTCGTAATATTATTATTATAGATTTCATTCCTATTTCATCGTTATTGTTTTGTCTTCTCGTCGAATCTCACATTGATAAACCAAACCTTTGTATTTGACAATAATGAGTGGACTTGAAACCCCAACATTTCCTTTCAGATAGAGCACATGAGAGTTCGTTGTCATTAAACTATTACGTAAACTGTCATTGCTCTAACAACTTTGCGGTGTATGAAAATGATGAGGTTTCTTGTAAATCTCTAAGAAAGATTAATTCATATTCTTTTACTTTCATAAAGAATAAAGTTTTCGATACCTATCCTTGCACTATAAAGAAGAAGCACACCAGTACACCACCTTCTTGCGCATCAAACAAAACCTTCATATGGAAGGTATGCATGCTTACAATCCACACATGCTGATATAGTTTTACGCCGATAAAAGATCAAAATAATAACTAAGAAGCTCCTTTTGCTGATATTCCACAAGATTTTGAAAGATTTCAATTTTGGATCCAGCTTTTCGGTCAATCTCAAATATGCTTCTCTATGAGTGAGAGCCACAAACATTCATGTCATAATATAAACATAATACAAGTCACCAGTCATAACTGCCGGGCTCTCTTAATAAACTCTATTAAAACAATAATCTTAAAAAGGATTGTAACAGTTCAGCTAATATTAGCTGAACGGTTACAATCAGCTGAGCTCAGCGTCTCCTGAGCTTTGATGACTGTGCATGCTCATCACCACCATCTTCTCTCCTTCTCACACCTAATTCATGTCCCCTCGCGTGCTCACTTGAAGGCAATGCCCAACCACCCCTTCTCGCCTCACCAAACCCTAAAAGTCAATTAGTCAAACATCACATTAAAACCTTAAAAAAAACTAAATCAAATATTTTCAAATATAATTCTTACCTTCATTAGTAATAGCTCCACCTGTCCACCCAGGTAGATGCTTCTTGGCTTTTCCATTCCAAGCCTCTTCAAACCCATGGACCTCATCTACACATGGTGAAAAAGACGTTTTTACCCTTCGTCACATATTTGCTAATAAGAAAAAGTCGAATATACCTTCGTTAATGTTGTGCAACACTTGCATTGTATCCACCCGACCATCTGATTTCAGATTCCTTGTAACCGTATGACCCTACCATAACAAAGAAACCTATTATAGCATCCTACTTTGTTTTTCTCTATTACAGCATTGTACTTTGAAAATAATACCTTGTCATGAATTCCCTTAGAAAGCCTATGAGCTGCCTGCCCTGTCACCGAATCAGCTTCTTTATATTCTTCAAATCTCAGCTGAAATCCCAAATCCCACATGGCACACCATAAAAAACAAAGAATATATAAAATAAAATAAAAGAAAATTTCAAGAACATGTTTGTGTTACTCACTCCATCACTGCCAGATCTTCTGGTGGTAGAGGAAGTATGGTATGCTCCATTAGGACCACCATATGTTACAGTAGAGCTTTGAAAGGTGAAACTATGTGTTTGTGGGCGTGCACGTGTATGATTATTCATAATGCTGACATCATTCCCAAATTGTGTCCCTCTTCGTTGTCCACCTTCAAATTCATCATCAGGATGCTCAATGTAAGGTTGTATCTCAGACCTACCATGATTTTGTGGACTCTCTTTCTTGCTGTCTTCATCATCAGAATCCAGTTCTTCGATTATTGGGCCTCTTGAATTATTTGGGAGTGAAGGTCTGGTTTCATGAATTCTAGGTTGTTGATCATTGATGAAAGGGCTTGATCTTGGACCAAATACACTTGATCCAAATGGATTTAAGTCCATGAAAGGACTCCCTGAGAATATTCCACCAAATGGTTGTGTGAAGAAAGGGTCATCAAATGGGTCTCTTCCTCCAAAGAGACTAGGCATGCCCCCAAAACCAGCAAAAGGATCACTAAAACCAAAGAAAGGATTGCCTCTTCCTCTTCCTCTTCCACCTTGCATGTTCTTGAAACAATCTCTGAACATTACAAAACAATTTAAACAAGTAAACAATATGAACACTTCATTTTTGTAAAAAAAAATATGAACACCAAAATAGAAATTACGCATTACAATTCACCTTACAAAGAAAGCATATATATAATAAGGTCAATTAGGTATAAGCATTTAGTAACATGATAAGTTTCTTACTCTAATCAGAAGCTCTGCCAATTAAGGAAAACGAACAAGCAGATTTAATGTTTTAAGAAAGAACATTTAGTCATTTACCAATTTCTGATGTACAAAAAGTAAAATTAAACCTTTGTTTCCTATAATCGACCGAATATGAAGTCATTAACGCGAAGATCACCACATGATTTGTTACGTAAAAGGCATATAAATCCAACCTCAATCGCTTTTATTCAAACGAAACTGAAATATCGCAACTGATCGTGATAAATAAAAAATCAAAAACCAGACGAACTACAACCGACATAAAAACATACAAGAAACATCGCCGTATATCGAGTTTAAACCCTAGAGAGATACCTTTCGCCGAAATTGGACGATTCTAACGAGGAATATCAGAATTCGGAGTTATTACTTGGGAGATTGCTTTTATGGTTGTGAGTTTGGGGGTTTCAGACTCATTAACCTGAGTTCGGGCAATGGGTGCGTGAACAAGTTGAGCGACAACCAAAACTATGACGTTAAAGAGGTTTCTAGAATTTTGTCACCGACTTCCGGGTTGTGTTTTCTTAAACTTGATTTAGTTAGATGGTTATTATCATTATATAATTCTATCACTTTGCATTTGAAATTACCAACAATCTAACTTTATTCACATTAAATAACTACTTTTTTTTTGTTTGAGTCCCGTTTATTTTACTTTATGATTCACTCGGTGGTTGGATTCCTAACACCTCGAGTATTATTTTTGGAGAGAAAATGAAAGAAAAGAAAGGATGTGGAGAAAGTTAAACAAATTCGTGTTCTTGAGATTTATTTTGGAGAGATTGGGAAAGAAAAGAAAGAATTTGAGAGGATTATTATCATTCTAAACTTTCCTCCCAAATTGGAGGGATTTTGAGAGAAAGAGATCGCGTCCTGATATATATTCATATTTTTGACAGTTTTACCTTCAACCCTAGTATAAAATAAAGATATTGCCTCCATAATCATCATCACTCTGCTTTGGCGTATTCTCCATCAACTGGTCATTGTATTCTTGCTGCGGAATCTTCTTACTGCTCCATGTTCTCTCATGTTCTTCCTTCGAACCCGGGAACGCAAAAGTAGTTAACCCTTTCCTTACCCTCCCTTTCTTTTTCTCGATATTTCTTTCCCTTTATTTTCTTTCTTTTACTAAAACTCAGGAATAATGTGTAAATGTGTGTCATTTATCATGTATGATCATTTACATTCCCTGAAACCTAATGAAGCATGCCATGAGAATCGGTCTCGAAGCAACTAAATGAATTTGGGAGTGAATATGGGCATAGATCAATCAATATCTTTATCGTCTCATCTTTAGCCCTAATATTGATGTTGAATCTTCATATCAATGTCATCGTGATTCATAATGAAGAAATCATGGGTAATCATTAAGTAAGGGGTATCACTGATAGAAGAGAATCTTAAAAGAAGATTTCAGATGATCCCCAATTATATAGCAAGTAGGTTGTTTTATCATTGACACAAAATGACCCTAGAAGAAAGTCCTTTAAATCGATGACAATGCTTTGGAATGCAATCTCATCTTTTACAACTTGTTTAAAGTTAATTATTGTATTTGTTTCATTATGTAGGCTTTAGTGAGGAGATTGATCGTATGAAGTTTCAAACAAATGTTATATATTTGCTATATTTAATCTCCATATTAAGTTGAAGACAACCAACCAAGAAAAAAACTTCAAATCAACAAATATGGATGTCAAGCTTTAGTGGCAATGAGAAACTTAATCATAAAGTTTTGTATTATGACATGTAATGATGGGAAATGAAGCAGGTGTTCAACTCGAATCAAAGAAAATCAAGTCAAAGTTAGATAATAATAGATGTCATGTAGTTGTCATTTTGGTTATATTGTAGTGAATCTAGTGTTTAATAGCAATCAAGTTAAAGTTAGTGAATAAGGTCATGTCAATATAATGTTATTTTCTACTATGTATAATGATTAATGGAATATGTAGTTTCACATTTTTCTCATTAATCTTGTATCACTACAGACTAAATGACATTTAATGACACATCTCTTTTGTGTCACTATATTATGTATTTAGTGGCATATTTTATATGTCACTATAAAAGTTAATGAATTTAGTGGCACTTAACATTTATGTCACTAATATACATATTTATCAGTGGCATGATGATTTAAAATTCCCCAAAAAATTATAGATTTTGTGTCATAAAATTATCATATACTGCTAAATATTGTATTGTGATTTAACATATCCCTTTTTATGCCGGTATAGATTTTTAACTTATTTTAATTTTTTGTTTCCCACATTTCTCCCCCCTTTACGTCCTAAAATTTATGGCATATGTATGCTTACATATTGTCTTTATAATTTATGAACTTTGTTGTTAATAGCTTGTCTTTGGTATCGACAACTCCTTGTTGAAGCGAAAATGGTGAGCGACCGCCAAGTAGAACATATAAGATTTCTTTTGAAACCCTAATGGTTATGCCATCATCTTCAACATAATTCATTTATTAATAATGTTTTTTTCTCTATTGATTTGTATAACTTTAGTATTTTCTATAAGATCTTCTGATCTATCAGCTTGAAGTTGCCAATTATAGACATAGTTTCAAGATTGTGTTAGTATTAGGGTTTCCATTGGTATTAGGGTTTCTGTCGATTCTGTATAACTTGAAATTGTTATCTAAGATTGTGTTAGTATTAGGGTTTCCGTCGAATCTTATTCTTCAACCTTTTATTCTTAATTTAGCTTATGAATAATGGGTGTATATGCTTTACCATCACCGAGGAAGCATGATGATACCAAACCTTTGTCTCCACTAGGGCCATCAAGGGTAATTTACTTATAGCTAAAAAGTTTACCAAGTAACGTTTTGTAATTGACTTTTGTTATTTTTCTTTCCTTAATGTTTTTTTAGTTGTATAACTAATGGTTTAATACCGATCTTTATTAAGGCCAAGAAGAAGCAACTAAGAGGGATAATATTATTAGTTAAATTAAGCAGGTTCTTCATGTTGGAAATATGCCCACGGACACAAAAAGTTGGTGATATTTCCATAAATAACAATGTAATTTTGGGTTACATACAAGATATGATTTAAGCACAAAATGACAAAAGGATAAACACGAGTGACTAGTTATTGAATTATTATTTCATGGTAAGTTAACTAGAAACTAGTAGAACTCAAGGGGTTAAAGGGAAAATATTTGAAATTTAAAATTTGAATAAGGATAACCATGTAGTCAAGATAAGGACTTGATAATTAGATAGACCCTAGTCAATCTAATTTCACTCTCACTCTCAAAGTTTTCCTTCTCAAACCTCTCCCCTTCTCGACCAACTCTCGCTCATGCCCTTTGTAACACCCGATTTTACATACAAGGTACACCCTAAACTTTTCCATTTTAACACAACAAAAGTGGGTGCAATAGTATTTAAACCATAAAATACAAGATGTTAATAATATGGAATACATGTCGTAGTCCCCACGGACCAAGTCGGGCTTTACAACTACTAAATACATATGTCAGCTACAAAATGGGAAGGCTTTAAGTCTTATATATCTTAGCCGCATGCTTACGCTATCACTGCTGCAGGAACCTGAAAAGCAACATACAACAACAACACACAACACACAACACACAAAGTAAGCTTATAAAAGCTTAGTAAGTAATCTCCCTGCCAAGCACTGCCATACGAATATATTGACATGTATAATAAGGATACATAATAATCAAACAACACCACAATAACCAGCCTTTCAGCATATGTTCCAGCTGTTTAGTTTACTAGCCATAACAACTATAATGTTGTGTTTGTTTACCTCTTAATTAAGGTATTAAAAGGCAAGCTCTAAATCGAACAGATTCAGAGAGCTTGTTTACCTGTTAATTATTGCCTCTTAATTTAAAAATCACCACTTATTGGGTCAGATGTGGGGGTATCTGAATAAAAATAAGAGGCGTATTTCCCCCTTTTTCCCTAGAATTCTCGTATCCTCTCTCTACTAAGTCTCTGACTCTCCTCCCTCTAGCAACTCACCTCCGGCGCTGCCTCTCTCCTGCGACTCACCTCCGGCGTTGCCTCTTTCCTGCGACTCATCTCCGGCATCACCTCCTTCCTGTTGGATTAGGTGTCTAAGCCATGACTTATAATTGTGTTCATCTTATTAATTGAAGCATAAGTCCATTTGGGTTGCCCTCATAGCTGGAGGTTAGGATAGAGTTCAGTAGAGTAAAAGGTTGATTTATTAATTGTTTAATAAATCAATAGAATTAATTAAATGGTTTATTAATATATTTAAGTGTTAATATATTAATTAGAAACTGTAATAATTAATTAAGATTTAATCTTGAATTAATTGGATTTAATTTAGTGATTAAATTAATTAATTAAAAGTGTAGGGACTGCTTTGTATTTATTCAATAGTTGAATAACTGGCAAAGAGAAGTCCAGGGGCCAAAAAGTGGCGCCACCCTGGAGGCTTCTCTAGGGTTGGCGAAAACCCTAATTAGGGTTTGGGGATCTGGTCCAAGTGGTCAACAGGCTTGCCCACTTTGGAGGCTCCTTAGGGTTTCAGCTGTAACCCTAGGAGGCTATAAAAGGAACCCCCTGGCACCCTTATTTCCTGCGCCAACTTTCACTGTGATTACTCTGTTTGACTATCTTCTCCATTGCTTTGAGTGTGACTTGCATTTGAGGCAGGATTCCTTTGCTGCTTGCTTCAGGATCATAAGATCAAAAGGTTGGTATTCTCAATTTGATCTTTAGAATTAAAATGTTTCCCTTAGGGTTTTAGTTCATAATCTTCATAGAAGAAAACATAGATCTTTTAGGGTTTCATGTGAACCATAAGTATTTTATTTGTTCATTGATTGCATAGAAACCCTTCTGTGGAATCAGAGCTAGCCTTGTTTTCTTGTGAATTGATTTGAACTGCATGAATTGTTTGTGCCATGAGTGTTTTTGCGAAAAACACTTCTTGGAATGGCCTAAGGTCGAATGCAAGGCTAGGGTTTCCTAACCCTAGCCGCCACCCTTGGTCCCCCCTTGATTTGCTTGCCTTTTATAAGTAGGTTGTTATTTATGGCAATTATTAGATAATTAAATAATTGGAACCCCTTATCTTTGCATGCTGATTTCGTGACCTAGGGATAAGGGTTAGGAAAATTAATTTGATTAATTTTTGTGATTCCCTTATTAGATTTAATTAATTTAATTAATTGTTAATTAAAAGATAAATTAAATCAGCTTAAAGGATTAATTTAAAATTTTCGAAAAAATAGAATAAATTAGCGAAAATTCTGAATAAATTAATTCTAAAATATTTTAATAAGATTAAAATATATCTTATATATTTATGATTAAAAGTTAATACTTATATATAAGATTAAATGGTTAGTCTGTTAGGTGAGTTTTTTGGTTGGTGAAGATTTTTCTTCAAAGGTAGGTGAGAGCCTGATTTCTAATTCTATGTTCACATTAATTTAAGAATATTATATATATTCTCAAATGTATATAAATAGGTGATTTTAGTTGTAGAGAAATGCACCACAACACACAAAACATACAAAGATTGAGTGTGTATCTCTTGTAATCTCCTCAGTCAAATAAAATCTAATTGTAGCCCGTGGATGTAGGATTGATACCGAATCCGAACCACGTAAAATCCTTGTGTTATCTTTTGCTTTATTTTCTGCTTTTGTGTGTGTGTGTGATAGTGTTTCCGCTGCGTGTACCCGGTCCGATTCCTAACAACTGGTATCAGAGCTTTGGGTTTCAGAGGAGGTCTCGGTTTTAGAAATTAGAGTATGCTCTGTGGTTGCAGTTTTGTCTGATCTTCCACATCAGAAACTAATTTCTATTAATCGTATTAAAGGTGTCTTGGTACTTTGAAGGGTACTGTTCTGTCACACACGAGTACACTGAACGAACTGGTCAGGTCCGTGCCATTGTTGTTTCTGTTTCGTTGTCTCAATTTGTTTCATGTTTGTCGTAATGGCTGAAGACAAGGTTGTAATCGAGAAGTTCAACGGTTCTGACTTTAGCTGGTAGAAAATGCAATTAGAAGCATTGCTATGTCAGAAAGATTTGGACGTGGTACTTGGAGACAAACCGGAGAAAATGGAAAAAGCTGCTGAAGATGTGTGGAACTCAAAGGACAAGAAAGCTAAGGCGGTTATTACATTGTCGTTGGAAAGGAGCGTCGCTTTCAACATCATGAAGGAAACCACGGCGCGTGGTATGATGGATGCTCTGACGAACATGTATGAGAAACCGTCGGCGGCTAACAAGGTGTTCTTGATGAGGGAGTTGTTCACGACAAGGATGAATGAAGACAGCTCAGTTACGGTTCACATTAACAATCTAAATTCAATTCTGTCCAGATTATCATCTGTGGGAATTAAATTTAATAATGAGACTCAAGCTTCACTGCTACTAGCTTCACTACCTGATAGCTGGTCAGGAACAGTTACTGCTGTTACGAGTTCCGTGGGGACCAGTGGTATGTCGTTTGAAGGGGTTCGAGATTTGGTTCTAGGCGAGGATACCAGACGCAAGAATCAAGGTGGCTCGTCTTCTTCTGAGTTATTAAATATCGGAAGAGGTAGAGGGAATAGCAAAAATAGTGGGAGCAGTGGGAGTCGGGGAAGAAGTTCATCTAGAACTTGGAAGAATGTGAAGTGCTAAACTGCCAGGAGGTGGGACATGTTAAGAGTGAATGTCCAAAGAACGAATTGAACATTGTTGGTGATTGTGACATCCGCCTAAAATGGATTCGGGTCAACCCAACCCAATTGGAAATCTAATAAACCCTAATCGATATTACTTGACGCTAATAGGATCAAAACTCACACACTACGTTATAAATTGATGTTAATAACAATATAGCATAGTATAATGTTATAACTATAATCAAATTAAATTATGATACCATATTATAATCAAATAAAAGTATAATTCTCTAATTAAATTAAAAGAATCAAACTTGAATGCTATAATTAAACTTCAAATCAAAGTAGATTGTTATAATCAAATAATAACCTATTTTTTTTATAAAACTCTATTTTTATAAACACTACATTAAATTTTATAAAACTCTTAAGATGCTTGTGCTAGTGGAAAATTATGAAGACCACCAAAAGTCAAAAGATATTCCCATGGTCTCCCACTCACACCTCCCATCATCTTTCCTTTCCTTTTCCTCTCACCACATTATTCTCATCACCACTCAAACCCTCTCTATTCTTTCTCTCACTCTCAATCTCGAAATTTCTCCAAGAAAGCTTCATTTTCCAGCCAAGAACAATCCCTCATACTCAAATCTTCATCCCTCTTGAAGCATTCCTCAAGGTATGTTGTTAAAAGTTTCAAATTCATACATGAAACAAATTAAATCCACCAAAATATCTAAAACTCATTTTATGTATAAACCTGATTTTTCTCAGAATCCCATTAATAAAGTAAGAAGTTCTGGAAATTTTCAGAAATTAACTCATTTTTATCGAATTATTATAATTATTGCACTAAAATAGGGCAATAATTCATATAAAATACTTTTTGTATTCAATAAATTCTGAGAAAATTATGGGATGACCCATAAACTGAGACAACATAATTTATGAAGTTTCATGCATTTATATTACAGTTTTATGGTTATTTTGTATTTTATTTTGTTGAAGCTAAGTAAATAGAAAAATATAGTTATGTATGTCAAAAACACGATTTTATATTTTTCGCACCTTAATAACATTATAAAGACCCCATGCAAACATTTACAGATTTTTGTAAGAATATTTTCTTATTTTTCCAAATTTAATGATTGTTTAATGGGTTAAATTGTTAATAAATAGCTATACAAGTCCGAAAATTATAAAACCTTGTCACAATATCATATATGACATATTAATCATAGATAAAAAGTTTAATGAATTTTCCTTAATAGTTTACTATTATTTATGATTTTATTGATTAGTTAATAATGAAAAACATAATAAATACTTCCCACTGTCCAAAATATCCAAACTATTTACAGTAGGCTCAATATAATGTTAGAAAACTATGGTTAATTTTCCAGAATTTTTGGGAATCATTTATTATTTTTCCCGAAATTTGTTGTGGTTTAATTATTAAAATACTAAATAAATACTAAAGCAGTTAATAAAAATATGAAAATTTTACAGTAATTACTATTTTATGAAATAATGATTTTCTGATAATTTCAGAATGTTTCATTACTGTTTAGTATTTAAAACCATTTTCCTAAATATCTAAGCATGTAAAAATGCATTTTTAATGATTATTTCATATAAATAATTGTTTATAATATATAAAATCTGTAAATACTTATAATTTGACTAGTTATTATTTTAATAAGAAATTATTAAAATCTTGCCTAAAGTGAAAAATATAAATTAATTAAGCAAAGTAATTAATTCAATTTAAAATTCATTTAACATAGGAATACATTAATATTCAAAACAAAATTTGGATTATTGTTAATTCATCTAATATAAGAATATATGTCTAATTATTTTTATTAATACTATATTCCCGTTTATCGATTCCTAAGCCAAAACTATTAATTATATTAGGTTCTACGTCATTTTGACCCGAGCCGTCTTTCGTACGACACGCGTATTCCGTTTGGACTAAAGTGAGTAATCTACCCCATATTTTATAATTTTAAATACTTTTGGGGTGTATCATGTGGTTTTAATATGTTTCAACTTCATTTTATTATTTTTTCACCATTGAGACATTGTTGAGACATTTATATGTGAATCATTATTTGTATAATTATTCTTTGTTTACGCTACATGTACTTGTAGTGCATTACCATTTTTAGTCTAATCTCCATGACTATGCCCGTATTCTTGAGGTACGTTATGGACAATAATAGCGCTATTGGGTTGACCACCCCGCCTTGGGACGCTAAGGTGATTGATTGCACGTGGTTGAGTGTGTATGATGATTAGATGCTCCATCCTATATATATACTTATATGTATATATAGGGTGAGGACTTATTGTTGTTGTTATCATTTGTTAATCAATTTTTGATTTATAAATTGTTATCTCAATAACACTTGTTTGCCAACTTCAAAAGAAAACAAATTTCAAATTATTCAAACTCACAAGTTTCTTTAATAAAACTAGATTACTCACCAACTCTTGTAGTTGACTTGTTTTTACCCATGATGCAGATTTGAAGAATGAAGTTGATGAAAAGTAGGGTATACCTTAGAAACCCACAAGACTATTTAAATTTGATGTAATAAATGTTGTTTGTATTTGAATTTGTATTTGTATGTGTGGATCTTGTTTGCCTACTTAGTACTTAATTGAATCTAATCATATTATAACATAGTTGTCATGAGACTTTGAACAATATATCACGCCTTGATCGATTCCGCCAAGGATCGGGGTGTGACAGTGATGAGGGTGTGTCTGAGGATGATGCACTGATACTAAGTATGGAAAGTTGTGTAGACTCTTGGGTCATGGATTCAGGGGCTTCGTTTCACGCCATGGACAACGGAGAAACGATGGTGAATCTAAAAGAAGGAGATTTTGGGAAGGTACGGTTAGCAAATGACGAGATGCTTCAAGTAACGGGCATGGGAGATATTGATCTGGTTACTTCATTGGGAACTACATGGAACCTGAAGAATGTCAGGGTGATTCCGGAGCTGAAGAAGAAATTGATTTCTGTTGGTCAGCTGGATAAACAAGGACTGGAAGTAAGGTTTGGTGGTGGTAAATGGAGGGTGGTCAATGGAAATTCGGTGATTGCTCAAGGTATGAAGCGTGGGTCATTATATATGGTTGAGGTATCTGCTGAGGGAAGTATGACCGTCCCGGTTAAGCATGGCAAAATTTGGTTCGCTAAATCTAGTGCTAAGAAAGTTCATTTTGCAAACATGAATTCTGGAGCCAAGGGGATGTTAGCTGAACGAGTCGGAAAGTCTAAACCATTCAGGGGATTTTGTGACAGTGGGAGCACGGGGTGTGTTCCGGGTACAGTTACAAAGAGCCATTGGGTTTTGAAGACTAAGACTGAAAAATTCTCTCCTGTTGGAAGTTTGCAAAGTTTGGAGAGTGTTAGTGGTCCTCGATGTATCTCTGGAGCTGGTGGAGTGTCCAAACCGGTTGAGACAGAGGATGAGTCAGTGGTGGGATTAGCCACGGCTGAGTTGGAGCTAGTGGGAGCTTCAACTGGCCCTTCTAGTACTTGAAGATGAGGGGCGGCTACAACTAAGGGAAAATTTGACTAAGTTTTAGCTTGTTCTTGGGAACTGGAAGCTTGGAAGACTTGTTATGTTAGGAGATTAATGAGAGATGTTAAAAATCTTCAAGTGGGAGATTGTTAGGTGAGTTTTTTGGTTGGTGAAGATTTTTCTTCAAAGGTAGGTGAGAGCCTGATTTCTAATTCTATGTTCACATTAATTTAAGAATATTATATATATTCTCAAATGTATATAAATAGGTGATTTTAGTTGTAGAGAAATGCACCACAACACACAAAACATACAAAGATTGAGTGTGTATCTCTTGTAATCTCCTCAGTCAAATAAAATCTAGTTGTAGCCCGTGGATGTAGGATTGATACCGAATCCGAACCACGTAAAATCCTTGTGTTATCTTTTGCTTTATTTTCTGCTTTCGTGTGTGTGTGTGATAGTGTTTCCGCTGCGTGTACCCGGTCCGATTCCTAACATAGTCTTACCGCTAGTAGGCCTCATTCACAAAACTGTCCTATAAAGAGGGTATAAGGCTACTGCCTATAAAATGGCAGTCTAATGGGTATCTACTCTTACCCACCGCTCTCCTGGTCAGTCGAGTGTCGTTAGCCGAACGGGTTTGATAGAACCGCTAAAACCTCTTAAAAGTATAATGTTATAATTGAAAGTACTAGAACTTTAAACAAATCCCAATCTAGTTACTATAGGTTTAAAAATGTGAATTGATGCTAATCCATGAAATTACACATTGCACTTTGTGGAACATTGGTGGAGCGTGTGTGGTTAACCGGCATGCCAACTAGGGTCCGCAAAGAGTCGCAATGGGTTTCTTAATTTTTTCATTATTAACGGAGCGTGTGTGGTTAACCGGCACGTTAATTAGAGATGACAATTGACTTCAAGAGTACCAAGCGAATTTGCATGGTTATTCACACTCGGTTTGTGATCCTCAGTATCCCAGTCACAAACGAGCGGGACATTCCCGAGATTAAAACATGCTATCGAATAGTTCGATAAATCTCAAAAGAAACTAGGAATTCCATTATAATTAGATTATTTTTCGCGGTGGAATTGGCTGAATCGTCATTCGCCTACCTTATAAAATTTACAATAAAGATTACGGCATCCTTTTTCGATATTGTAGATTGTTATTGTAGGGTCCTAGCCTTATATTTATTCTTGGGTGAATATAAGGATTATTTAATAAATGTCTAATTAAAACTACCTTCTTCTTATTCAGATGTCTTCTGACTAATCCGTTCCCCACTCGAATCCCAGTAATGTTACATCGATTCTGTCATTGTGCTCAAAAGTGACGTTGGACGGCACTAACTACAATGACTGTATCCGCAACATCAAAATGGCTCTGCGGTTTGAACACAAAGAGTATGTTCTGGAAACCGAGCTAGTTGAGGTTGACCCAGATACCGATACTCCCGAGGAAATCGCCTCGTACACCAAACACTCAGATGATGCGACCAATGTGGCCTGCATTATGATCGCTACCATGAACCCTGAACTGCAGCGTATTTATTAGGACTACTGGCCTTACGAGATGCACAAAGAGCTCGCGGAAAAGTTCCGCAAGCAGGAGCGCATCGAAAGGCGTGAGGTGGTTAAAGCTTTCACTAACGGCAAGCCTCGGGATGGAGAGTCCATCTGCACTCATGTGCAAAGAATACAAGGCTATGTTGAAAGGCTTAGAAAGCTGGAGATGCATGTTCATGAGGATTTAGCAGTTGACATTGTGCTGAATTCTCTACCCAGTTCTTATGACTAGTTCACACTGGCTTATCATTTGAACAACAGTCAGGCAACTTTGGCTGAACTCCACCGCATGCTTCGTACTGCCGAAGACGGGATGAAAGGGAAAAGTGTGCTCCTGGTCAACCCTCCTGTCCTAGCTATTGGATCTGGCAAGGGAAAGAAAAGGAATGGCCCTCCAAAGCAGAACTGGAGGGAAAAGACTCATGTCGGGACATCTAGCAGTGGCCCGAGAGCTAAGTCTTCCAGCATTCCACACGTCACGAACCCAAAAGAAGCAGACTATTTCTACTGCAAGGAGAAGGGTCATTGGAAGAGAAGCTGCCCCATGTATCTGCAAGACATCAAGGATGGCAAAGTGAAGCCATCACAAGCAGGTACATATTCTATATCTAATAACTCACCTTCTTCATGTTCTTGGGTCCTTGATACAGGATGTGGTTTTCATATATGTTCTGATTTGCACGGCCTAAAGGAAAGTAGGGAGCTGGAGCACGGTAGATTGAACCTGGTCATGGGCAATAGGCGAACGTCACCTGTTACCAAGATCGGTGTTTATAGATTAGTGCTTAGTAGTGGAGTCTGTTTAGATTTACATAATTGTTGCTATTTGCCTGATATGGCTAAGAACATAATTTCTTTTCATGCATTGTTCAGACAGGGCTTTTATTATGAATTTAATAAATTGAATGGTTCAATTTCTGTTTTCAAAAATGATGTTTTTATATTTAATGTTATGCCTTGTGATGGAGTGTATGAATCTATTATGTGTGTGTTGATAATTATGGTAAAAATGTTTTAGCTATTGATGCTTCAAGCGGTATAGAAAAGGTGTGTCTGTGGCACTGTCGCCTTGGTCATATCAACAAGAAACGCATCGCCCAACTCCAAAAGGATGGAGTGTTGGAATCATTCGACCTCGGGTCGGATGATGTATGCGAATCTTGCTTGCTTGGAAAGATGACAAAATCACCATTCAAAGGTTCCTTTGAAAGAGGTGAAGGTCTGTTGGATATCATACACACAGATGTGTGTGGTCCCTTTAGAACAACCACAAAAGATGGCACGCGGTTCTATGTGACCTTTACTAACGATTTTAGTAGATATGGGTATATCTACTTAATCAAGAATAAGTTAGATACTTTTGAAAAGTTCAAAGAGTTTAAAAATGAAGCAGAAAATCAACTGGGCAGAAAGATAAAGATGCTTAGATCCGACAGAGGCGGTGAGTATCTTAGTATCGAGTTTCTCGATTACCTCAAGGAATGTGGAACTGTTTCACAGTTGTCGCCTCCAAGAACACCTCAGTTGAACGGTGTTGCTGAAAGGCGAAACCGAACCTTGTTGGACATGGTTCGTTCCATGATAAGTCGAGCTTCACTTCCAATCTATTTCTGGGGGTATGCCTTAGAGACTGCCGCCCATATCCTAAATCTTGTCCCAACCAAGAAGGTTGCGAAAACACCACACGAGATGTGGACGGGGAAAGCTCCCTCGTTGGCACACATCAAAGTCTGGGGATGTGAAGCTTTCGTGAGACGAGAGACTTCAGACAAGCTCGCAGAAATAAGTGAGAGGTGTTTCTTCATCGGATACCCGAAACAGTCTTTTGGATACTTGTTCTACAGACCAAGCCAGGACGTGGTCTTTGTAGCAAGACGGGGGTTCTTTCGAGAGAGAGAACTCATATCCAAAGAGGACAGTGGGAGTACGATCGATCTCGAAGAAATTCAAGAGACGCCCGATGAAACAACCTTAGAAGAAACTAGCAACCAACGTGAGGAAGAAGTTCCTGTTGGACCCACCGACATCTCATTGCCCCTTAGGCGTTCGGGTAGACTTAGCATGCCGCCCGAGTTTTATGGTTTCCATATTACTTCGGACGGTGACACGTTGGTCAGTGATCGTACATTGCCTAATTTGGATGAGCCAGCTAACTATCGCGAAGCAGTGGCGGGCCCCGAGTTTGCCAAATGGAAAGAGGCAATGGACAGCGAGATTAAGTCCATGTATGACAATCAAGTTTGGAACTTGGTTGACAATGTGCCGGGTCGAAAGACAGTCGGGTGCAAATGGATCTTCAAGAAGAAGACCGACATGGATGGTAAAGTACATACTTATAAAGCTCGGCTGGTTGCAAAAGGATTCACTCAAACATCGGGGGTTGACTATGATGAAACTTTCTCACCAGTAGCCAAGATCAAGTCAATCAGGATAATGCTTGCCATAGCTGCATTTCATGATTATGAAATTTGGCAGATGGATGTCAAAACCGCCTTCCTTAACGGGAAACTAACTGAGGATGTATATATGAATCAGCCAGAGGGTTTTGTAGACACAAAGCATCCTGATAAAGTATGTAAGCTTGAAAGATCAATCTACGGGTTGAAGCAAGCATCTCGCAGCTGGAATCTCTGCTTCCATGAGAAAGTCAAAGAGTTTGGTTTCTCTAGGAGTGAAGATGAGTCCTGTGTATATGTCAAGGCTAGTGGGAGTATAGTCACTTTTCTGGTGCTGTATGTTGATGACATACTGCTCATGGGAAACGACATTCCGACCTTGCAAGATGTCAAGTCTTGGCTCGGGAAGTGTTTCGCCATGAAAGACCTTGGAGAAGCTGCCTATATTCTCGGGATGAGAATACTGAGAGACAGGAAAAGAAAATTAATACGTCTGAGCCAGTGTACATATTTGTAAAAGGTGTTAAAAAGGTTTAACATGGAAAACCTTGGAGACATGAAAGACCTTGGAGAAGCTGCCTATATTCTCGGGTCGGATGATGTATGCCAATCCAGAGTAATGCTAAATTGAGTAAGACTCAAAGTCCGAGTACCGATGAGGAAATAGCTGAGATGAGTCAGGTATCTTATGCTTCGGCAGTAGGGTCGATCATGTATGCTATGACATGTACTCGTCCCGACGTATCCTTTGCACTAAGCATGGTTAGTCGGTTCCAGGGTAATCCTGGAAAGGCGCATTGGATTGCGGTTAAGAACATACTCAAGTATCTGTGAAGGACAAAGAATATGGTATTAGTCCTTGGTGGCAGTGATGACTTGAAAGTGAGCGGATATACAGATGCCAGCTTCCAGAAAGATAGGGACAGTGGTCGGTCCCAGTCGGGCTGGGTATTTCTTTTGAACGGTGGAGCGGTCAATTGGAAAAGTTCCAAGCAAGAAACGGTGGCTGATTCAACGTGCGAATCAGAGTACATTGCAGCAAGTGAAGCGTCTAAGGAAGCGGCTTGGCTGAAGAACTTTATCGGTGACCTTGGAGTTGTCCCGAGCATTCAGGAGCCGATGGAACTATTCTGCGATAATGAAGGAGCGGTCGCTTTGACAAAAGAACCGCGAGATCATGGAAAGTCCAGGTATATCGACAGAAAGTACCATTACATTCGACATCGCGTAGAAGAAGGTCACTTACTGGTTAAGAGAGTATCATCAGAAGATAATACTGCAGATCCTTTGACCAAGGCACTGAGTAGGATCAAGCACAATCAGCATGCTCGGAGTATTGGACTGAAGGATGATATTAGTTTTAGTAATTAGATAGAATTTTTTTAAACTTGTAACAGTATAAATGTAATTGACTTGGTGATTTTATAATGGAGATTTATAAATAAGTATTGTTACTGCCTTTGTCAATTGTTTATTATTGTGTTTCTATATTTGCATGTTTAACTTCCTTAATAATTAGATTATTTAAATTTCCACAGTCGATCACACTGTTAGGGAGTAAGTGTGAACGAAGACTGTCATGAATCGGTTGTAGATTGTCTAAGGACTTAGATATTGCAGTAAGACTGCTACAACATTCATGAGTACTTAAGAAATAAAGATTTTAGTATTGGATAAACTCGTGCTTAACAGATTGCTTCATGGATTACATCACGAGCAATGTTAACACGATAATATCTTTTGATCTTTAAGTGGAGAGATATGATCTGTAATTTGCAAGTCGGTTGCTCATTGATAGTGTGAAAAGGTGCCGGTAACTCGGTACTATAAAATGCACTGTTGTGAGTACTCTAACTAGTAAAAGATACAGACATATAAGTCGAAACTTATCCGTCCCCTGACCTGACGAGGAAACAGATATCTGTAGTGTGACACCCCATTTCTACTGTTTGCAAATACTATGGTTTTTCGTATAAATACATGAATACAAAAATACGGTTTATCAAAAACCGTTAATTTACATGTTTAAAACAGTGGGTGTACAAATCCATATCAAAACTAACCATAGTAAGCAAGAAAGGATCAAACCTTGAGTCCAAGATAGGAGCTAACTCAAGCTCCACTCCAGCTAAACTTCATCCCATTTATAGCAACTTATTTAACCTGGAATACATGGCAAAACATAGAATACGTAAGACAATAATGTCTCGTGAGTTACATGAGTTTTAGACTCAAACCTTTAACTTCTTTTCCAACTTTTTATAAAACTTATAAAAATAAAACTTTTGTCAAAACTTTATAGAAATATCATGCTATAACTCTTTACTTCTCGAAATCATTTCATAACATACTTTACAAAAATAACATCTTTCAAAACTTATAGTAGTATCATACTATAATTCTTTACTTTTCAAATTCACTTCATAATATACTTTTCAAAACTAGATTCTCTCTTACTTTCTTTGACTGGTTTTATAAGCTTGCTGGATTTTTATACTTAGGGCTTTAATCACCATAAGTGATACCCCAAGTCTCTATGGCTAGAAAGAACGGATCAATCCTCACCATAGAAGTGCTGAGGCGATCTACTTCGCGATGGGGCTTTTTCCCCAGTAGACCCCTTACCTAACCCGGGTAGGTTGGAACATAGTTCCCGTACTAACGCTGCTTGCTACAATTACCAGTCATACAAAAAAAAACTTGCTGCTTGATTGAACATTTCTCATAAACATATAACTTGTGGCTAAATGCCAAACTACATCATTTTATATCTTTATGGCTAGATGCCAAATACATAACTTTCGTTTCACATAAATCATATGTTCAAAACATGTCTTTATAACATTTTAGGCTTAATGCCAAAATCATACTTTCCAAACATCTTGTGGTTATATGTGACAACTGTAAAACTAAGTCAACAAAAGTCCACTCAAGTCAGTCAAAGCGTACGTTAAATCAATATGTGAAATGTAAACTTCATAATCTCTACGTTGAATAATATAATAGTATGTACGCTAATTCAAAACAATTATACGAACAAACGCTATTAAGTTAAATATTTGTTTAAATTAAATAAAATTATTTTTTCACATCGTGAATAGTGAACAGTGAATAGTGACAGTGAATAGTATCCAAATAGTGAATAGTGAACGGTAAGAATGTAAAACTCTTCGGAATATTACAAATTTTGTATCAAAACATAGATAAAATTACGACGGTTCCGAATATGTAATTATATTTTTACCAAATATTATATATAAAAAGATATGATAGAAAAACATATAATTTAACTTGAAAGCGACGTTTGATTATAATATATATATATATATATATATATATATATATATATATATATATATATATATATATATATATATATATATATATATATATATATATATATATATAATCGGTGATTGATTTTCGTGAATTCAGTAAACGCGTGAAAATAATAATATTATTATATATATAACGGGTCCCACTCCATTATTATCCAATTTTACATATTTTACCCTAAAGAATTCATATTTTCATTTATACGTATTCAATACGTATTGTTAAGTTTACCAACAATATTATATCATTTTATAATACACAAAATATACCATTAAAACGGTATCGTAGATACGAACAACCTGACATCAAAATTTCATATTATGGGTATCAGTTTTATAATTAATATTTTCTTTTTCTTTAAAAAGAAATTATATTTACATTTAAACTCTATACTCTTATTAAAACTACAACTAATACCCTTTCGGAAATTCGTTAGAGATTTTTAGTTAAAAAGTTGATATTATTAAACTACGATTTTTGTAGATTACATTTTTATAAACAAAAATTATTTATCTTATATAAAAACTATTAAATCTATTTAAAGAGTGTTTAAGGGTATGTTTTGTCATAAACAAATTCTAAAAGCTATAATTATCAAATCTATGTATCTTGAGGGCTGCTATACGAAAATAAACATACTATAAATAGAAGCTCAACTTCTCTCATTTTTCTTCACAAATTCACCAGAGCTTCTAGCTTCTTCTTTCTTTCTCCAATTGTTCTCCTTTTGGCTAAGAGCATCGTCACTTCGCCGCACAAAACGTTGTTGTTTTGTGGTGATATTTCACAGTGCTTCTCAAATACGATCGTTCTTATATCTAAACCGAATTTACGCTTCAAAGGTGAGTTCATACCCCTTCTTTTTATATTTATTCAAGTTTTTAAGGGGGAGAATACAAGTCATAATATTGAAATAATTATTTATACTCATCTGTAATAGTAGTAAACAAAATACAAATTTTGTAAACACCATTATTACAATAATTCAATTATAATTCCAAAAATAATATTGAATGATCTACTTACGAGGACGGTGTCTAGGCCGATCATTTTGGGTTAGGTTGTTGGATTTCCGAATGGCTTATACGCTGAAAGGGTCCTGCCTCCCCATCCGATCTTCTACTGGTCGTTCTTTATTTGATAGTCATGATATATTATTGAAATTAATAAATGGTATAATCATCTAAATAAGTTATTTCACACATATTCATAAATATATATGACGGAATAATAAAAATAAACTATTATAGGTATAGTTTGTGGATACAAAGGTTACTATTATATTTTGAACAAAACCAAATAATTATATAAAAATATATAAATA
This sequence comes from Cichorium intybus, assembly GCA_023525715.1. Taxonomy (NCBI): domain Eukaryota; kingdom Viridiplantae; phylum Streptophyta; class Magnoliopsida; order Asterales; family Asteraceae; genus Cichorium; species Cichorium intybus. The sequence goes on along the minus strand of CM042009.1, from coordinate 155,023,141 downwards.
TTATACATTACAATATTATCAAGGGAAATATGATAATGGATAAACACAATGATTTTTCATATACAAATTTTACATAAATAAGTTGATTGAATACATACATTTTGTGAGATGTTTCTTCACAAGTACTTATTTAAGTACTTACTATAAGTCCTGAATTTATAACCAGAGTCTCGGTAAGAGAACGTGATAATTGTGTATAGATCTATACGGGATTGACAACCCCGCACCTAAGCTGTTAGCTACAGCTAGACCGGCAGGTCTGGGGTGACAAATGTCATAACATTCTGACGCCTGAAGAACGTCGCAGCAGGCCTACAAGTTACAGTATGGTTATAGGGCGTCTCACATGGAAAACAATCAACTTTATAATTTGTTTACGTGGAATCATATATTTTAACGGATTTATACTACAAATTACTTTGTACATTTTAGTCTTTGGGACTTGGACATTTCATGAGAAGATATTTGATTTTCTCGGTTTACAATACTATCATTTACAAACAAAAAGGATTTTTCTTATACAAAAATCTTATGAACTCACCAACGTAATGTTGACACATGAAAAATCACTTGTATTCTCAGGTAACAATTAGTCAGTACCGACTATCCTTTTGGGATGAGACGCGAAGATGTCTCCTTTATTTATTTCGTTATCGTACTGTAATCGGGTTTAAACAATACCGTTTGAATAATGTAACTTTCCAATTTCAATGTAAGATGGTTGTTTATTTACTTATGTTTCAATGTATGCAATGGTTGTGATACTACGTTTCGTTCCACCCTCAGACGATTCCGCCATCGTGGTTTGAGGGTGTGACACTATATGCCCTTTCATACTTGAAAACATATAAAATTTGTAACCAAAACATACTTCTTAAACATTTTATGGTTATATGTCTATCCATACTTTCAAACATGTATAACTTGTATTCAAAATATACTTTCACATAATTGGTTCATAGACCAAAACATACTTTCACATAATTGGTTCATAGACCAAAGCATAACTTCAAATATAACATTATACTTTCACAAACGAGTTAGAGATAATACTCTTCTATATAATTTCACATATAGAAATTTTATAAGAAATCTTAAAAATACTTACTTGCCATGTACCCCAGAATGGGTAAAAATACTGCATGTACTCACCTCATGTATTGCTAGAAGATTGACTACACGTTCCTTGTATTTATACTCTTTTGTGATTAAATAATCACTTGGCATGAACCTATAATTAACATGTTATACATTAACATTCATGCTAACTGATTCTATAACTCATTAGAATCCTTATAATACTATCTTGGGTCATAACAAGTTTATAACTTTTAAATGACCAACTTTAGTTAAATCGTATTTTATACGTATTTTGATACAGTACCCTCGAGGGGTCGTATTTTGGTTCCGACAATTTTCCATGAAGTTTTGGTCCATAATAGACCTATGTTTAAAATTTGAGGTCAAATGGACAAGTTTTGGACCATTTCTTAAAAATGAAATATCAATTGGCAGGAGACCCTTGAACCAAAACTGCATTTTCACTCTGGCGCAGGGCGCACCGCGCCCAGGTGAGGGGCGCACCGCGCCTGCTGAGCAGCAGTCCAGAATCCCCCGATTTTTATGCTACAAAATTCCATTTTCCTTTATTAAGCCCTTAATTCATGTCTTAATCAATAAGGTTTATTCCAAGATCAAAACCATTCATTTACTTCATGTTTTTAACCATAAAAATCATAGATTTTGATTACTTTTCCAAACATTCCCGTTTTTGCATTTTTTGATCCAAAAACCGAATTTGTTCGAAATTAATCACTTCTAATGCTTTATTTTAACAACTACCACATATGGAACTCATTAAAACCTCTTAGAATTAATTTGATCAAGTAAAATTGATTTCTAAAGCTTTTGAACAAAATTCCAATTTTTCAACAATAGCAACATACTTTGATGATTTTAAGATATGTTCTTAATACTTGACTTAATTGGTTTAGGGTCATATCTAGGCCCTAAATACCAACTTATACTTGTTTTTAAACTACAAAATCATCAATTCTTCTTTATAAACTTTTAAATTCTTCCGAAAAGCACCATTTTTCACCAAAAATCGTTTTATGGAAATTTATGGCTTGAAACTGATTTCTTGTTTCTTTTATAACATTTTTTAACTTAATTAAACCATTAGAGCCATTTGAAATCAGTTTCAACTCATTAACCCATTTCTAGGGTTCTTGAGCTAAAAACTCATTTCATTATTTCTTGGCATCTAAGCTTCAATTCCTTTGAATTAATGACTATTACATGTTTCTTTCACCTTTTCTAACACATTAGATTAATCAAAACCATCTGGACTTTCAAACCCGTGACTTAGGGTTCTTGAGCAAAAATCATCTTTTCTTGATTATTCAACATATTCAACTACTAGAACATGTTAAATAGATGATTTTGAGCAAGATGAATTGGATGGTTCCATTGGAATCATGATTTCTGGAAAATCAGAAATCAAAACTTGATTCCCGTTCAAGAATTTTGGAGCCTAGAACTTGGAAACCTTACCTCTTGAAGCTTGGAATCACTAGTTTCAATTGTGTTCCTTTGATTTCTTTGCAACGATGTTTGATCTTCTTCTCCTCCCGTGCTCTCTTCTCTCGTTCTCTCTAGACTCTTCTGAATTTATGAGGATTAATGAGATATTTTCTCATTTTTATATTTTCCATATTTACAGTTTTAGTCCCTGAACTTTCATTCCTTGGACTTTTGACACAAATATTAAATTTGGCCACATGAAGCTAAAATTCTTACATTTTTGGTCCAAACTAGAATTATACTTTTATAATAATTCTTGTATATGGTCAAATGACCAAATTACCCTTCTCATGGTAAAATGACTAATTTACCTTTACAAACATACTTTTTCATAAAATATACATAAAACTTTAAATTATACACACCTTGTTTTACATATTTATATTATTAAATTTGGATCGTTACAACTACCTCCCCCTTATTGGGATTCCGTCCTCGGAATCATTGCACAATTACTAAATTAAGGAAATCACTTCCCCTTCCTTTTCAGATGTTCTCCGCCAAAGTTGATTTCTAGTAGATACTTTCTTTTTACCAACACATAATCATTTTCTTCATTATTTTATCTTTTAATCTTTTCTTCTTTGGTTGTTTTTGATTCTTTAATCAGCTCTTAGCGGTTCCTGCTTTCAATCCTTTATAGAGGATTAACATAATCTCTTTAAAACTTTATATCTTACCAGTTAACCAAATTATCATTTTGGTCATTTTATCTGTTTTATCAACCTTTTAGTCGTTCATTCATGTTTCATACTCTTCATTCTAGTTACTTTCCTTTCTACCTCATTTCATTGACATACAATCTCTTAGTAAACTTACTTTACAAAATAGTTTCATACTTCAATACTTGTTATCATAATTAGCAATCTACTTTATAATTCTTCTCATATCTTTACTAAAACATGTGAGATTATACTCACAACATTCTTTACTTATAAAGATTTCAATACCATTAAACATAATTATATATGTTTCGTATTTTTACAAATTTATAAAGACACCAAAATCTTTTCCTTGTATAAATTTTTGTCCCTTAATGGACATTTTACTTAAGCAATCTTTTCACCTTCATTTTAAATATTGCTTATTTATCTTCACCCCTCTTTTCTTCTTATTTCTTTACTCATTCGTTACTTCCTAAACAATCCACTGTTATTTCTTCTTTACAAAAGTTTTACAACATCTTATTTCGCTTACATTTGTTTTTAAATCTTTTACACTTCAGTTTATTCTTCTTTATCTCTATTACCCACTACTAACTCATTATTATTTATAAAGGATGTATTTTCCTCCTTCTTGTTACACTTCACATTCTTACTTTTCTGATTGGGAAAAAATTTGTCGAATCATCATATTGTTCACGAGAATCTGCTTATCTCGTTCTGAAAGTGTTGAAACGATATACCGCTTTTTATTTTAACAATTAAACATCATTAAATTTCTTTCTATGTATAATACACCATATTTAACCTTATAAACTTGTACAGTTTTACTGTTGAGGTTGTTTTATTATTTCAGTCAACTTCCTTCTCGATTCACACTTTTAAGAAAAATCATTTTTCACATACTTTTTACTCATTTCATGTACATTATATGTATTACCTTCTCTAATATTTGTCTTGTATCATTCTTTACTTGTATTACTTTCATATTCAACATAAAATCAACTTAGATATTTCTTTCATCTTCTTTTATGAGATTTCATCCTCATTTACTCATCATACATAATGGTATCATTTCTATTACATTTTTCATCTTCTTGTGTACCCCGTGTACCATGCTCATATTATTATTTATGTTTTTGTACTTCTTTGCCAATTTTTTTTCTCACATTAGTGCCTAGTTTAGCACCTGATCTTCTGCTTACTCTTTCCGCACGGTATTTAAATTGTTTACCATGATTGATTCAAAATTTATTTTTTTCTTCAATTCACTTATGGGACTTCATACATATTGCATACAATAATTCACATTCCCATACTTACTTCACTTTTCATAATATTATTATCTTGTGGTGTATTTATGTTTTACAAACCACATTCATTAACTTCTTGACATATACTTACAAGTTCTTAGTTGCATAATATACGCATATATATATATATATATATATATATATATATATATATATATATATATATATATATATATATATATATATATATATATATATATATATATATATATATATATATATATATATATATATATATATATATATACTTGGTTCTCTTTTGGTTTAAGAACCCAACTAGGTATTTTTAACATTTTCGTCCCATGACGAATTCTTGACATAACCCTCAATCACCATTACCTCTCGCTACTCTTTACTTTTACATCTTTTATCATTTCTATTATGTGTTATAATGCTACATGCCTAACACATTTTGCTATCCTTTCGTTCAAACTCCACTTCTTTACACTATATATTTCTTTACAACATTATATATTTTATATACAACTTACTTCTTATGTATCTTTAGGTGATACACAATTGCCATTTATTTTCTCGTCATCTTACGTTCTTTTGTATTTCGAGGCTTTATGTCCAATACATTATTTTACTCTTTTGCTTTATACCTTATAGTATTCTAATTAGAATACTATTTCATAACCACTTTTATACTTTTGTACATCATAATTATATATCCCAAAACTTACTCATGCTTTTACATTTATAAACACATATAAACATATATACACTTCTTTGTATTTCATGGCTACTAGCCATGTACTGACCATTTCTCACAATCTTTGGATTCCTTTACCCATCATTTCTATTCGGAAGTAGTAACTTCCTGTCTGTTTACTATAGTTCTTACATTATCTTTAATTCTTCGTTTACTACTTGTTTAGATATTTACTCTTTTTCTTTACTTCATATCATTTATGACCTTTAGTCATTTTGCTCACATGCTTTTGATTTTTCTTCCTTTATCATACATTATTATACTCTTTCATTACTGGTATTACCTCTTTTATTTCATTCATTTGGTTGTGGAATTTATTTCCTCATAACCAATATTTTATCATCATTTTCTTTAAAGTCTTTCATTATATTCTTCTGATTGTCCTCATCATTTGTTTCATCTTTTATTTCTTGCCTAACATTTATTTAGGCATTCAACCTTTAATTCTCACTTCATGTTCATTTAATCACATTACAACAATGCAATTTACTTTAAATATCATAATCTTTGACAATTTCTCATGCATCATTCTTCCCCCCCCCCCATTTGGGTATCTTACTTTACTTTTATTACTCATTATAACATTGTACTATTAATACACTCCACTTATAATTTCATTATTCCTATAAAAATCTTACAACTTTTATATAGGTAATCAACACCCATATTTCCTTTTTAGGTTGCTCTTATACGTACTTCCTCTCATCTTCGACAGGCATATAATTTAATGTCTTTCAATCTGTCTACAAAGTATTAAGTATCACATTATTTCTTTTACTTTACCATACTAAGTGGTATGCATCCACTGCATTAACTTTTATTACTTATAATCTTTCTTGTTCTTGTTACATAGGTATACAATTCCTATGTTATTCTTACTACTCTCTTCACCAACCTTACCCACCAGATTACCATAATTCCTTTATGATTCCACCAGTCTTAATACATATCCTGTGATTATGATAATACGGGCCCATATTACCATAACCACCTATACATATTGATTATGTTGTTACCACAATGTTTCATGGGTCACTAGTTCCTTTAACATATAACACCATTATAAATACATGGTGATCAATACTAAAAATCTTTCTACTTTATAACATAGCCTTTAATAAATACAAACAGTTACGGAAAATATCTTATAATTTTCCTAACGGTCAAATTTTTGCTCACTCTAGACGTTAGCTTAACACTTCTTAGTGTTATAGATTTACATATTTCAAAAAAAAAATGCATAATGTCTTAATCATTTAAGACATCATATAATATAGCATACTTTCATAAATTATCATTTCTATAGTATGAGTTTAAGCCTAGGAGTGGAACAAGCCAATCCTAATTCGCTTAAACTATGGCTCTGATACCAACTTGTGACACCCTATTTCTACTGTTTGCAAATACTATGGTTTTTCGTATAAATACATGAATACAAAAATACGGTTTATCAAAAACCGTTAATTTACATGTTTAAAACAGTGGGTGTACAAATCCATATCAAAACTAACCATAGTAAGAAAGAAAGGATCAAACCTTGAGTCCAAGATAGGAGCTAACTCAAGCTCCACTCCAGCTAAACTTCATCCCATTTATAGCAACTTATTTAACCTGGAATACATGGCAAAACATAGAATACGTAAGACAATAATGTCTCGTGAGTTACATGAGTTTTAGACTCAAACCTTTAACTTCTTTTCCAACTTTTTATAAAACTTATAAAAATAAAACTTTTGTCAAAACTTTATAGAAATATCATGCTATAACTCTTTACTTCTCGAAATCATTTCATAACATACTTTACAAAAATAACATCTTTCAAAACTTATAGTAGTATCTGTTGAAAATATAAAATATGATCACCACAAATAAAGGTTTGCACCGTTTATTGTGTGACAAATATATATATATATTAAAGATAAATGCGGAATAAATAATAAGAGTTGCAGAATAAAAATATATAATCTGATCGCCACAAATAAAGGTTTGCACCGTTTACTGTGTGAAAGATATATAAATAATATAAATTGCAGTAATTAAATGACTTAAAGCGATAAATAATATAAATGACTATAATTAAAAGACATAAAACGATAAATAATGTAAATGACTATAATTATATAAATATATATATATCAAGTAGGTTCGTCAATCTATTGACGAACCTACTTGATATATATATATATTTATATAATTATAGTCATTTACATTATTTATCGTTTTATGTCTTTTAATTATAGTCATTTATATTATTTATCGCTTTAAGTCATTTAATTACTGCAATTTATATTATTTATATATCTTTCACGGGCACCCATACTTATTCCCGAAGAGTATAATTCGTGGGTTGGCCGTATGAATCTTCATCTTAACTCCATAAGTGAAAATGTTTGGAAATGTGTAGAAGGAACATATATTGCTTCAGAGGATTTGTCTACCCTTGCTACAACTCAAGCAACTCGTGTTGAAACCGAGAAAAGGTTGAATCTCCAAGCCAAAAAGGAGCTTGTGTCCGGAATTCCCCACAGTATTTTAAGTCAAATGGATGACATAATACTGTTGACTGCGAATCAAATTTGGGAAAACTTAAAAAACCGTTTTTGTGGAAATCAAAGAATTATTGGAAATAAAAGAACATCCGTTTTAAATGAATTCGATAATTTCAAGATGCTTTCATCAGAAACCATCCATGATGCACATGATAGGTTCAATTTTATCATGGTAAAATTGAATAACTTGGGCATCGAAAAGACACAGCACGAGATCAATCTCAAATTTCTAAACAATCTTTACGAAAGCTGGAAGATGGTTAAACTCATCATTCAGGGAAATCCTGCCATTCATACGGAAACTCTATACAATTTGTACGGAGAACTTCAATCGTATGAATCCTCGATTGACCCACCAACCTCTACAGCTTTTGGAGGACCACTTGCTCTTGTGTCCACATCTTCTCAAAACCAAACACCTTTCAACGATCAAAACTTTAATCATTCTAATCAAACCACAACTTTTCAAAGCCAAGATTTTGTAAATAATTGTTTTGATCAGTTCAATTCGAACGATGAAGCAGATTATCAACAATTGTGTGCTTTGGTTGCAAATACAAATCTCCAAAGATTTATTCCAAATTACAGTCAATCGAATTTTAAACCAAATTTTCAAAACCGACCACAATTTGGACAAAATAATTCTGGATTTCAACCAAGACCACAATTTGGTCAAAACAACCAAGGTTTTCAACCAAGACCTTATTTTGGACAAAATTCGCAAAGACCCTCTTTCCAAAATAACTCAAACCAGGGATTTCAAAACAATCCCAACTCAAATCATCAAAACAATAACCAAAACAACGGTCTTCAAAACCAAAACCGGGGATTCCAAAATCAAGGATACAATAATCAAAATAATGGTTTTTCAAACAACCAAAATCTTGGATTCCAACAAAACTCCTCCCAATCTTCCCAACAAATCCAAACTCAAGCACCGGAACGACTTCCAATCAAAAGTCAAAAGGAAGAAAGTGATGAAGAAGTGATTATCTGTCACAATTGCAAAGGAACTAATCACTACGCAAGAGAGTGCCGAGCCAAAAACAAGACAAAAATCAAAGACTCGGCATACTACGCTCAAAAAACCTTTGAAAAAGAATTAGAAAATCAAGAAAACATGATAATTTGTGAAAACTCTGAATCAACTCTACCAGATCTTTTCACATCTGTTAATGAGGAAGATTCAGATGACGAAACAGTTATCAACTGTAGCCCAGATGATACTGATTTCAATGTTTCTAAATCAATCTCTAATTCAGAAAAGGGAATTGGAATTAAAAAATCAATCAGTCATTTCTTCTGAAACAAAAGAAGTTTTAGAAATGGAAATCATTCAGTTGACGCAAAACATTCAAGAGTCAACTGAAAAACACAAAATCTTAAATGAAAAACTGACTGATTCTTTAAACCAAGATCACCAAACAAGTCAAGATTACCAAGATCACCAAACAAGTCAAGATTACCAAGATCATCAAACAAGAACAAATAGAGACACAGTCTATTAGAAATCCAGTCCAACCCTAAGCCAGTTCAGTCAATTTATTTGACGAACCTACTTGATAGACCAGTCGTTCCACAGTCCTGTTGTAAACCAGTTCAGTCAATCTATTGACGAACCTACTTGATATATATATATTTATATAATTATAGTCATTTACATTATTTATCGTTTTATGTCTTTTAATTATAGTCATTTATATTATTTATCGCTTTAAGTCATTTAATTACTGCAATTTATATTATTTATATATCTTTCACACAGTAAACGGTGCAAACCTTTATTTGTGGCGATCAGATTATATATTTTTATTCTGCAACTCTTATTATTTATTCCGCATTTATCTTTAATATATATATATATTTGTCACACAATAAACGGTGCAAACCTTTATTTGTGGTGATCATATTTTATATTTTCAACAATTGGTATCAGAGCTTGTGTGATTTATATTGAAATTTTCGTTGAAAACTTTTGGTTAGCGTTTATATAAACCTTCCATAAGCTTTTCTTTGAATATTTCATTTTAATATCACTTGTTCAAAATCCTTTCAAAAAATTTATTAAAAATGTTTAAAAAAAATTAAAACAAAATGCCTTCCGCAAACAACTCAAGAGCTCCTAACGTCATAGAACAGGTATGGTCTATGATCTCTGAACTCGGTTTTTCTAAAACAATTTTTGAGTCCCATATATCCAAAATTGAGAAAAGTTTAGAAGCTGATCTCAAGAAATACCATGACACAATTGTCAGTTCTGATATTTGCAAATCTGAGTTACAAACTTTGCAACTCAAATTTGGAGAATCAATAAGAACAAAGACCAAATTGGAAAGAGACGTTGAAAGAAAATCAGAAGATTACAATCACGTCTTAGAACAATTAAATGAAGCTCTAAAACAAAAAAAGGACTTGGAAATAAAAAATCAATCTGTTTTTCCATCTGAAATAAAAGATATCTTAGAAATAGAAGTCCTTCAGTTAAAACTAAAAATTCAAGATTTAACTGACAGAAACACTAGTTTGATTCTAAAACTAGATGATTCTTCAAAACAAATCAAACTTCTTGAATCCGAAAATCAAAGATTTCAAGGAAAACTGGATTCTATCAATATTGCTAGAAAATTGAGTGATGATATTTTCACTAAGGCAAACACCTTAGGAACTGGCAAAATTGATACGAATTACAGACCAGGAATTGGAAGAGAATCCTTCGAAATTGAAACAAGCAAAAAATCCATTCAAGTAATCAAAACCCCACCTGTCAAACAAAACATTTTTGAAAACCAACCAAAGAAACCAATTCAACCTTACGTCATACCTCAAAAACAGGTTTCCAAACAAAAACAAAAACCTCATCAAATATCTTTTCAAAACCGCCCATCATACACCAGATATGAAGAACACTTTTCAAACACATCTTCACATCTAGGATATTCATCACCAAATCACAGATTTTATCAACCCACTGGTTTTCAAAAACAAATATCATTTTGGGAAAACTTGATAAATCAAATAAAACCTCAACCATTCCGTAAAATCAACAAATACCACAATGATTCCAAATTATCAAAAACCATTAATAAATCAGGACCCACCATGGTTTGGGTACCTAAACTTTCTGTCTGATTGCAGGTACTTAATGCTGGAGAACCCAATGATGATACATGCTATATCGATAATGGCTGCTCCAAGCATATGACAGGAAAACAGAGCTTTTTACGAGACTTCAAACCCACAGTACCTCCGATGCAGAAACCTCACAATCAAACCAAGAAAATGCAGATCAATTCGAGGGGGAACCACCAACACTAAATCCCTCTTTGAACACTCCCAATCCACCTGTCCAAAATGATCCCAGTGCATCATCTATGGGGGAACTTTCATTACCTCATTCTCACCATACAATCAAAAAAAATTATACCAAAACATTCAAATAACCAAAATTTCCAAAAACATTCAAATAACTAAAATTTCCAAAAACATTCAAAAAAAAAAACAAATGTTCAAAAATACAATAAAAGACTTGCCATAATAAGCTTTTATAGAACCTTGTGATTAATCGTCTTTTGACTTAATTTTTCAGATGCTTATGCTCGATGAAGATTTTAAGTCATATTGATTCTCAGTTGGAGTGAAGGTTCAAATCTCATACTTTTCATAATGTATATAACTTTATTTCCTTCGATTTTATTTCATTATTGACGATTTTAAACAATCAAGGGACATAAGGTTAGGAGGTTCAGATGAAAACAAAAACCCATGTGAGAATTTGTGCCTCGTCGATCTAAATCACTGTGGAATTCATTTCTTGTGAGCTTAGGTATGTCTCTATTGCTTTTAAGGTATACCCGATTATATCTTGTCACAGTCTCATTTTTGCTTAGATATCAAAATGACCAGGGACGATACTTTCATTTCTTACATACTAGACAAATTGTCTTTTATGCCACCTATCCCTACCTAGATAAAAGCCAACCAAATGAAGACGACATCAAAATGGAAAGACTCCAAACAGCGACATATCCTTACAAGAAAATCAAAGGAGAAACAAAGATCTATCAACATCCAATCCTCAAAGACGAGTCAACAAGAAAGTGAAATCACTCACCTAAGAAATACCAAGTTAAACAAACTCTCAACCAAATGGTTATTTCAAAACAAACATCATCAAATCCCGCAATTTGTTTTTAACCATTTTTCAGAAAAGCAAACATCTCAATCACTCAAGACAGATACTCTTACAAAAACAAAAACACAAAATTCTCAATTGTAGCAAATTCTTAATGATAAAACAAAATATCTTTTTACAATAAATCGATATTGATCAACAAACATGATACCATCAAAGAAGAAGCTGCAACAATAATGGATTTCCCGGGATACTGTAACCTTCATCATTGAAGATTCTTAGTTGCAAACTGCACTATGAAAATTGCTAAACCCCTCTACATGTATTTCCCGACGGAGAGAGAGTGAACATCAATGGCATGAATGAAGAAACCCGCTGAGTAATGCCGAAACCAGTCTTATGTGATTGATTATCTAATAATGAGACTAAGTGACTTTACAGGAAAAGCATAGATGAATACCTCCAATATGAGTGTGAGTCTTCAGAGAGAGATATCACTCATTTTTAGTGATCATTAACTTGTTCTGCTGCCAGAACAACCAAACACCCAAGTGAAATGTGAGATATATCTATGAGCGTTCATCTGAATCGACCTGTTAGACCACTTGTCGTCATCAATAAGGCTATAAAATCTTAAGAAATTTATTTAGATACATATATGGCTACCCTTTGATAACCGAACCCGAGACTTTGATTCGGAAACAAACATTCTTCAAAATCTTTTTCAAAACATAAGATATGTAAAACCAAGTTGCAAACTTTCAAAATGATTACAAAGGTTTTATATATATCTTATCATTGACAAAACTTTTATCTCAAATCTTCAATATTAAAACTGTTAATGTGATTATATTTGTCCTTATTTCATCAATGATCACATAGGGGGAAATTGTTGAAAAATGTTTTTGTATGTGACCATCATTGAAATAAGATGAACTATTTTTATTTTGTCTAACAAATATTATCAGTTTATTTCAGGTTGCGAGGATTCGAGATTAAACGAGAAAATAAGAAAATAATTTTTAAAAAAAGAATTGGAGTTAAATTTATCATTTATTAAACTTGATTATTGGGAAATAGTTATTTTAATTATTTTCTAAATAATTGGTTTTGATAAAAGATGCAATTTAATAGAAAAAGATTTTTAAAGCCAAAACAAAGAAAAATATAAAAGAAAATTAAATTAAATCTATTTAAAATGAATTTTTGGAAATATATTTTCTAAATAATTTATTTTATTAGACTTAATTAATTTTATAAATTAAAAATGATTTTTCCTAATTTATTTGAATTTATTTCGGATTTTAAATCATTTTTAAACATAAAAACCAAAGAAATCGGACTGCAATAGTGCCAGCCCAAGCAATAGTGCCAGCCCAAGACTGATCGGCCCAACCTCACAAGCCCAAAGCGCCGGCCCAGCTCCAAGTCCAGCCCATTCCGCTCCAGTCCATTCTCCGGAGCCCAAGATCCATCAGCATCCTACACATGAAAAACATTTTTCAAACAAATGTTCACATCTAGGATATTCATCACCAAATCACAGATTTTATCAACCCATTGGTTTTCAAAAACAAATATCATTTTGGGAAAACTTGATAAATCAAATCAAACCTCAACCATTCTATCCCAATAAACCAAAGTCATTGAACAACAAACCCAAAATAGCAAAAGCTAACAAACCAGGACCCATTCAGATTTGGGTACCTAAAATTTCTGTCTAATTGCAGGGATCTAATGCTGGAGAACCCAAGGATGATACATGGTACATTGATAGTGGATGATACATGGTACATTGATAGTGACTTAATTAATATTTACTGTGTGAAAGATATATAAATAATATAAATTGCAGTAATTAAATGACTTAAAGCGATAAATAATATAAATGACTATAATTAAAAGACATAAAACGATAAATAATGTAAATGACTATAATTATATAAATATATATATATCAAGTAGGTTCGTCAATAGATTGACTGAACTGGTTTACAACAGGACTGTGGAACGACTGGTCTATCAAGTAGGTTCGTCAAATAAATTGACTGAACTGGCTTAGGGTTGGACTGGATTTCTAATAGACTGTGTCTCTATTTGTTCTTGTTTGATGATCTTGGTAATCTTGACTTGTTTGGTGATCTTGGTAATCTTGGTGATGATCTTGGTGTTCTTGGTGTTTTTCTTGGTGTTCTTGGTGTTTTTGGTGTGTGTTCTTGGTGTTTTTGGTGTTTTGGAGAGTGTTTGGAAGTTGGAAATAAGATGGTGGAAGTTGGAGAGGATTTGGTGAATTTTTGGTGGTTAAAATGAAAGAAATGGTGTTGAAATGGTTTATATATGAATTTTAAAGGGTTTTGGGTTGTTTTTGAAGGTTTTCGGAAATTCAGGGACCAAAATTGTAAATATTTCATCAGAAACACGCGGACTTTGGGTCGGGTCGGTGGGTCGGACAGCCGGATCTGGTGCGCAGATCTGATGTGAGGAGAAGTGGTTTCGGGTCGGTTTGGCGGGTTCCGGATCTGGAGCGGCTGATGGATCTTGGGCTCCGGAGAATGGACTGGAGCGGAATGGGCTGGACTTGGAGCTGGGCCGGCGCTTTGGGCTTGTGAGGTTGGGCCGATCAGTCTTGGACTGGCACTATTGCTTGGGCTGGCACTATTGCAGTCCGATTTCTTTGGTTTTTATGTTTAAAAATGATTTAAAATCCGAAATAAATTCAAATAAATTAGGAAAAATCATTTTTAATTTATAAAATTAATTAAGTCTAATAAAATAAATTATTTAGAAAATATATTTCCAAAAATTCATTTTAAATAGATTTAATTTAATTTTCTTTTATATTTTTCTTTGTTTTGGCTTTAAAAATCTTTTTCTATTAAATTGCATCTTTTATCAAAACCAATTATTTAGAAAATAATTAAAATAACTATTTCCCAATAATCAAGTTTAATAAATGATAAATTTAACTCCAATTCTTTTTTTAAAAATTATTTTCTTATTTTCTCGTTTAATCTCGAATCCTCGCAACCTGAAATAAACTGATAATATTTGTTAGACAAAATAAAAATAGTTCATCTTATTTCAATGATGGTCACATACAAAAACATTTTTCAACAGTATCATACTATAATTCTTTACTTTTCAAATTCACTTCATAATATACTTTTCAAAACTAGCTTCTTTCTTACTTTCTTTGACTGGTTTTATAAGCTTGCTGGATTTTTATACTTAGGGCTTTAATCACCATAAGTGATACCCCAAGTCTCTATGGCTAGAAAGAACGGATCAATCCTCACCATAGAAGTGCTGAGGCGATCTACTTCGCGATGGGGCTTTTTCCCCAGTAGACCCCTTACCTAACCCGGGTAGGTTGGAACATAGTTCCCGTACTAACGCTGCTTGCTACAATTACCAGTCATACAAAAAAAAACTTGCTGCTTGATTGAACATTTCTCATAAACATATAACTTGTGGCTAAATGCCAAACTACATCATTTTATATCTTTATGGCTAGATGCCAAATACATAACTTTCGTTTCACATAAATCATATGTTCAAAACATGTCTTTATAACATTTTAGGCTTAATGCCAAAATCATACTTTCCAAACATCTTGTGGCTATATGTGACAACTGTCAAACTAAGTCAACAAAAGTCCACTCAAGTCAGTCAAAGCGTACGTTAAATCAATATGTGAAATGTAAACTTCATAATCTCTACGTTGAATAATATAATAGTATGTACGCTAATTCAAAACAATTATACGAACAAACGCTATTAAGTTAAATATTTTTTTAAATTAAATAAAATTATTTTTTCACATCGTGTATAGTGAACAGTGAATAGTGACAGTGAATAGTATCCAAATAGTGAATAGTGAACGGTAAGAATGTAAAACTCTTCGGAATATTACAAATTTTGTATCAAAACATAGATAAAATTACGACGGTTTCGAATATGTAATTATATTTTTACCAAATATTATATATAAAAAGATATGATAGAAAAACATATAATTTAACTTGAAAGCGACGTTTGATTATAATATATATATATATATATATATATATATATATATATATATATATATATATATATATATATAATCGGTGATTGATTTTCGTGAATTCAGTAAACGCGTGAAAATAATAATATTATTATATATATAACGGGTCCCACTCAATTATTATCCAATTTTACATATTTTACCCTAAAGAATTCATATTTTCATTTATACGTATTCAATACGTATTGTTAAGTTTACCAACAATATTATATCATTTTATAATACACAAAATATACCATTAAAACGGTATCGTCGATACGAACAACCTGACATCAAAATTTCATATTATGGGTATCAGTTTTATAATTAATATTTTCTTTTTCTTTAAAAAGAAATTATATTTACATTTAAACTCTATACTCTTATTAAAACTACAACTAATATCCTTTCGGAAATTCGTTAGAGATTTTTAGTTAAAAAGTTGATATTATTAAACTACGATTTTTGTAGATTACATTTTTATAAACAAAAATTATTTATCTTATATAAAAACTATTAAATCTATTTAAAGAGTGTTTAAGGGTATGTTTTGTCATAAACAAATTCTAAAAGCTATAATTATCAAATCTATGTATCTTGAGGGCTGCTATACGAAAATAAACATACTATAAATAGAAGCTCAACTTCTCTCATTTTTCTTCACAAATTCACCAGAGCTTCTAGCTTCTTCTTTCTTTCTCCAATTGTTCTCCTTTTGGCTAAGAGCATCGTCACTTCGCCGCACAACACGTTGTTGTTTTGTGGTGATATTTCACAGTGCTTCTCAAATACGATCGTTCTTATATCTAAACCGAATTTACGCTTCAAAGGTGAGTTCATACCCCTTCTTTTTATATTTATTCAAGTTTTTAAGGGGGAGAATACAAGTCATAATATTGAAATAATTATTTATACTCATCGGTAATAGTAGTAAACAAAATACAAATTTTGTAAACACCATTATTACAATAATTCAATTATAATTCCAAAAATAATATTGAATGATCTACTTACGAGGACGGTGTCTAGGCCGATCATTTTGGGTTAGGTTGTTGGATTTCCGAAAGGCTTATACGCTGAAAGGGTCCTGCCTCCCCATCCGATCTTCTACCTGGTCGTTCTTTATTTGATAGTCATGAGATATTATTGAAATTAATAAATGGTATAATCATCTAAATAAGTTATTTCACACATATTCATAAATATATATATGACGGAATAATAAAAATAAACTATTATAGGTATAGTTTGTGGATACAAAGGTTACTATTATATTTTGAACAAAACCAAATAATTATATAAAAATATATAAATATTATACATTACAATATTATCAAGGGAAATATGATAATGGATAAACACAATGATTTTTCATATACAAATTTTACATAAATAAGTTGATTGAATACATACATTTTGTGAGATGTGTCTTCACAAGTACTTATTTAAGTACTTACTATAAGTCCTGAATTTATAACCAGAGTCTCAGTAAGAGAACGTGATAATTGTGTATAGATCTATACGGGATTGACAACCCCGCACCTAAGCTGTTAGCTATAGCTAGACCGGCAGGTCTGGGGTGACAAATGTCATAACATTCCGACGCCTGAAGAACGTCGTAGCATGCCTACAAGTTACAGTATGGTTATAGGGCGTCTCACATGGAAAAACAATCAACTTTATAATTTGTTTACGTGGAATCATATATTTTAACGGATTTATACTACAAATTACTTTGTACATTTTAGTCTTTGGGACTTGGACATTTCATGAGAAGATATTGGATTTTCTCGGTTTACAATACTATCATTTACAAACAAAAAGGATTTTTCTTATACAAAAATCTTATGAACTCACCAACGTAATGTTGACACTTGAAAAATCACTTGTATTCTCAGGTAACAATTAGTCAGTACCGACTATCCTTTTGGGATGAGACGCGAAGATGTCTCCTTTATTTATTTTGTTATCGTACTGTAATCGAGTTTAAACAATACCGTTTGAATAATGTAACTTTCCAATTTCAATGTAAGATGGTTGTTTATTTACTTATGTTTCAATGTATGCAATGGTTGTGATACTACGTTTCGTTCCACCCTCAGACGATTCCGCCATCGTGGTTTGAGGGTGTGACAGATTGGTATCAGAGCATTGTTTATAGTGAACTAAGTATATCAATCCATTTAAGATATACAACTATAAATACAATGGGACTAAAACTCTCTAAAAAAATTCCGTACAAAATATACTTTTAAAATACAATGATATTTTATAAAGTATAAGTACAAGTACGTACATACTACAACAGTGTCATAACCAGATCAATACAAAATTAATAAGATGAGTTGAACGCCACGAGTAGGCCTAAGTAGTTATGTAATCATACCTAGGATAGATAGAGCCTGATCAACTATATTGGTCCATGGTGTGGCTAACATCTACTTAGGGATAGTCGTAGTGAACAACAAGTCTAAAAACTTACCAAGAACCCTATACAAAGAAACTCTTAAATACTATAGGAGTATTTCTACACTTAGACACTTTACAGACCCCTCATACCCCATTCTTGCATAGACATCATGGCAGGATTTCATTTGCCAGGAGACCCTTATTTTCCTGGGGAGGGAAACGGAGGATGGCTCGATGAGGAGCCGGAGGAAGAACCAGAAGAGATTCCAGAGGAGGAACCAGAGGAAGCTTCAGAGGAAGAAGATCAATGGGAAGAAGAAGATTCTGATGACGAGTCCGAGGTCATCAACCCACCCTATCCGGTCCGCGACATGCATGCACTAGCGCCAGCGGCGACTTTTGAAGTATACCGCCACCCCGGTGGCCCATTGTGGAGACGTACTCCTCGAAAGAGGGTACTTCCCATCCATCGCCCTCTAATAATAAATGAACCTCATCAGGACCCGACGCCTGTTTGGGCAGAACACCTACACCGATGGAGTCGTGAACAGCAACAACGCCCTCCTTACGGCAAGAGCCATCTTTATTTTGACCTCAGCGAGGGAGGCCCGGCTGACAGAGCCTTACCTGTCACGATTAGTCGTATCAACCGCTTGGACGAACAAACTAGGGCGATCACTAGTCAAATCTATGATGTGGGAGCCACTAATGAGATCACCACCGCTCGCGTCCGACGCCTCGATGAGGCTCATGACGGTACCTCAATGAGGGTTGACTCGCTCGAGGAAGACAGAAGGACTGCCATGGAGATGTTCAGGGAGACCTTCGAGCGATTGCAGGATGCCGAACAGAGGATAAGAGACGTGGAGCAGAGGGCCGAGGAGGCCATACGGGAGGCTTCAGAGTTGAGGGCACAGGTAGCTGCGCTCCGGGGAGCATGAGGATTTGGCTCGCTATGAGAAATGTTTACTCAATTTGGATATATATTATAAACTTATGGGTAAACTCTATGTACTACTCATTATTATAGGTAGGCGCGACCCTACAATTAAGTGATTACACTCTTTGGAGGTCGTTATGCCACTCATTTGTTGTTATGTACTAAAGACCTCTACGAAGGTCAAAAATTTCCTTCTCAAATCGTGTAATGCTACAAAGTATTATTAATATATTTATAAAGTAGTATACAAGTGTTTGGTATGTATACATGATACTGGAAATATGTTTACAATAAAAAAAAATTTAATAATAATAATAAACGTGTAATAGATGGATGCTGATACCCCCCACGCCGCCGAGACCGCAGAAATACCAGAGATACCAATGATGGATACTGCTACCTTCCAAGCCGCCGTAACCGCCGCTGTGACAGCTGCAATTGCCCAGATAAATTCAAATGGAACAAATGGAAGCGGAAGTAAGAACGCCACTAACGATTCCACAAATGGAGAAACACCAAGCCACCCGCGAGTATGTACATACAAAGACTTCGTGAATTGCAAACCGGTGACTTTTCATGGGACTAGAGGTGTTATCGCTCTTACAAGGTGGATCGAGAAAACTGAGTCGATCTTTGACATTTCTACTTGTCCCGAGGAATACAAAGTCAAATACTCCACTTGTACTTTTGCTGATACGGCCATGTCCTGGTGGAAGGGTAATGTTAAGAGCTTGACACTCCCTGTAGCCAACTCAATGAGTTGGGGAGAACTAAAGACCATGTTGATGAAAGAGTATTGTCCCAGAGGAGAGGTTCAAAAACTAGAACAAGAATTGTGGAACCTTACAATGAAGGGTGCAGATATAACCCCCTACACCAACAGGTTCAACGACCTGGCAACCCTTTGCCCCTCAATGGTCACACCAGAATCCGTGAAGGTGGAGCGTTATATCTGGGGGCTATCCCCTCTAATTCAAGGAAATGTGGAATCAGCAAGCCCAGCCACGTACGACATTGCTAAACGACTGGCTCAACGACTAATCGACCATGGAGTTCGCCAAGGCACCATGACACTCAAAACCGAGCCACCAAAAGGAAGAGACCACAAGAGAAAATTCTGGAACAGGGGGAGAGATCAACAAAACCAAGGAAACGCTAAAAGACAACAAGCAGTGACGATCCATGCCGCTACTCTCCCTACCACCCCATTACAAAACAAACAATACAGTGGAAACCTACCCAAGTGTAACAAGTGCAACTACCACCACCACGGAGCTTGTATGCACTGCAAAAATTGTGGCAGAAAGGGTCATACTTCTCGCTTCTGCAAGGCACCAGCTCCACAAACACCCCAAGCCTCTAATGTTGGGGTGACTCAAGCATGTTACGGTTGTGGAGAAACAGGACATTTCAAGCGGGATTGCCCGAAAACAAAGACTGTTGGGAGAAATGGAAGGGTCCTAACTATGGGACGCACAGAAGCAGTGGAGGATCCCACCGTGGTTACCGGTACGTTCCTCGTCAATAATTCATATGTCTATGTACTATTCGATAGCGGTGCGGAGAGGAGTTTCGTAAGTCATAAGTTCAAATACCTACTAAAACAAAAATCTAAACCACTCAATGAAACGTTTACGGTAGAAATGGCAAATGGCAAAACAGAAAACACCAACAATATATACATAGGTTGTACACTTACCCTGGACAATCACTCCTTCCAAATCGACTTAATGTCTGTTAGAATAGGAAGCTTTGACGTGATTGTTAGTATGGATTGGCTAATTCCTCACCATGCTGACATCATGTGCTACGAACGGGGACTCAGACTTCATCTACCGAATGGCAACACCCTTGTCGTCTACGGCGACAAACCCAGTACCAACCTCCGAATCGTGTCTTGCATCAAAGCCCGAAAATACCTACAGAAAAGATATCATGCCTTCCTAGCCCACGTTGTTGACGAGAAGAAAGAAGTAAAGAGCATCAAAGAGATTCCTGAAGTCTGCGACTTTTCCGACGTATTCCCAAAAGACCTCCCAGGTGTGCCGCCCATACGACAAGTCGAATTCAGAATCGATTTGATTCCTGGAGCCACCCCTGTAGCAAAAGCGCCATATCGGTTAGCCCCGTCAGAAATGCAGGAATTATCTAGTCAACTGAACGAACTACTAAGTAAAGGGTTCATTAGACCGAGTTTCTCACCTTGGGGAGCACCGGTCTTGTTCGTGAAGAAGAAGGATGGATCATTCCGTATGTGCATTGATTATCGGGAATTAAATAAGCTCACTATCAAGAACCGATATCCGTTACCCCGAATTGACGACCTATTTGACCAACTCCAATGATCGAGTTACTTCTCCAAAATTGATCTAAGGTCGGGGTACCATCAGCTCAGAGTTCAGGAGGAAGATGTTCCTAAGACAGCATTTAGGACTCGTTACGGTCATTACGAGTTCGTTGTGATGCCATTCGGATTGACTAACGCACCTGCAGTGTTCATGGACCTAATGAATCGCGTATTCCGACCTTACTTAGATAAATTCGTGATAGTTTTCATCGATGACATACTAATCTATTCACGAAGTAAGGAGGAACATAGTCAACATCTGCGACAAGTTTTGGAGACATTAAGAACAGAAAAGTTGTATGCAAAATTCTCAAAATGTGAATTTTGGATTCGAAAGGTGGGTTTTCTAGGACACGTAGTCAGCGAGAAAGGGATACATGTGGATCCCTCCAAAATCAAAGCCATTGAAAACTGGGAAACACCGAGAATACCGACGGAAATTCGCCAATTTTTGGGTCTCGTTGGCTATTATCGAAGATTCATACGTAATTTTTCAAAAATCGCAAAGCCACTTACTGTCCTGACACAGAAAGGAGTAACCTTCAACTGGGAGGATAAACAAGACGTCGCCTTCCAGACTCTAAAGAAAGCATTATGCAGCGCTCCTATTCTGTCCCTTCCAGAAGGAATAGAAGACTTTGTGGTTTACTGCGATGCATCAAATCAGGGTCTGGGTTGCGTGCTCATGCAAAGAGGAAAAGTCATTTCCTATGCTTCGAGACAACTTAAAACCCACGAGGTCAACTACACCACGCATGACCTTGAGTTGGGGGCAGTAGTGTTCGCATTAAAGATCTGGAGACACTACCTATACGGTACTAAGTGTACGATCTTCACTGATCATAAGAGTCTCCAACATATCCTCCACCAAAAAGAGCTCAACATGAGGCAACGACGATGGGTAGAACTACTAAGTGATTATGAATGTGAAATTCGTTATCACCCAGGAAAGGCCAACGTAGTGGCAGATGCCCTCAGTCGAAAGGAGTACACAGGTCACCGAGTGAAGTCATTAACAATAACGATCCATTCCCATTTGTCCACTCAGATCAAAGAAGCACAGCTAGAAGCCTTAAAACCCGAGAATGTCGCAAATGAAGCCTTGCGAGGGATGGATAAAAACCTTGAAGTTAAGGATGACGGAGCTCGTTACCTCATGAACCGAATTTGGACCCCGAGATTCGGCGGATACAGAGACATTATCATGAATGAGGCTCACAGAACTAGATACTCAGTTCATCCCGGGTCCGACAAGATGTATCTAGACCTCAAAAGGCTATATTGGTGGCCAAACATGAAGGCAGAAATTGCTACTTACGTGGGCAAGTGTCTGACTTGCGCCATAGTTAAAGTAGAGTATCAAAAGCCCTCAGGTTTACTACAACAACCAAAAATACCCGAGTGGAAGTGGGAGCGGATAACAATGGACTTCATAACCAAATTACCAAAGACAACCGGTGGGTTAGACACTATATGGGTAATCGTCGATAGGTTAACCAAATCCGCTCACTTCCTGCCAATCAAGGAGGCTGATAGGACGGATAAGCTGGCGAGGCTCTACCTCAAAGAAATTGTAAAATTGCACGGTGTGCCAAAATCAATCATCTCGGATAGAGACAGCCGGTTCACTTCAAACTTTTGGCAATCATTACAAAAGGCTATGGGAACCAGACTTGATATGAGCACAGCTTACCATCCACAGACCGACGGGCAAAGTGAAAGAACCATCCAGACGCTGGAAGACATGTTGAGAGCTTGTGTGATAGACTTCGGTAAAGCATGGGACACCCACTTACCGCTCATCGAGTTTTCATACAACAATAGTTATCACACGAGCATTAAAGCTGCTCCATTTGAAGCCCTCTATGGACGCAAGTGCAGATCCCCTCTATGCTGGGCTAAGGTGGGTGATACTCAGTTAGCTAGAGGACAAGCGCCTAACAACATTCTCACCGGTCCTGAGATCATACGAGAAACGACAGAGAAAATCGTTCAGATTCGTGAACGACTAAAAGCATCTCGAGACCGACAAAAGAACTATGCTGATAAACGACGCAAACCCTTGGAATTCCAGGTTGGTGACCGAGTGTTGTTAAAGGTCTCACCATGGAAGGGGATGATACGTTTTGGAAAACGTGGGAAACTGAACCCAAGGTACATTGGGCCATTTGAGATCCTTGCCAGGATTGGCCCGGTAGCTTACAAACTTCAGTTACCACAGGAACTCAGCAACGTGCACCCCACTTTCCACGTATCCAATCTAAAGAAGTGTCTGTCCGATGAAACTCTCGTCATTCCACTTGATGAGATTGAAATAAACGAAAATCTCCACTTCGTTGAAGAACCTGTGGAAATAATGGACAGAGAAATCAAGAGGACGAAACAAAGCCGCATACCGATAGTGAAGGTCCGCTGGAATGCCAAGCGTGGACCTGAATTTACCTGGGAACGTGAGGATCAAATGAAACGGAAATACCCACATCTTTTCTCAAACCCTTGAGAATCTACTTAAAGTGCTAAATTTCGGGACGAAATTCCTTCTAACGGGTAGATGATGTGACAACTGTCAAACTAAGTCAACAAAAGTCCACTCAAGTCAGTCAAAGAATTCATATTTTCATTTATACGTATTCAATACGTATTGTTAAGTTTACCAACTAAGTCAACAAAAGTCCAATTTTACATATTTTACCCTAAAGAATTCATATTTTCATTTATACGTATTCAATACGTATTGTTAAGTTTACCAACAATACTATATCATTTTATAATAGACAAAATATACCATTAAAACGGTATCGTCGATACGAACAACCTGACATCAAAATTTCATATTATGGGTATCAGTTTTATAATTAATATTTTCTTTTTCTTTAAAAAGAAATTATATTTACATTTAAACTCTATACTCTTATTAAAACTACAACTAATACCCTTTCGGAAATTCGTTAGAGATTTTTAGTTAAAAAGTTGATATTATTAAACTACGATTTTTGTAGATTACATTTTTATAAACAAAAATTATTTATCTTATATAAAAACTATTAAATCTATTTAAAGAGTGTTTAAGGGTATGTTTTGTCATAAACAAATTCTAAAAGCTATAATTATCAAATCTATGTATCTTGAGGGCTGCTATACGAAAATAAACATACTATAAATAGAAGCTCAACTTCTCTCATTTTTCTTCACAAATTCACCAGAGCTTCTAGCTTCTTCTTTCTTTCTCCAATTGTTCTCCTTTTGGCTAAGAGCATCGTCACTTCGCCGCACAAAACGTTGTTGTTTTGTGGTGATATTTCACAGTGCTTCTCAAATACGATCGTTCTTATATCTAAACCGAATTTACGCTTCAAAGGTGAGTTCATACCCCTTCTTTTTATATTTATTCAAGTTTTTAAGGGGGAGAATACAAGTCATAATATTGAAATAATTATTTATACTCATCGGTAATAGTAGTAAACAAAATACAAATTTTGTAAACACCATTATTACAATAATTCAATTATAATTCCAAAAATAATATTGAATGATCTACTTACGATGACGGTGTCTAGGCCGATCATTTTGGGTTAGGTTGTTGGATTTCCGAAAGGCTTATACGCTGAAAGGGTCCTGCCTCCCCATCCGATCTTCTACCTGGTCGTTCTTTATTTGATAGTCATGAGATATTATTGAAATTAATAAATGGTATAATCATCTAAATAAGTTATTTCACACATATTCATAAATATATATATGACGGAATAATAAAAATAAACTATTATAGGTATAGTTTGTGGATACAAAGGTTACTATTATATTTTGAACAAAACCAAATAATTATATAAAAATATATAAATATTATACATTACAATATTATCAAGGGAAATATGATAATGGATAAACACAATGATTTTTCATATACAAATTTTACATAAATAAGTTGATTGAATACATACATTTTGTGAGATGTGTCTTCACAAGTACTTATTTAAGTACTTACTATAAGTCCTGAATTTATAACCAGAGTCTCAGTAAGAGAACGTGATAATTGTGTATAGATCTATACGGGATTGACAACCCCGCACCTAAGCTGTTAGCTATAGCTAGACCGGCAGGTCTCGGGTGACAAATGTCATAACATTCCGACGCCTGAAGAACGTCGTAGCATGCCTACAAGTTACAGTATGGTTATAGGGCGTCTCACATGGAAAAACAATCAACTTTATAATTTGTTTACGTGGAATCATATATTTTAACGGATTTATACTACAAATTACTTTGTACATTTTAGTCTTTGGGACTTGGACATTTCATGAGAAGATATTGGATTTTCTCGGTTTACAATACTATCATTTACAAACAAAAAGGATTTTTCTTATACAAAAATCTTATGAACTCACCAACGTAATGTTGACACTTGAAAAATCACTTGTATTCTCAGGTAACAATTAGTCAGTACCGACTATCCTTTTGGGATGAGACGCGAAGATGTCTCCTTTATTTATTTCGTTATCGTACTGTAATCGGGTTTAAACAATACCGTTTGAATAATGTAACTTTCCAAATTCAATGTAAGATGGTTGTTTATTTACTTATGTTTCAATGTATGCAATGGTTGTGATACTACGTTTCGTTCCACCCTCAGACGATTCCGTCATCGTGGTTTGAGGGTGTGACACTATATGCCCTTTCATACTTGAAAACATATAAAATTTGTAACCAAAACATACTTCTTAAACATTTTATGGTTATATGTCTATCCATACTTTCAAACATGTATAACTTGTATTCAAAATATACTTTCACATAATTGGTTCATAGACCAAAACATACTTTCACATAATTGGTTCATAGACAAAAGCATAACTTCAAATATAACATTATACTTTCACAAACGAGTTAGAGATAATACTCTTCTATATAATTTCACATATAGAAATTTTATAAGAAATCTTAAAAATACTTACTTGCCATGTACCCCAGAATGGGTAAAAATACTGCATGTACTCACCTCATGTATTGCTAGAAGATTGACTACACGTTCCTTGTATTTATACTCTTTTGTGATTAAATAATCACTTGGCATGAACCTATAATTAACATGTTATACATTAACATTCATGCTAACTGATTCTATAACTCATTAGAATCCTTATAATACTATCTTGGGTCATAACAAGTTTATAACTTTTAAATGACCAACTTTAGTTAAATCGTATTTTATACGTATTTTGCTACAGTACCCTCGAGGGGTCGTATTTTGGTTCCGACAATTTTCCATGAAGTTTTGGTCCATAATAGACCTATGTTTAAAATTTGAGGTCAAATGGACAAGTTTTGGACCATTTCTTAAAAATGAAATATCACTTGGCAGGAGACCCTTGAACCAAAACTGCATTTTCACTCTGGCGCAGGGCGCACCGCGCCCAGGTGAGGGGCGCACCGCGCCTGCTGAGCAGCAGTCCAGAATCCCCCGATTTTTATGCTACAAATTTCCATTTTCCTTTATTAAGCCCTTAATTCACGTCTTAATCAATAAGGTTTATTCCAAGATCAAAACCATTCATTTACTTCATGTTTTTAACCATAAAAATCATAGATTTTGATTACTTTTCCAAACATTCCCGTTTTTGTATTTTTTGATCCAAAAACCGAATTTGTTCGAAATTAATCACTTCTAATGCTTTATTTTAACAACTACCACATATGGAACTCATTAAAACCTCTTAGAATTAATTTGATCA
This sequence comes from Cichorium intybus, assembly GCA_023525715.1. Classification (NCBI taxonomy): domain Eukaryota; kingdom Viridiplantae; phylum Streptophyta; class Magnoliopsida; order Asterales; family Asteraceae; genus Cichorium; species Cichorium intybus. The sequence goes on along the minus strand of CM042009.1, from coordinate 154,995,714 downwards.
AGTAAAATTGATTTCTAAAGCTTTTGAACAAAATTCCAATTTTTCAACAATAGCAACATACTTTGATGATTTTAAGATATGTTCTTAATACTTGACTTAATTGGTTTAGGGTCATATCTAGGCCCTAAATACCAACTTATACTTGTTTTTAAACTACAAAATCATCAATTCTTCTTTATAAACTTTTAAATTCTTCCGAAAAGCACCATTTTTCACCAAAAATCGTTTTATGGAAATTTACGGCTTGAAACTGATTTCTTGTTTCTTTTATAACATTTTTTAACTTAATTAAACCATTAGAGCCATTTGAAATCAGTTTCAACTCATTAACCCATTTCTAGGGTTCTTGAGCTAAAAACCCATTTCATTATTTCTTGGCATCTAAGCTTCAATTCCTTTGAATTAATGACTATTACATGTTTCTTTCACCTTTTCTAACACATTAGATTAATCAAAACCATCTGGACTTTCAAACCCGTGACTTAGGGTTCTTGAGCAAAAATCATATTTTCTTATTATTCAACATATTCAACTACTAGAACATGTTAAATAGATGATTTTGAGCAAGATGAATTGGATGGTTCCATTGGAATCATGATTTCTGGAAAATCAGAAATCAAAACTTGATTCCCGTTCAAGAATTTTGGAGCCTAGAACTTGGAAACCTTACCTCTTGAAGCTTGGAATCACTAGTTTCAATTGTGTTCCTTTGATCTTTGCAACGATGTTTGATCTTCTTCTCCTCCCGTGCTCTCTTCTCTCGTTCTCTCTAGACTCTTCTGAATTTATGAGGATTAATGAGATATTTTCTCATTTTTATATTTTCCATATTTACAGTTTTAGTCCCTGAACTTTCATTCCTTGGACTTTTGACACAAATATTAAATTTGGCCACATGAAGCTAAAATTCTTACATTTTTGGTCCAAACTAGAATTATACTTTTATAATAATTCTTGTATATGGTCAAATGACCAAATTACCCTTCTCATGGTAAAATGACTAATTTACCTTTACAAACATACTTTTTCATAAAATATACATAAAACTTTAAATTATACACACCTTGTTTTACATATTTATATTATTAAATTTGGATCGTTACAACTACCTCCCCCTTATTGGGATTCCGTCCTCGGAATCATTGCACAATTACTAAATTAAGGAAATCACTTCCCCTTCCTTTTCAGATGTTCTCCGCCAAAGTTGATTTCTAGTAGATACTTTCTTTTTACCAACACATAATCATTTTCTTCATTATTTTATCTTTTAATCTTTTCTTCTTTGGTTGTTTTTGATTCTTTAATCAGCTCTTAGCGGTTCCTGCTTTCAATCCTTTATAGAGGATTAACATAATCTCTTTAAAACTTTATATCTTACCAGTTAACCAAATTATCATTTTGGTCATTTTATCTGTTTTATCAACCTTTTAGTCGTTCATTCATGTTTCATACTCTTCATTCTAGTTACTTTCCTTTCTACCTCATTTCATTGACATACAATCTCTTAGTAAACTTACTTTACAAAATAGTTTCATACTTCAATACTTGTTATCATAATTAGCAATCTACTTTATAATTCTTCTCATATCTTTACTAAAACATGTGAGATTATACTCACAACATTCTTTACTTATAAAGATTTCAATACCATTAAACATAATTATATATGTTTCGTATTTTTACAAATTTATAAAGACACCAAAATCTTTTCCTTGTATAAATTTTTGTCCCTTAATGGACATTTTACTTAAGCAATCTTTTCACCTTCATTTTAAATATTGCTTATTTATCTTCACCCCTCTTTTCTTCTTATTTCTTTACTCATTCGTTACTTCCTAAACAATCCACTGTTATTTCTTCTTTACAAAAGTTTTACAACATCTTATTTCGCTTACATTTGTTTTTAAATCTTTTACACTTCAGTTTATTCTTCTTTATCTCTATTACCCACTACTAACTCATTATTATTTATAAAGGATGTATTTTCCTCCTTCTTGTTACACTTCACATTCTTACTTTTCTGATTGGGAAAAAATTTGTCGAATCATCATATTGTTCACGAGAATCTGCTTATCTCGTTCTGAAAGTGTTGAAACGATATAACGCTTTTTATTTTAACAATTAAACATCATTAAATTTCTTTCTATGTATAATACACCATATTTAACCTTATAAACTTGTACAGTTTTACTGTTGAGGGGCCAAAAAGTGGCGCCACCCTGGAGGCTTCTTTAGGGTTGGCGAAAACCCTAATTAGGGTTTGGGGATCTGGTCCAAGTGGTCAACAGGCTTGCCCACTTTGGAGGCTCCTTAGGGTTTTAGATGTAACCCTAAGAGGCTATAAAAGGAACCCCCTGGCACCCTTATTTCATGCGCCAACTTTCACTGTGATTACTCTACTGGACTTTCTTCTCCATTGCTTTGGGTGTGACTTGCATTTGAGGCAGGATTCCTTTGCTGCTTGCTTCAGGATCATAAGATCAAAAGGTTGGTATTCTCAATTTGATCTTTAGAATTAAAATGTTTCCCTTAGGTTTTAGTTCATAATCTTCATAGAAGAAAACATAGATCTTCTAGGGTTGCATGTGAACCATAATTATTTTATTTGTTCATTGATTGCATAGAAACCCTTCACTTCCGACGACCCAAATGTGACGTCGCTACTCCGCTGTTGTTGCTGTTGTTCTTGATTTTCTTGATGAAATCGACTCTCATCTCTTCTAAAATTGGTGAATTTCTTCTCAATGTGATGTTTTCTTTTGATTTTCTTGCTGAAATCGGTGGTTTTCTTTTGATTTTCTTTCTAATATCGGTGATGTTTTCTTTTGATTTTCTTGATTTTCTGTTGTTCTTGTTTATATTTAGTGTTCTTGCTGAAAATTTTGATTTCCTAGATATATTGTGGTGTTTCTCATGTGATTGATATGTTTGCTGAAATGTTAAATTGCTTCTGAAATTTGGATTGATATTGGTTATCTTTGCTGAAATGGTAAGATGTTTGTGAAATTTGTTGAAGGGTAAAATGCTCATTTTATCTTTTTGCATAACAATTAAGAGGTGCGAATCAAACAATATATTTCAGATCCTCTTACAAATCCAGAGCTCTTAAAAATTAAGATCCTAGCAAACACAACCTAAGTCTACTGACTAATTCTAATCACGATACAACTACCTTGCCATCCCGGTGAACTGACCGTACCCCAAACCGACCATCAATTATTTATGAAACTTTCACATATGTTGATTAAAACACAACTCAAGGATCGAACTAGGGATTACCTTGAGAAATGAAGCTCTCCTTTGATTTCTTTTAAAAAGCACATTAATCCTCCAAGAAATCTTCACACCCACAAAAACACCAAGAACACACCAAGTTAAGCTTGAGAGAGTTTTTAGAGAGTGTTGGAATTGATTTATAGGTATAATGCATCTGGTCATACTCATTTTAGTCGGTTCAAGCAATGGCCCAATGGGTTCAACCCATTTAAGTTGACTTGGGCCAATAAAATTTGACCATTTTTCCTTCTGTGTCGTCGCATCGCATAGGATGGCCATTCGCGACGCTACCATTCTTAGTCAAATATTATCGTTGAAGCATCGCGACTGTGACACCCCATTTTCACTGTTTGCAAATACCATGGTTTTTCGTATAAATACTTGAGTACAAAAATACGGTTTATCAAAAACCGATTATTTACATCTTTAAAACTGTGGGTGTTACAAATCCATACCAAATCTAACCATAGTAAGCAAGAAAAGGATTAAACCTTGCGTCCAAGATAAGAGCTAACTCAAGCTCCACTCCAGCTAAACTTCATCCCATTTATAGCAATTTACTTTAACCTGGAATACATGGCAAAACATAGAATACGTAAGACAAAAATGTGTCGTGAGTTACATGAGTTTTAGACTCAAACCTTTAACTTCTTTTTTTCAACTTTTATAAAATTTATATCATAAAACTTCTGTCAAAACTTTATAGTATTAACATACTATAACTTTTTTACTTCATCTGAATCATTTCATAACCTACTTTGGAAAAATAACATTTTTCACAACTTTATAGTAGTAACATACTATAATTCTTTACTTTTCAAAAATAGCTTCTTTCTTACTTTCTTTGACTGGTTTTATAAGCTTGCTGGATTTTTATACTTAGGGCTTTAATCACCATAGGTGATACCCCAAGTCTCTATGGCTAGAAGGAACGGATCAATCCTCACCATAGAATTGCTGAGGCGATCTACTTCGCGATGGGGCTTGTCCCCAGTAGACCCCTTACCTAACCCGGGTAGGTTGGAACATAGTTCCCTTACTAACGCTGCTTGCTACAATTACCAGTCATACAAAAACTTGCTGCTTGCTTGAACATTTCTCATAAACACATAACTTGTGGCTAGGTGCCAAACTACATCGTTTTATGTCTTTATGGCTAGATGCCAAATATAGCTTTCATCACATAATTTTCATATGTTTAAAAATTATAACTTTCGTCACATATGTAAAAATATGTTTTTATTACAATCTAAGCTTTATGTTAAATCATACTTTTCAACATCTTATGGCTATATGTCATTCATACTCGAAAACATATATAGTTTGTAACTAAAACATACTTCTTAAACATCTTGTGGCTATATGCCTATCCATACTTTCAAACATGTATAACTTGTATACAAAATATACTTTCACATGATGGGTTCATAGACCAAAACATACTTTCACATAATTGGCTCATAGACCAAAACATAACTTCAAATATAGCATTATACTTTCACAAACAAGTTAGAAATAATACTCTTGCATATAATTTCACATATAGAAATTTTATAAGAAATCTTGAAAATACTTACTTGCCATGTACCCCAGAATGGGTAAAAATATTGCATGTACTCACCTCATATATTGCTAGTGGATTGACTACTCGTTCCTTGTATTTATACTCTTTCAACTCCCAATTACTTGACTTGCACCTATATGTAGTATATGATACATTAATTTACATTATAATTGACTCTATAACATATTAGAGTCCTTATTATACCATTAGAGGTCGGAACGAGTGTATATCTTTTAAGTATTTAACTTTAGATGAGTCGTATTCAATACGTACACTACAATAGTACCCTCGAGGGGTCGTATTCCACATTAAAAATTTATTCCACCACTTTTAAACCATTTTGGACATGTACTTAAAGTTTGGGATCATTTGGACATGTCTAGCAAGTTTCGGAGTCCAAAACCCCCTGTTTGAAACACACGACCCGTGCAAAATTCATGCCTAAAAGAGCACGACCCGTGTTTGCTTTAAATAACAACATATTTTGAGGTGCAGGGGGAGCACGAGTCGTGCATAATGAGCACGACCCGTGCTCTTTCTGGGCAGATTCATTTCAGTCCGATTTTTGCACTGTAGCGTCCTGTTTTCGCGTTTTAAGTTCTTATTTCAGTTCTTAATCACTTTAGGGTTATTCCATGACTAAAACCATCCATTAACATCAGGTTTTAACCATTGGAATTAACTCAATTGCATAAGTGCAGAAATTAGGGTTCTTGAGTCAAAAACCCCAAATTCCACAAAATCAACAAAACCTTTGGATAATTTGATATACTCTTGGCATAGCATCATGTGCAGAACTTACAAATCATATAACTTACTCGGAATCATCACTGAAATTGGGGTTTCAGTTCATCCCATGAAAAACAAACCCAAGAACTTAGGTTAGATGACCTTTACTAACCTTCTTACTTGATTTCTTCCAATTTCCAACTCTTTAGCTTCAAAACCCTTGCTAAATCTCGAAATTTCCAGAAATCAATTCTTCCAACTTCTCTCCCGTAGCTTCTGCAAGTCTCCAGAACATGTGGGGAGATCTTTCTCCCTTTTATACTTCCAATTTTTCAGTTCTAGTCCCTCAAGTTCACTTTCTTGAACTTTGACCACCAAAAGTCAAATATCTTTACATAAAATCTAGTTTCTCACATTTTTAGTCCTAAATTTAGAAATAACTTCACAATGATTTCTGAATGTGGTCAAATGACCAAGTTACCCTCTTCATGGTAAAATGACCAAATTACCCTTTTCATGGTAAAATGACCAAATTACCCTTTTTCACCATTTTTCACCAAACTCTTGGAATTTTGCTACAATTTCCAATAAATTATTTTAAAACTTTCAAATATTTTAAATCTTTCCCTGTAGTATTTTTTTTTCTCGAATATAATTTTAAGATTTTTTGGTCGTTACAGCGACCCTACAAGGCTGGCACAGTCATAGCAATGTACTTTTTACTATTCTACGTAACATGGCATTGTACTTTCACCTCCACGTTGCGACCCTTAGTTGTTGCGTCGCGAATTAAATGCAGGGAATGACTTTGCTGTTAAAAATAATAATAATAATAATCTATCTATAATAATAAAAAGTTAATTTGCACAAGAAACGAATGAACTGGTTTTACAATTTTTTTAATCGCTGTGTTTAGAAATAATTACTATATTTATTAGAACATAAAAAACAATAGAATCAAAGTAAGCGACGTAAAGAACTTTAAATAATTAAATGATCATTTTGAAACAAAATAGTAAATACAGCGACCAAAATCTTTTTTCATCAAGTTGTAAAAGAGTTTGTTGTCGGTTAACCTTCCAATTAATTTTATTTATCATCAATATAAAATATTAATGAGAGTTCTTCTCATCTATTTATTAATTAACATTTGATGTAATCTGATAGTATATAAAGCATGCTAAATATTAAGAAAGTATATAAATATAGAAGAATAATCAAAGGCTAAGATAAAAATATTGAAATAGAAAGATCATAAAAGTCCAATAAACATATTATTTGTCTTATCAAAGAACATTCAACCCCATGACCGTTATTCAAAAACAAAAAAACGTTTATGAAATTTCGGGTAAGATTCGGGTTACCCACTGGTCAGCCATATCCACCCCTTTAATTCATCTCCATCTTCCTTATTCTTCCAACATCAATTAACTGTTTGATACGATCTATTTTTCTGTTGAATTTCGAGATTCCTCTTCGATCAATACAAGTAATTTGCGTTTTCGATCAAACATGTCGATGTCGGGTTTGGATACGTCGTCCATAGGCAACGACAGCAAACATTTCAGACAAATTAGTCGTGATCGTAAGTTTCTCTCTGTAATTTCACTCTGTATTTTTCTGTTGTACATCTATATGTATCCGGTTATGTATGTATGTATGTATGCATGTGTGCATTTTTAGTTTAATTCTGGTCGTGATCAGGTTGTTTAAGTGGCATGTAATGCTGCAGTGTTCGATCTCTGTTTGAATTTCGCAAAATGGCGTTTATTGAGTTGTGATTTCAGTTTAATTTCAATTGTTCTTTAGAGAAGGCAAGGGGGAAGGGGATTTGAATCCATTATTTCTAGATATCATCACACCTACCAAACGAAATGCTTAATTTCAATTACTGAATGTAGGATGCTGGTAGCGCTAAATTAGTCTCTTTGCTTCTAACGTAAAAAGTTGACGGAGCTTTTTTCATATTTGATGTGCGAATCAGTTTAAATTACAAGTTACAAATTGCTTTCGTCCTGCTTATTATGCTATGTTAATCATTATTTTCGTACATTGTGCAGGATTATTGTATGAGATGATCAGGTCAGCAAAAAGACCAGACTCAAAATCAAACTGGAAGGTATAGACAAGTTATAGTAATTCTGTTCTTTATTCGTTTTCAACTTGTATTTGTACCTAACACTCATTTTCTTAGGTACTCATTCTGGACAAAGTTACTGTTAAAATCATTTCATCTTCATGCAAGATGGTAGACATCACAGAGGAAGGAGTTTCATGTAAGACACAAAGGCAGTATGACAAAATGTGAATTCCTTGTTTCTTAATCTTAAATAATGGTTTACACATTCTACTCAAATGCCATTATACATGGTATTTTTGAGTTAATTCTGAGTAATAAAGGCACATTGACATATGTTTCGTGCAATTACTTGACATTTTTGTATTATGTAAAGGTGAAAATGATGTTTAATTCTTTCTGCAGTGGTGGAACAAATTAGCAAACGAAGACAACCACTGCCCTCCATGGATGCAGTATACTACATCCAACCAACACAAGAAAAGTAATTATAATTTTCTTTTTATAAAATCAGCAATAGATATCAGTTCATGTGGATGTATCTTAATTGTGTTCTTTCATGCAGTATTGCCAAGCTCGTGGCTGACATGGCTGGAAAATCGCCTTTATATAGAGAGTATGTAAAAATGTCATTTATCTTTTTTTCATATTATCTATCATGTACCTCAAAATATTATGATTAAACCTTGCTTTATTTCTCCTTTTAGTGCCTATGTCTTCTTCAGTTCATCTGTTACAAGAGATTTGCTTGCTGACATAAAAAAGGAACCAACTATAAAGTCTCGCTTACGTGGCATGAAAGAGGTTAAACATTTCGTTATCTTTTCTCGTATAATATAAATAACTTTTACATTACATTAACTTCTGAGGGGATTTTCAGATGAACTTGGAGTACTTTGCCGTTGATAGTCAGGTATATGATGTTTACTTAAATAAATTGGATGAGTTTTTTTAATAAGATTTATTTATTTATTTAAAATTATTACATACAGTGTTTTATCACCGATCATGGAAGTGCCTTGGAAGATCTTTATGGGGATGAAGAAACTTCCCGAAAAGGAGATGAATGTTTGACTGCCATGGCCAATCGTATTGCAACCGTTTTTGCTTCAATGTTGGTATGTAATTCTGTTTTGATTTCTTATCTATTTATTACTTTATTATCTATAAATTTTATAACTTTATAATTATTCAGGAGTTCCCATTTGTACGTTATCGAGCTGCCAAATCACTGGACCCCACAACAATGACAACATATTGTGATTTGATTCCTACAAAACTTGCAGCTGCTGTTTGGAATTCTCTTACAAAATATAAAGCTCTCAGCAACTTCCCACAGATTGAAACATGTGATTTGCTAATCTTAGATAGATCAATAGACCAGGTTTATTATCTTACTTTAATTTTTTTTCGCCACCTGTCATCTTCAATTTTTTTTTGTTAGTATAAAACTCTCAAATACTGATTTTTTTTTTTTTTCCTTCAAGATTGCACCTGTCATTCATGAATGGACATACGATGCCATGTGCCATGATTTACTTGAAATGGAGGGGAATAAATATATTCAAGAGGTTAGCTTACATTTCTTTTATAAAATCTGTTTGTTAAATTTTATATTATTTTTTTATTATACGTCAAGTAATTATACTGCTTAGGTTCCAAGCAAAACAGGTGGTGATTATGAAAGGAAAGAGGTTCTTTTAGAGGATCATGATCCAGTATGGTTAGAGCTACGTCATGCACATATAGCAGATGTATGTGTCTTTAGATTTTTATTTTGTTTTATTATTATTATTATTATTATTATATATTTAACTATATGATTTTTTGATCAATGGTTGATTGTTAGGCTAGTGAACGGTTGCATGACAAGATGACAAATTTTGTATCCAAGAATAAAGCTGCTCAAATGCATGGCAGGTCAGTTTTCATATGCTTTTTCTACACCACATAAACCGTCTTAATGAGAAATGACCATTTTACCCTTATATTTCAACAAATTGTCTTTATTGTCCCTTATAGAGATGGTGGTGAGGTGTCTACTCGCGACTTGCAAAAGATGGTTCAAGCATTGCCACAATATAATGAACAAATGGAAAAACTCTCTCTTCATGTTGATGTAAGTCTTTTATTTTTTATTACCAATTTGGCTTCAAAATGTTCTCTTTACTTCCATTACCAACAATCTTTTATTTTTTTATTTTATTTTTTGATTGAAACAGATAGCTGGAAAGATCAACGGTATTATCCGCGAGACAGGGCTTATGGATGTGGGACAATTAGAGCAAGATCTTGCCTTTGGAGATAAAGGAACCAAAGATATCATCCAATTTCTTAGAGAACAAGTCAGAAAAAATAAATAAATAAAAAATTGTATAATATACTTATATACACGTCCATAATCGTAATTTTGTATCTTGCTTTTTAACACAGAGTGCAACGGATGAACATAAGATGCGGTTATTAATGATCTACGCAGCAACTCATCCCGAGAAGTTTGAGAGTGATAAACTTGAAAAAATATTGGATGTAAGGAACTAAAAATCTTTTTTTTTTCTTTTATGATTTAACTTGTTATGTTTAATATTTTGTTATGTTTTTCCAGTTAGCAGATTTACTCCCTGAAGATTTGAAGGCGATTTACAATATGAGATTTCTGGAAGCAGCCCCAGATAGTTCAACCAGTGGCTTCCCGCCGTCAAAATTTGATAAGAAGGTGTGTATATAAATAGATATTTTTCAATTATAGCATCCTACTTTCCTGTTTGATGACATGGATAAAAATTCAGAAGAAGAGGCGTGGTCTTAGAAAAGATCGTCCTGGTGAAGAAGCCGCGTGGCAGTTATCACGTTTTTATCCCATCATTGAGGTACCGTTAAATGCAATCTACTTTGATTTCTGTATTTTCATTATGTTTTATAATAAACAAATGAATAAAAGTAGATTAAAAATTCAGGAACTGATTGAGAAACTTAGCAAAAACGAGCTACCCGTGAATGAATACCCGTGTATGAACGACCCGAGCCCGACTTTCCACGGGGCATCACATTCTGTGACAGCACGTGTGCTCGACGCCCCAGCTGCTCACTCCATGAGATCAAGGCGAGCCACGTGGGCCAGACCACGCAATTCTGACGACGGCTATTCAAGGTTAATTTTGAATTTTTTATTATGAGATGTTTATATTAAAGGTTTCGTGTATTCTCATTATTCCTAGAATGATACAATTGTGCGTATATATAGTATACGTATTTACATATAGATACCCTCAAATTATGGCTAATACAAAAGACACACTAATATAAATAATGCTACGCTAATATTCCCCCGCAGTTTGAGCGGGAGGAGGACGAACGCGCAAACTGGATCTGAAGTCGGTGAACAAATGTCGAGGGAGACCCTTTGTAAAAATGTCGGCATATTGAGATTCCGAGGGGACATGAAGCACCCGAATGTGTCCGAGGCGTACTTTTTCACGAACAAAATGTATATCAATCTCGACATGTTTGGTCCGCTGATGTTGAACCGGGTTATCCGACAAATAAACCGCTGAAACATTATCGCAAAAGACAACGGTGGCATGAGGAAGGGGAATGTGTAGTTCAAGTAGTAAATTACGTAGCCAACTGACTTCAGCAACCGTGTTAGCCACAGCACGGTACTCCGCTTCGGCACTCGATCGAGAGACAGTGTGTTGTCTTTTGGAGGACCAGGAGAGTATGTTATCACCAAAGTAGACACAGTAGCCGGACGTGGATCGTCGGGAGTCCGGGCACCCGGCCCAGTCAGCATCAGAATATGCAGTGATTGAGTCCAGCCGTGTAGGAGTTATTTGAATGCCAAAGTTGAGGGTGCCTTGGAGGTAGCGGAGAATACGTTTGAGAAAGTTGTAGTGAGGCTCGCACGGGGCATGCATGAACAAGCACACCTGCTGAACTGCGTAAGAGATATCAGGGCGAGTGAACGTCAAATATTGGAGCGCACCTGCGAGGCTCCGGTAGAGAGAGCCGTCGGGTAGGAGGGACTAAGTTTGGCAGAGGTGTCAACCGGTGTCGAAACCGGCTTGCATGTTGACATGGAGGCACGCTGTATAATGTCCCTTGCAAACTGAGATTGTTGTAAGAATAACCCTGACTTGCTGCGAGTGACCGAAATTCCCAAGAAATGGTGTAAGTCGCCTAAGTCGGTCATGGCAAACTCTGTGGAGAGTTGGGTGGTAATGGAACGTAGGATCGTATGATCTGAAGCGGTCAAAATAATGTCGTCAACGTAAAGTAATAAATATGCGGTGTGATCACCGTGACGATACACAAACAAGGAGTTGTCGCAGCGACTGCTTTTAAAACCGTGAGATAAAAGAAAATTTGAGAATCGAGTGTACCAAGCGCGCGGAGCCTGCTTAAGGCCGTATAAGGACCGTTTTAAACGGCACACATGATTTGGATAAATCGAGTCAATGAATCCCGGTGGCTGATGCATAAAAACTGTTTCATTGAGATCCCCATGCAAAAATGCATTTTTCACGTCTAATTGTTGAATGGGCCATGAGCGAGACACGGCGAGAGTTAGCACTGTGCGGATAGTTGCGGGTTTAACCACCGGGCTAAATGTTTCATAACAGTCAATACCAACGGTTTGAGATTTACCGTTGACCACTAGTCGCGCTTTATAGCGCTCAAGAGACCCATCGACTTTAAATTTGTGCCGAAATAACCACATGCAACGAATAACCGGGTGGTTAGTGGGTCGTGGTACTAGTTCCCATGTGTCATTATCCTGTAATGCTTTATATTCGTTGGTCATGGCTTGTTGCCAATTTGGGTCAAGTAAGGCTTTAAGGTAAGATGTGGGGACGGGTGAGATGTGGGGAGTGTGGGTGACATTTAGGTTGAGTTTAGTGATTGGTTTGTTTATGCCGGCTTTGGATCGGGTTGTCATGGAATAAGTGTTGGTGGGAGTGGGTGGGTGTTGTTGGACCGTCGGTTGGGTAGTGGTAGGGGGTGGACCGTGTGGGAGGGGTGCACGGTTGGAGATAGGTGAGGTGGGGGGGACGGTTGGTGGTGGTGAATGTGGAACGGTGGGTGTCGGTAGGTTGGGTTGGGTGGTAGGGGTTCAAGTATGATTGGGGATGGGTCGGGGTCCTTTGTAGCGGGACTCTGAGTGGATGCGGAAGGGAGAGGATGGTATGGGAATTGGGATTCGTCAAAGATAACGTGTCGGGAGAGATGAACTTTTCCAGAGATTGGGTCATAACATCGATACCCGCGAAAATTGTTGGGGTAACCGAGAAAAATGCACCAAGTGGACCGAGGGTGAAGCTTATGTGGGGATGTAGCTGAGAGATTTGGATAGCAAGCACACCCAAAGACCCGAAGGTGGTCATATGTGGGGTGGCGAAGATAGAGAGCAAAGGTTGGGGTGAGGAAATTTAGTCGTTTGGTGGGAAGAATGTTGTGAAGGTAGGCTGCGGTATGTAAAGCTTCGACCCAGAAGGTTGGGGGTAAGTTTGCTTGCATTAAAAGGGCACGCATAATATCATTAAGGCACCGAATCATACGCTCAGCTTTGCCATTTTGGGGTGAGGTTTGAGGGCAAGCAAATCGGAAAATGAGACCATGGTTGTTTGCAAAAGTTTTGAAATCGGTATTGTCGAATTCACCCCCCAAATCATACTGAAAACTTTTGATAGGTTTATTGAACTGGGTTTTGATCAAGGTGTAAAATTTGACAAAAGTAGGAAACGTTTCAGATTTAAATTTCAAAGGATACACCCAAACATAATTTGTAAAGTTGTCAATAAGAACCATATAATATTTGTAACCGGATTTGCTTGGTATAGGGGAAGTCCATAAATCACAATGAAGAATATGAAATGACGAAAAAGTGCAAGATAAAGATTCGGAAAATGGTAAACGTTTGCTATTTGAAAGCTGACAAGAATGACAAATAGTAGATTTATTGTCTTTAGTACATGAAATGAGTTTGCGACTAGAAAGTAAATCTAAGACTTAGCGGCCGGGATGACCAAGGCGGGTATGCCACGTGTGAGAAGTGGTGATGAAAGCTGAAGATGTGGCTGCGGGAGCGCTAAATGGATAGAGATCGCCTTCACTGTTGTGGCGGGAATGGTGTTTTCCAGTCGGGTAATCCTTCAAAGAAAAATCATGAGGGTCAAATTCAACAGAAACACTATTATCACGAGTGAACTTACGAACAGAAATAAGGTTTTTAATGATGTCGGGGGCTAGGAGGGTATTTTTGAGATGGTAGGTATGGTTGGGTAGTTTGTGTAAAATAGTACCGGATCCAAGGGTGGGCAACGTGTTGCCATTACCAACGAATATATGACCATTTTGGGAAAATGACAGCGGGGAAGAGAATGTACCTGAGTTTGAAGTGACGTGAGTGGAAGCGCCTGTATCCATGTACCAATTCGGATCCGGGGGCGTAAGCTGCGAAGTTTGCAAAGCAGCACCAATGTCGGTAAAATTGAGTGCATCATACTGATTTCCTACTGGCGAAGCAGGAGTGCCCGACTGTATGATGTTGGCGACTGGTTGACTGGATGAGTATGACGGGGCTGGCAGTCGGTTGGAAAATGGTGGAGGAGTGCCCCAGTGAACGGGTTGCGTTGGGTACGGACATGGTGGGGTGGACCACCAAGCCCACGGTGGCGGGTAGTGAAACTGAGACCGGCCTCCGCCCCCACGGTTGTTGGACCGTCCTCCTCGGTTGCCCTCACGGCGTCGTCCGTGGCCACGGCCACGGTATTGTTGGAAATTCGGATCGTAGGGTCGGTTTTGTGTGGTGGTTTGTGGTGGCTTTGGGGAGGAGTTTTGTGTAGCGGTGGTGTTTTGCGGGGTGACGAGGGCGGATTCGTTTGGTTGTTTCCTGACCGCTTGGCGCTGTTTTTCAAGATCAATCATGCCACGGGCATCATCCCACGAGTATGAGCCATGGTTTATTAGGGAGGCCGTGGTGTCATATTCAGGAGGAAGGCCGCGAACTAACTAAAGGACCAATCGTGCTTCGGAAACCGGGTACCCAACGTCTTCTAGTTGACCGGATAAGTCTTTTAGTTTTTGACAGTATTCATCCACGGATGAACACGCGGTGAGCGACAGGTTGGTAAACTCGTGCTCGAGTGCAGCCGCACGGGAGCTTTTGTTGTTCAAAAAAATCGTTTGTATTTTAAGCCAAGCTTCTCTAGCGGTAGTGTCATTTTCTAGAATTCGGACTAATAGATCATCAGATAGCGTGCCATAGATCCATTGTAGGACAATGGAATCAATTTCTACCCAAGAGGTGTATGTGGGGTCGGTAGCCGCAGGAGGGGCAGTGCCATCAATATGGTGTAAGACTTTGTAGCCTTTAGCATGAAGTTTAAATAATTTGTCCCAAGACGAGTATGTGACTTTAATGCCATCAAGAATCCGTACCTTGTTTTGAATGTTCGTGACCGTGTAGACGGGATGAAGAGGACAGTTTTTGGCAGCAGCGGTGTCGGTGGTGTCTCCGGTCATTCTGGTTTTCCGGTGAGAGTACTGTAGCAGAGGCGGTGGTGTTGGTGGTGCAGTCTCAATGGTGGAAGACAGCAACTGCTAGACGTGATCGGCGGCGATGTGGTGTTGTAGCTGTGTGTCGGAGGCGTGATCGAGTACGTGTCGAGAAAGAAAAGACGGAAGAACCTTTTGTGCGGCCGATTGGTATAATTGTGCGACCGAGTTACAGTGATGCTCCTCCAATTGTGCGGCCGAGCAATTGAATTGTGCTACTAATTGTGCGGCCGGAGCAATTAAATTTTGCTCCAATTGTTCCTCCAATTATTGGATGCGACTAATTGACTTTTGCTCCAATTGAATTAATGCTCCAATTGTAATTGCATGCGGCCGAGTGTGATCGCTTTTCTCAAATCGGAGAACGCGTGGTCGGCCGGAACGGAGGGCAGTTTTAATCGGCTATTTTTAGGGAAGGAGGTTAAGGTGTGATCGTAATCACCACGTATGGCTCTGATACCATAAAGGTTTCGTGTATTCTCATTATTCCTAGAATGATACAATTGTGCGTATATATAGTATATACGTATTTACATATAGATACCCTCAAATTATGGCTAATACAAAAGACACACTAATATAAATAATGCTACGCTAATATATATTTCATGGCGAAAAAATAGAAAGTGTTTTAGTTTTTATTTATTTCAAGGTTTACTAAAAGGAAATTGATTGGGTTTTGTGAAGTGATTCGATTCTGAGGCGCTCAGCTAGCGAGTTTATCAATAGGAGGAGGGGTAAACGTATTTTTGTTTTTATCGTCGGTGGGGCGACTAGGTCCGAGGTAAGGATTTTATATTTTTGCTGAGAATGACAACTTTTATGGTAAAATATATATGTATATGATTTTTAAATTTTTTTTTATTTTTTCAGCTGCGGGTTTGTCACAAGTTAACAACAAAATTGAATAGAGAGATCGTACTCGGTTCATCTAGTCTTGATGATCCCGGACAATTTATTGAGGTCAGCGACTGACTAACTTCTCATCTTGTTGATAAGAGTAAATTACATTTTTGGTCCCTGAATATAGTTTCTTTTTGCAATTCTGGTCCTCATTTGATGTTTTATGACTATTTTGGTCCCTTAGAATGGCCGATTTTGAAATTTTGGTTTCAAGATTATAGTCATTACTTGGAACATGGACTAAAAACTTTACAAAAACCTCAAATAAGGACCAGAATTAAAAATATCAGGGAAAAAGTGTAATTTACTTTTTCTGTTATCTTTAAATTATTAAATAAGAAAATTATAGTTTTGTCGGTGAGATTATTCGGATTTTGTTAATTTTGGTCACAAAATGTGTATCTTTGCAATTTTGGTCCTTAATATGAAGTTTCTTAATGAATGACTAATTGATAATTTAGTTAAATAATAAATATTTTTAAAAGATCAGATAAAAGACATTACCATTATTTTACATGGGACAAGGACCAAAATCATTTGTGAACTTCAAAATGAAAACCAAAATTGCAAGAGAACTTTTTTTTGTGACCAAAATTGCCACAATCAGTTATATTCAGGAACCAAAAATGCAATATACTCTTTTTAAATTTAAATTCCTTATTCAAATCTTTGGGTTTGCAGAAAGTGAAGGCGCTGACTCCAACTCCACCCGAACCCGAGGAGGAGAATCCGGAAGTCTCCATAGATGATCTTGAAATTTAAAGACTGAATAAAAGGTCTTCAATTCCATTATTTCTATTATTTAAATTTCACCATTCATTAAAAAACACGTGTATTGATCGGCATAAAAATTAAACTGAATTTTACGGTAATTTGAGTATCATACTAAATATTAGAATCAACTCGCGAGTTGTTTCGCTTTGTTATTTGACAAAGTTTCCCCTTTTCGTTTCTTGATATCTCCCACTAATCTCTCCACGTATGCAATGTATCCATCAACGTCAAATTTCCTCTTGCAACCTGCGTAAGTCATGATTCGTATCTTCCCAAAGACAGGTCGCTCTTGCCAACCCTATATTAAAAAATCATATAAATTATAAATTCCTAGATTTTATCTCAATAATTATAAAAAACAAAATGTAAAAATACAACATACATGGTCGTGCACTCCACAAATTGACCACATACAGCCAACATAACCATTTGGATCTCTCCCATCAATATGATACTGTTAACAAAATCATGTAAACAAAAAATCAGATCCCAATTATAGCATTGTACTTTCAATTTCTTTTCTTAGAATCAACCGAAAGTAGGATGCTATAATAAACAGATAAATGAAAGTACCTTGTCATTCAAATAGATGGCTATTTCTAGAGCTTCTTGCGGACTATTCGTCCATTCAAGGATCTTTTTTGCCCAATACATCCTTTTTATCATATTACACCAATTACAAACACAACTTGTTAGAATTTATAACAACAGTTTAATCATCATAATAATCGTACTTACCGCATAAAACCATGCATCTTCCCATAATGAACCATCTCTAACTGAGAAGCATTCCAAAGCTGAAAATTAACAAGTAAGAACAAGATGCCATGGATACATATACAAAGAGAAAGTTCAGTAATTTACATTATCTGCAGTTTGTGCATTCTCTAACTGTTCCCTTCTGCAAATCATGCATCATATTTTAGTGATTAGTCAAAGTTTAAGAGAATATGAAAAAAAGTCAACGCACTTACGTATACAAATGTTGACGTTTGTCTAAGGCATGTTCCATGAGTGTGTTACGAGCCCAGTCCCATGCACCCTGTAAAGAGTCGTAAAGAGGCTGATAATAGCAAAAGTTATCAGATAACTCCCTGAACACGATCAGTTCCCTCAAGAACACATCCACTGCCTTCATTTCAACCAAAAAAAGAAAAGAAATCTGACTTCAGATTATGTGAAAAAAACACTACCAAAAGTAAATTTCTTACCTGTGGATGAGCTTTGTGTAGTTTACGTGCCTCAAAAGCACAACGCTGGGCTGAGATCTGACCGAAATGTATGTAAGGAGAAAGACCAGAAATTGCTTGTTTCGATGGATTATTCCGATCTGTGGCGTAATTCTTCAATCTAGTTGTTAAGAAGCCATTTTCGTTCCCCATTAACGTTTCTAACGCAGCAACTTCTCCTGGTTTACACCAATCAATCTCAGGAACTTCATCTCCTTTCCTTACCACGTCTGCAATAAGTGTCTCCCAATCGATGGATCTGTTTCCACCAGGCCAGATCCTACTCTGAGGCTTTAATGGTGGAAAATCGATCAAATAGTCAGGGAGGAGATTATCGATCTTCGGTCTTATGGTTCTAGCAGCAGACTCTAACTTATTCGATGTTATCCATAGCGGTACTATGTTGTGTGCGTCAACTTCATGAATCGATACAGAATCAGATACTCGCTTGATAATTTCTTCTTTCCAGCCGCGCACTTGTCTTAGAGGTGAGAAATCGGTAACCAAAAGCGACGCTCCACATTCCTGTAAAAAACTCGGAATCGTCTCCACTGCTTCTCCCTAAAATAAAGCAGATCTGTTGTAAGAAATGTCTAGCTGGAGATCGTCTCTGTTGTTGGCGAAATTTCGGATGTAAAAATTGTAATCGTGAATGTAACTCACCTGGAATAAGAAGAAAGGTATTTGAAGAGTTTCTTCGATTTCGTTATGGAGTTGTTGTAATCCTCTTAGCATAAACCCTAATTGACGAGCTTTTGCGCCTAAGAACTGATCGAACAGATTAAATGCGACAGCCACAGGGACATTTAGTCTGTTGGCCTGATCAACCGCGTGAATCAACGCCCAGTTGTCTCTCAATCGTTGATCTCTAAACATCCAGTATACAACAGGGCCGACGTTAGATGATGAAGATGGCGGTTGAGTATGTTGGTGTATTCCCTCCTTAAGAACCCTAATTCTACCTAATTGGACGGCGGTGGATTTGATTAAAGAGGAAGCGGCGGCGGCGGTTGCAGTGCCCATCGAAGAGAATACTGTCACGACTCACGACTAGGAAGGAAGAGAGGCGTCGTAGTGGTCGCCGGCGAGTCGAGTTAAAAGAAGAAAAATGGAGGGAAACTGAACGGTTGGTTGTGGTTTAAAAGTGGACACGTCATCAACTGTGGGTTTGGCCTTTATTTGTACACATCATCACCTGAATAGGCATTAAATTTGATGCGATCGCAAACTACCGGCCTACAAAAAGATTGCAGTTGCTCACACTTGGAGTAGTTTGGTTCATAGGATTACGGTAAACGTCTAAATCTAATTAAATAGTTCAATTAGCCATAGTGGAGCTAACAATAAGTTTTTGAGAATTAAAAATTTATTAAAAAGGTTATCTTAATTAGAAGGGTTTTTTTTTTTTAATAAACTTGTAATTTATGATGTATTGCTATAAGTTTTGAAGTAGCGTCTATGTATTGCAACAAATTTATTAATTTTATATTTTTAACTGAATAAATAATATAAAATTTTGATATGTAACATTACATGTAAATTTAATAGAGATAACACATTTATTAAAACAAATAATAAGTGTTGTAGAATCCACATGTATCAAAACTATAATTTAGTCTTCTTGTAAAACATATTAAAACCTAAACCTAAAGTGTAAAAAATTGCAAGCTATAGGGATCAAAAATGTAAGTTACTCATTTCTTGTAAATTAAAAGCTATACACCGGTGTAATTTCAAAAATCTAAAATTGTAGTAGTTCATACAAAAACTAAGAGACCGGAAAGTAATTCATGCAAACTAAAAACTTCAGAGACCAATAATGTAATTCGGAAAATTAACACTATAAGGACCAACAGTGTCTTGTGCTTAGTTCCTTCTTGCAAATTAAAATGTACATGGACCAAGATGTAATTCGCAAATTTAAAACTAAAATTACCAAAAATGCAATTTATGCAAACTAAAAACTTTAGGGACCAATATGTAATTCCAGATTATTAAAACTACAGGACCAATAATGTCATATGAAAAGTGTAATTCCATATAATTAAAACTACAAGGACAAATAGTGTCTCGTTCGTTGATGAACGTTCATTTATGTATATTTGTTTATCTCGTTTACGTCCGTTTATTTTTGTTTGTTTATGCTTGTTTATATTCGTTTATGTTTGTGAACATTCTTATTTTCCTAACTAGTTTCGAGCAATATTTATTTGACAGCTTGTTCATGTATGTTCATCTTAATTTACATGTTTATGTTCATTTATATAAACTAAGTCAGTCTCCGTGGATACGATCCATTTACCGTTATACACTATTTTGTGTTAGAAAATTAAAGTTATATATTTTGTTAGCCTCAACAACCACCATAACACTTTAAACATCTCCATTAGTCAGACATTAATATCCATAAGTCCTTTCATTTGTATCCTTGCTTTCACGGTTTCTATATATCATTGATATCATATCTCAAAATAGTCGTCACATGGTGCAACATCATATCTCAAATCTTAAAAATCTAATTGTTATATACCAAATAATAACCCTTTCTTAAGTGTCAGCCCTTAACTCCTATTCATTCAGAAGACTTTCCCAACAAATACAATCTCCGCGATTTTTGTGTTGATAAACGAGCATAGTTGGCAACACTTATTGATACATTTTTCTTCTCCCTTCATAGGGTCAAATAAACATTCACACATGACATAACAATATGTGTTGAAAATTTCCCTACAATATTCTTGGAAATCCATCCCTTCTTAATTATATCACAACACCTTTCCTTTTGACATATCTTGGAACATATGAGTTACATAAATATCAAAGCTCATTTTAAAAGTCTCTACTGCATATGTATACTTCCATGTTTCAAAAGTCATCACTATTTGATTCATAACTTGGTAATCATGGTAAGCACATTGTTTGCCACAAACTTCCTGATACTAACTTTAAACCTTCATTAATCAAATAAAAATGAGATTTAACCATTTTATGCCTTATAACACGATACCTTATCAGAATAGTCTACAAGTGATTTACTACATCGAGAATTCCCCAAAATTTTAAATAACTTGTAGTCCGATTCAAAATAATTCCACTTAACCAATAATCATAATTTAGTCTTTACAACCATGATACTAAATTATTTACAACACATTAGTTGCCAAATACCTAATATATATCACACATCTTTAATTCATCACCTCTATTACCTAAGCATTGTTACCGGCTGATGTGACATTTCAACTTGAAAAACTTCACAAAACTCTTTTACGAACGAATCATGAGCAATATCAATAAGTTTACCACCACCACCATCATCATCATCACGATAAACAAGATCTTAAAGAAGGTTCTAGAAGCCCCTTGATGCTTCCAACTCCTCGGTCTCGTATTCCACAAGGAACTATTCGATTAAAAGGTGAAAGATCCGTACAAACATTCAAAGCCAACCCGGATACGTCACCCATTTCGAAACCCGTATCCCAATCGCTGCCAATATTTTCTCCCCTAATAAATTAAATTCAACAATGAGGATACGGAGGGTGTTTTCATCTTTTCCATGTTTCAGGTGGGAAAAAATTGAAACTTACCAACCCAAACTCCGGTTAAACCCTGTATGCGAGAAGCCTTGAGAGAGAAATTTGAGAAAAGTACACGAATGAGAACCTCCTCAAGTGCCCTGAGGTACCAATGAAGATCCATCTTTTGATAACGAAGATTCATGATTGGATACATGACTATCTACATTTCAATGTTGAATGTTGTTTGTATTGTATGGAACTATGAATAAAGAGTTTCTGAATGTGAATGTGAATGTGAATGTGAATATTCAGGGACCAAAATTGTATTTTACTCTTTTTAAATTTAGGGATAATTTCATATATACCCTAAATAAAGAGTTAAATATCATATTTGCCCTATCTATAATTTAAATATCATATTCGCCCTAAATAAATATAAAAATATCATATCTGCCCTAAACGTTTTTTTAACATTTTTTATTTAACAAATGACTATTATACCCTTGTTATAAATTTAAGTTTAAAATATTATATATACCCTCTAACTTAGTTTTGTATACACTTCAAATTAACAAAAGTAAAAACCAATATCGCAGAAGCCCATATTTCCGGTACTTGTGGAAGGTGTTGAATGTTGATTGTTGTTTCTTAACCATGTTTAGTTCTTGTTTGTCAGCGAAGTGTGTTAGACCTACTTCGAGATGGTCAGTCTCCAGAACAGAAGGGAGAGAACAGAGAGCAAATTTTTGCAGCAATTTTCTCATAATCTTCATTCAACTAATGCAGTACATTAACTAGAGAATCCTCCACTGTTAGCTAATCTTTAGGAGAAAGATACGAATAAAGGGAAACGTGCAATCTACGTGGGTCCTAAACAAAGGGAACTAAAATGCATGCAGTTAATGACTAAGTCTTCTAGACTTTATTCCTTGACTGAGTTCTCATTCTTCAATCCTCCAAACGAGCTGGACGCTTCTTGATTCTCTTGGGCCTCTCCTGGTAATTGGGTTGCGCTAGGTGTGGCGTAGGTGGGCTCTCTGGTATTGGGCTCGTATCAATTGCCCCCCCTGAAGGTTGACCTTGTCCTCAAGGTCAGTTGTGCGTACGTTGCTGGCAGCCCATTCCGGGTAGTGTTCCGTGATATCGCTGATTGATTCCCAAGTGGCTTCAGTAAGATCTTTCCCGGCCCAGTGAACTAAGATTTCTGTGGTTCCCGTTGGCGAGATGCGATGTTGTAAGATGGTTTCTGGACTTGTGGATTGAATGGTGTCAATGAGGTGTTCTGGAAGCGGTGTAGTGGAGGCTGTGGTGTGACCAAAAGCAGCGCGGAGAAGGGATACATGGAAGACTGGGTGAATTTTGGAGCCTGACGGTAACTCCAAACGATAGGCGACTGACCCGATGCGTTCCGTGATGGTGAAAGGACCGAAGAATCGATGACTGAGTTTGTGGTTATCTCGCTTTTGGAGTGATGACTGGCGATATTTGCGGAGACGAAGGTAGACCAGGTCGCCAATATTGAAGGCTTTATATGTCCGCTTTTTGTTGGCTTGGTCTGCCATTCTTTGTCGTGTGATCTGGAGAGTTTCTTTGAGAATGGAGATGATGCGTTGATGTTCGACTAAGGTGCTTTCAATCGATGCATTGGAAGTTTGACCTTCTTGAAAATCAGGAAGCATTGGTGGTGACCTGCCGTATAGCGCTTGGAATGGTGTCATCTTTATGGCACTGTGAAAAGATGTGTTGTACCAAAATTCTGCGAGATAAAGAAGTGAGGACCATGTTTTCGGCTTTGTACCTGCAAAACAACGTAAGTAATATTGAAGACAACGGTTAACGATCTCGGTTTGCCCATCCGTTTGGGGGTGATAGGCACTCGAATGCAACAATTTGGTGCCCACTGTTTTGAAAAGCTCTTTCCGGAACTGACTAAGGAAGATGGGATCTCGATCCGAGAGGATAGTTTTGGGAATACCGTGGAGGTGGTAGATGTTTTGGAGGAAGAGATTGGCGAGGGATGAGGCGGTGTAATTGGGAGTGAGGGCTATAAAGTGGGCAAACTTGGTGAGGCGATCAACTATCACCCATATAGCGGATTTTCCATTGGAGGTGGGGAGATTGGTGATAAAATCCATGGAGATCTCATCCCAAACATGTTCGGGTATTGGCAGCGGTTGGAGTAAGTCGTAGGGTTTATGGGTGGGGTATTTGACTTGTTGACAAGTGGGACAAGATTGGATAAAGGTAGTGACTTCCTTTCGCAAACCAGGCCAGAAAAAGAGACCACTAATCCTGCGGATGGTTGCTGAAATACCCGAATGTCCGCCAAGGGGAGTTGAGTGGAATTCATTGAGGAGGGAGTGGCGGAGTGTATTTATGGGTGGGATATAAAGACGGTGGTCGATGTAAATCAGGCCGTCATGGAGGTGGGGTTTTTTAGTAGTGCCGTCTGGTGGGTGTAGGTGTTTGATCATCGAGTGGCCTGCGGGGTCATGTGAGTAATATTGGCGGAGGGTGTTTAACCATGGTGAAGTGGGGGTGGAGAGCGCTAAAAGTTGAGGCTCTTCGGTTCGACTCAATGCATCGGCTACACGATTCTCGCGACCCGGTTTATAGTGAATCTCAAAGTCGTACCCGAGTAGCTTGGTTGCCCATTTGTACTGGTCAGGGGTTTGTATGGTTTGTGTTACGAGGTGTTTCAAACTCCGTTGGTCGGTGTATATGCGAAACGGTCGGCCTAAAAGATATTGCCGCCACTTTTTGACGGCTTCCGTGATAGCGTAGAGTTCGCGGATATAGGTGGAGGCGGCTTGCATACGGTTGCATAATTTCTTGCTAAAAAAAGCGATGGGGTGATCTTCCTGCGAAAGTACGGCTCCAATGCCGACACCTGATGCATCCGTGGTCACGTCAAAAGGTTGAGCAAAGTTGGGTAAGGTCAAAACTGGAAGGTTTGTCATGGCTTTTTTGAGGGCATCAAATGCAGTAGCTGCTTCGTGAGTCCAATGGAAGGTGGGTTTTTTTAGGATGTCAGTAAGTGGGGTTGCTATGCGAGCATAGTTTTGAACAAACCGTCGGTAATACCCGGTAAGACCGAGAAAACCCCGGATGCCGGTAAAGGTAGAGGGGGTGGCCCACTCTTGGATGACGCTTAGCTTTTCTGGATCGGCGGCGACTCCGTGTTGGGAAATGATGTGGCCAAGGTAATCGATGGTAGTGACGGCAAAGGTGCATTTAGACATTTTTGCATGGTAGTGATTTTGGGTTAGCGTCTTTAGAACATGTTGGAGGTGTTCATAGTGGGCTGTTCGGGATGGACTGTAGACGAGAATATCGTCGAAAAAAACAAGTACGAATTTCCGGAGAGCATCCCGGAAAAGGTCGTTCATTGCCGCTTGAAAGGTGGATGGTGCATTAGACAATCCGAAAGGCATGACGAGGAATTCGTAGTGCCCGTCCGTTGTACGAAAAGCTGTTTTGTGGGTGTCTTGGGAAGCGACGCGGATCTGGTGGTACCCGGCACGAAGGTCTATTTTGGAAAAAATGGTGGCGCCGTGTAGTTTATCCAAGAGTTCATCGACCGTTGGAATGGGGAAGCGATCACGAATGGTGATGGCATTGAGTGCTCGGTAGTCGACGCAAAAACGCCACGACCCATCTTTCTTGCGGACTAGTAGCACTGGGGAAGAGTACGGGCTTTGGCTGGGTTTTATGAGGCCATCGTTAAGCATTTCGGTGATGAGGTCGGTCATTATTTGTTTTTGAAAATGGGGGTAGCGGTAAGGTTTAACATTGACCGGAGGGGCGGTGGGTAGTGTGGTGATCTGGTGGTCGTGTAGACGGGATGGGGGGAGTTGATGTGGGAGTTCAAAGAGGTTGTGGTATTCATGGAGTAGTTGGGCGATGTGGGGGTCTGCATGCGGCGTGGGTGGATTAGGATTTGGAGGTGTGGTGGTTTGTTGTGGCTCGAAGGTGAGGGTATATAAAGAGGCTATGGAATTTTTTTGTAGAAGGTGATGAAGGTAACTGGTGGAAATTTGTGAGGTGGATGATTCTCCTGTGAGGGTTATTGTTTTAGAATTAATGGTGAAGGAAATTTGTGGTATGGAAAAGTCAACCATCATGGGTCCCAATGAGCTAAGCCAAGCCATGCCTAACACGATATCTGCTCCTGCAATGGGTAAAACAAATAATGGAACCTTAAATGGATGGTCGTTGAGGTGGATTTCTGAGTGAGGAACAAATCCCACACAACGAAGGAATTATCCGCTGCCCACCATGACTTGGAACGATGTAATGGGTGTGATGGCGAGGTGGAGGAAGGATGCAATGCGGGGTTGTACAATATTGTGTGTGCTGCCGCAATCAACGAGAACGGATACGGGGTGGCCGTAAATGTACCCGGTAAGGCGAAGTGCCCGCGGGGATTGGCAACCCAGGAGCGCCGTGGGTGAAAGCGAGAAGAATTGAGGGGGGTTGGCGATGTCGAACTGCTCTTCTGATTCACTTTGAACAGTGGTGTCGATGTGGGGCTCGGACTCATGGAGGGGCATGTCATCGTTATCGGCTATGAGAAGGAACTGGGGTGGGTCGCATTTATGTCCCGGATGAAATTTCTCGGGGCAACGGAAACATAACCCGGCTGCCCGGCGTTTTTGAAGGGCATCAGGAGAGAGACGGGTAAATGGAAGTTGGGTGGCGGCACGAGGTGGTCCGGTTAACAATGGGGGTTGGGTGGTTGAAGTTGTGGTGGTGTTTGGGGTGTTTGTGGCAGAAATGGCAGGAGTTGAGGATGAAGGAAGCGGTCGATAGTTAGGTATGTAGGATCTTTGGCGAAAACGTTGGTCGGTGGCTTTGTCCTCGATTAACTTTGTGAGGCCAATGGCTTGGGTGATGGCAGTGGGGCGGAGTATGGAGAGCTCTTGTTGAATGTCTTTGCGAAGGCCGGAAATGAAGCAATTGAGCAAGGCATCGGGAGGAAGGCCGGTAATGCAATTGCTAAGGCGTTCGAACTCCGTTTGATAGGCGGTGACGGTGGTAATTTAGCGTAGCTTGAAGAGAGCCGCTTGGTGGTTGTCATATGTGGATGGGCCAAAACGTGTTTCGAGTGCCCTTGTGAAGGCCACCCAGGTGGTAAGTTGATTGTTGTGGTGGAGGTACTTGTACCATCCGAGGGCGTCCCCAGAGAGATGAAAAGCGACCATTGCTACACGTTGGGTGTCGGGGATGTTATAAAAGGTGAAGTATTGGTCGGCTTGGAAAAGCCAATCGAGTGGGTTTGTCCCATCGAATGTGGGTAAGGATAGTTTTGGGGGTCGAATTTGGGTGTCGTAGGCGGTATCAGGGAGTTTGGGTATGGTGGGTTTTTTTTGGGTTTCGTTGGTTTTGGTGATGGCAGCAATCAGGTTGGAGTGTTGATCGTATTGGGTGGCTAGTTGCTTCATGATGATTTCTAGTTGAGATTGGGAGGAGCTGTGAGATGCGAGTAGTTTGTCGGTATTGGTGGCTGTGGTTGCGATAAGCTTGGACATGGAATCAGCCATGGTGGCCACTAATTCCTCAAGGGTTGGGGGGTCGCGTTTGGGAGGCATGGAGAAAAAGCAATGAAAGCACCAAATGTTAGACCTACTTCGAGATGGTCAGTCTCCAGAACAGAAGGAAGAGAACAGAGAGCAAATTTTTGCAGCAATTTTCTCATAATCTTCATTCAACTAATGCAGTACATTAACTAGAGAATCCTCCACTGTTAGCTAATCTTTAGGAGAAAGATACGAATAAAGGGAAACGTGCAATCTACGTGGGTCCTAAACAAAGGGAACTAAAATGCATGCAGTTAATGACTAAGTCTTCTAGACTTTATTCCTTGACTGAGTTCTCATTCTTCAATCCTCCAAACGAGCTGGACGCTTCTTGATTCTCTTGGGCCTCTCCTGGTAATTGGGTTGCGCTAGGTGTGGCGTAGGTGGGCTCTCTGGTATTGGGCTCGTATCAAAGTGCACATAAGTTTTTGCATGTTTTATCTTGCTTAATAAAATTTAGCTCCATTCATCAACATCTATTTCTTTATTATATTTTTTTTTCAGATGGTTAAGCCAATGATGAAGGCAGTTATGTATCCTAGAGGTGCACATTTGCCGGTTAAAACCGGTTTCGGTTTTTCGTAGAACCGGTTTTTCGTTTAACCGGTTTTGGCTTGACCGGTTTCGATTAAAACCGGACCGGTTTAGGCCGGTTTTTTGGGTGAGAAATGTATAACCGGTAGAACCGGTTCCGGTTCCGGTTCCGGTTAAAACCGGTTTTTATATAACCGGTTCCGGTTAAACCGGTCCAAAAACCGATTTCAAAGTATTAAATCTTTAAAAATCCAAAAAAATACTAAAAAAATACTATAAAAATACCTAAAAATATATATTGTCTTTGGTTATGATATACAATAAGAAACAACATTGTTTGAACTTGAATAACATTGATTGAAATTGAAATGAAAAAAACAAACGTGAACGACCAATTGCGTATTATAAAAAACTTGGAATTATAGATTTCGAATAACTGAGGTTCAACATCGAAAAACTTAGGTCAATCTCCAACACATTACATAAACTAGGAATGATAGTCTTCATCTAGAAATACCAAAGTTTTAAAATTCAAATTACATAAACGTCAATAATAATAATAGTAGGAATTATAGTCTTCAACTTTGTCGTCTTCAAATCTTCAAGCCTTTAATCCGAAAATTCTTCAATCTCACCCTCATCAACTTCGGTCGTTGGAGGTGATATCCCCATTGCAACTTCTTCTTCGTGGATATACTCTTCCACCGGTGGTAAAAGCGGCCCTTCGAGCGAAACACAATTTTGTATCCTTTCGACGCCATCCAAGTAGTCCTTCAAGCAAACGCATACTTCCATCGATTCGGCCGTGAGTTTGGACCTTCTTTCCGTGATGACCCTGCCACTAAATGAAAAAGCGGATTCCGAAGCTACCGTGGAAGCTTGGACGGTTAGTAAATCGCGGGCCATGGCGGCTAGAATCGGGAATTGCACTTCCTTTTCTTTCCACCAAGCCAAAATATCAAAGTTTTGAAATTCTTCGACGGTAAAGTGGGCTAAAAAGTTTGTGGCCATAAATTGCCCAATTCGCTACTTGGGGCGGAAGTACGTTGGCGTTTTGTGGCATCCTCCATCAAAGTGTTATAAAGATTTATGTTAACGTTTCTTCCCGATGAAGATGAACCGGCCATACCTCTACGAATATGATCAACTATTACATTAGTTGGTTGACCATATTTGGTAGCGTACATTTCAAATAATTTTTTGAAAGAGTCATTGAATTTAAAAACTTGATTTTGAACGAAATTTGGTTCGAGTTCACTTAATCCCAAGTTTTCGTAAATTTGCCCCATTAAAACGTTTACACCACCCACATTTATAGTCGGGTTTAGGGCGGCGGCACATGTGAAGACTAAAGGCAATTCTCGAAAATATTTTAAAATTTTGCTTTTCATAGCAATAACCATATTTTGAAACAATGTGATCGAAGAATACTCGAAATTTGCCATTTTTTCCGTCATAAGAAAAATTTGATTTAAAACCAACGGACTCGTGGGATAGTAAACGCCCGACAACAAAGTTGTTGCCTCCTTGAAAATTTGTAGAAAATGTGTTAATTCTTGAAGCAAATTCCAATCCGATTCGGGGATTGAAACCGATCGACGTTTTTCAACAAGTATTTCGTTAAACGCATTAAGTGTGAGTTTTTGACGTAAAATGCTTTCAAACATAAAACAAGTTGAGTTCCATCTTGTGGGTGTGTCAAAGTTAGGGCCTAAACATGGTTCGTTACATGGTTCGTTTTGATGATTTCCGTAAGCCGCGGGTTGTCGAAGTGGTCGAATGGAAGTGCTTCTTGGATGACAAACTTGGCAAAGGCTTCTCTTACGGCATCGTTGTCGTACACAAATAAAGCGCCGTCCGATCCAATTGTAGTTTGCGACGGATCGGTACTAGTTTGTTGGAGCGCTTTGCAACCACTACTTATATGTGCCCTCAACGTTGAGTTGCTCGTTGACGAATAAAACCTCCCACATTTCTTGCACCGAGCTTTTTTCGCACCATCTCTCATAACACAATAATCGAAATTCGACCATACATCGGCGGATCGCGTTGTGGTTTTGATTTCCGCTACATCATCGTTGGTATAGTTTCGTGTTATTCCCGAAGTACCAACGGAAGCGGAACCGGTAGCGGAACATGACGAAGCCATCTTGAAATTGTTAGAAAATAGGTCGGGAATGCGAAAAACGTCGAGAATTGTGAGCGTTTTTTGGGGGGTGTTGAAACCAAATGAACCAACATCTATTTATACTAACAAATGAGGGGTAAAATGGGAATTTAGGGGTTTTAAACGGCTAGAAACGGCTAAAAAACGAGCAAAAGAAGCCAAAATCTAAAAATTCCCGTTTTTTAACGGCTATATAAAAAAAAACCGGAAAAAACCGGTTATTTTCCGGTTAAAAAACCGGTTAAAAAAAACCGGTTAAAAAACCGGCTCAAAAAACCGGTCTGCGCAAAGGAATGAAAACCGGCTCCTAACCGGCGGTTCGGTTAAACCGGAACCGGTTCTAGGCTAACCGGTTATTGAAAAAACCGGTCCGGTTTATTTTTTCGGTTTTTTTAAAAACCGGTCACGATGGGCACCTCTAATGTATCCTACGTTACAAAAACACATTAGCTTGTTATATTTTGAGTAAACGAAGTGCTTTTAAATAAAAAAACTGCATAATATAATTTTTCTCTTTTGTTTTAATTTGGATTTTTTTTTACCGTTCATCATACGTATTTGTTTTTGATCTCCTTGACGTTGCACAAAGAGAAGAAATTGGGAATCGTAGTTAACAAGAAATAGAGGAATAAGAAAACTGATGAGAGGAAATCAATTTCATTTGAGCGTTAGTTGATAACGACTTCCCAACAGCAATAGGAAATCGGTGATGGGAAATCAATTTCACAAACCCGATGATGGAGCAATCGGCGAGCAGGGAGCATAAATTTCGCCATTCATTAAAAAACACTTGTATTGATCGGCATAAAAATCAAACTGAATTTTACGGTAATTTGAGCATCATAATACTAAACATTAAAATCAACTCGCGAATTGTTTCGCTTTGTTATTTAACAAAGTTTCCCCTTTTCGTTTCTTGATATCTCTCACTAATCTCTTCACGTATGCAATGTATCCATCAACGTCAAATTTCCTCTTGCAACCCGTGTAAGTCATGCATCGTATCTTCCCAAAGATAGGTCGCTCTCGCCAACCCTAAATTCAAAAATCATATAAATTATAAATTCCAAGATTTTATCTCAATAATTATAAAAAACAAAATGTAAAAATACAATATACACCTGGTCGTGTACGCCACAAATTGACCACATACAACCAACGTAACCATTTGGATCTCTCCCATCAATATGATACTGTTAACAAAATCATTTAAACAAAAAATCAGATCCCAATAATAGCATTGTACTTTCAATTTCTTTTCTTAGAATTAAATAAAAGTAGGATGCTATAATAAACAGATAACATTATCAAGTACCTTGTCATTCAAATAGATGGCTATTTCTAGAGCTTCTTGTGGACTATTCGTCCATTCAAGGATCTTTTTTGCCCAATACATCCTTTTTTATCATATTACACCAATTACAAACACAACTTGTTAGAATTTATAACAACAGTTTAATCATCATAATAATCGTACTTACCGCATAAAACCATGCATCTTCCCATAATGAACCATCTCTAACTGAGAAGCATTCCAAAGCTGAAAATTAACAAGTAAGAACAAGATGCCATGGATACATATACAAAGAGAAAGTTCAGTAATTTACATTATCTGCAGTTTGTGCATTCTCTAACTGTTCCCTTCTGCAAATCATGCATCATATTTTAGTGATTAGTCAAAGTTTAAGAGAATATGAAAAAAAGTCAACGCACTTACGTATACAAATGTTGACGTTTGTCTAAGGCATGTTCCATGAGTGTGTTACGAGCCCAGTCCCATGCACCCTGTAAAGAGTCGTAATGAGGCTGATAATAGCAAAAGTTATCAGATAACTCCCTGAACACGATCAGTTCACTCAAGAACACATCAACTGCCTTCATTTCAACCAAAAAAAAGAAAAGAAATCTGACTTCAGATTATGTGAAAAAAACACTACCAAAAGTAAATTTCTTACCTGTGGATGAGCTTTGTGTAATTTACGTGCCTCAAAAGCACAACGCTGGGCTGAGATCTGACCGAAATGTATGTAAGGAGAAAGACCAGAAATTGCTTGTTTCGATGGATTATTCCGATCTGTGGCGTAATTCTTCAATCTAGTTGTTAAGAAGCCATTTTCGTTCCCCATTAATGTTTCTAACGCAACAACTTCTCCTGGTTTACACCAATCGATCTCAGGAACTTCATCTCCTTTCCTTACCACGTCTGCAATAAGTGTCTCCCAATCGATGGATCTGTTTCCACCAGGCCAGATCCTACTCTGAGGCTTTAATGGTGGAAAATCGATCAAATAGTCAGGGAGGAGATTATTGATCTTCGGTCTTATGGTTCTAGGAGCATACTCTAACTTATTCGATGTTATCCATAGCGGTACTATGTTGTGTGCGTCAACTTCATGAATCGATACAGAATCAGATACTCGCTTGGTAATTTCTTCTTTCCAGCCACGAACTTGCCGTAGAGGTGAAAAATCGGTAACCAAAAGCGACGCTCCACATTCCTGTAAAAAACTCGGAATCGTCTCCACTGCTTCTCCCTAAAATCAAACAGATCTGTTGTAAGAAACGTCTAGCTGGAGATCGTCTCTGTTGTTGGAGAAATTTTGGATGTAAAAATTGTAATCGTGAATGTAACTCACTTGGAATAAGAAGAAAGGTATATGAAGAGTTTCTTCGATTTCGTTATGGAGTTGTTGTAATCCTCTTAGCATAAACCCTAATTGACGAGCTTTTGCGCCTAAGAACTGATCGAAAAGATTAAATGCGACGGCAACGGGGACATTGAGTCTGTTGGCCTGATCAACGGCGTGAATCAACGCCCAGTTGTCTCTCAATCGTTGATCTCTAAACATCCAGTATACTACAGGACCGACGTTAGATGACGAAGATGGCGGTTGAGTATGTTGGTGTATTCCCTCCTTAAGAACCCTTATTCTACCTAATTGGACAGCGGTGGATTTGATTAAAGATGAAGCGGCGGCGGCGGTTGCGGTGCCCATCGAAGAAAATACTGTCACGACTCACGACTAGGAAGGAAGAGGAGGGGTGTGGCGGTCGCCGGCGAGTTGAGTTAAAAGAAGAAAAATGGAGGGAAACTGAACGGTTGTTTGTGGTTTAAAAGTGGCCACGTCATCAACTTTGAGTGGCCTTTATTTGTACACATCATCACTTGAATAGGCATTAAATTTGACGCGATCGCGAACTACCGCCTACAAAAGATTGTCGTGGCTCACACTTGGATACATTTGGTTCATAGGATTACAGGAAACGTCTAAGGGTGCGTTTCGTTTAAAGGAATTAAATGAATTTGGAAGGATTTAGAATTTACATTCATTCAAGTCAAGTCGTCTCGTTGGTTTAAAAATTAGAATGGTTTTAAAAATTACAAGACTTTATGAAATGCGCCTTGCAAAGGTTTTTATAAAGCTTCCATATACCCATGAATTTTATAAACCCGTCTCGTTAGGTTATTAGGTTAAAAGAAAAAGCCTTTTTTTACCCTTTGCTCTTCTTCCCTTCCCATCAGTCTTCCTGTTGCTTTGCTCGTCTATCTGTTAGGAATCGGACCGGGTACACGCAGCGGAAACACACTATCACACACACACAAGCTCACGAAAATAAAGCAAGAAGATAACACAAGGATTTTTACGTGGTTCGGATTCGGTGTCAATCCTACATCCACGGGCAACAACTAGAGAAATCTTATTAATACTCACAAGATTACAATTTATAACTCTCTACAAGTTATTTTCTCTTTTTAACTCAAGTGGTGCATCTTAATTGTGTTGTGAAGCCTCATATTTATAGGCTTGAGAGATAATGTGAACTTGCAAATTGAAATCAAGCATGAAGAATATTTACCAATTTCCTCACCTACCTTTTGTTGACTTTTGAAATTGGTTTGTTCAAACATTCATATTTAACAATCTCCCACTTGAATGCTTGAACAACTTAGTCTTTCTCTACTGTCATCCAACTCCAGTAATCTTAAAACAACCAAGTCTTCCAAGCCTCCAGTTCCCAAAAAACAAGCTAAACTTAGTCCAATTTCTCTAATTGTAGCCACCCCTCATCTTCAAGTACTAGAAGGGCCAGTTGAAGCTCCCACTAACTCCAACTCAGCCGTGGCTAATCCCACCACCGACTCATCCTCTGTCTCAACCGGCTTGGACACTCCACCGAATCCAGAGATACACCGAGGACCACTAACACTCTCCAAACTTTGCAAACTTCTAACAGGAGAGAATTTTTCAGTCTTAGTCTTCAAAACCCAACGGCTCTTTGTAACTGTACCAGGAACACACCCCGTGCTCCCACTGTCACAAAATCCCCTGAATGGTTTAGACTTTTCGACTCGTTCAGCTAACATCCCATTGGCTCCAGAATTCATGTTTACAAAATGAACTCTCTTAGCACTAGATTTAGCGAACCAGATTTTGCCATGCTTAACCGGGAACGGTCATACTTCCCTCAGCAGGTACCTCAACCATATATAATGACCCACGCTTCATACCTTGAGCAATCACCGAATTACCATTGACCACTCTCCATTTACCACCACCAAACCTTACTTACAGTCATTGTTTATCCAGCTGACCAACAGAAATCAATTTCTTCTTCAGCTCCGGAATCACCCTGACATTCTTCAGGTTCCATGTAGTTCCCAATGAAGTAACCAGATCAATATCTCCCATGCCCGTTACTTGAAACATCTCGTCATTTGCTAACCGTACCTTCCCAAAATCTCATTCTTTTATATTCATCATCGTTTCTCCGTTGTCCATGGCGTGAAACGAAACCCCTGAATCCATGACCCAAGAGTCTACAGAACTTTCCATACTTAGTATCAGTGCATCAACCTCAGACACACCCTCAGCACCAGCAATGTTCAATTCTTTCTTTGGACATTGACTCTTAACATGTCCCACCTCCTGGCAGTTCCAGCACTTCACATTCTTCCAAGTTCTAGACGAACTTCTTCCCCGACTCCCACTGCTCCCACTATTCCTGTTATTCCCTCTACCTCTTCCGATATTTAATAACTCAGAAGAAGAAGATCCACCTTGATTCTTGCGTCTGATATCCTCGCCAAGAACCAAATCTCTAACCCCTTCAAAAGTCATACCACTGGTCCCCACTGAACTTGTAACAGCGGTTACTGTTCCAGACCAGCTATCAAGTAGTGAAGCTAGTAGCAGTGAAGCTTGAGTCTCGTTATCAAATTTAATTCCCACAGATGACAATCTGAACAGAATTGAATTTAGATTGTTAATGTGAACCGTAACTGAGCCTTCCTCATTCATCCTTGTAGTGAACAGCTCCCTCATCAAGAACACCTTGTTAGCCGTCGACGGTTTCTCATACATGTTCGTCAGAGCATCCATCATACCACGCGTCGTGGTTTCCTTCATGATGTTGAAAGCAACGCTCCTTTCCAATGACAACGTAATAACCACCTTAGCTTTCTTGTCCTTTGAGTTCCATGCATCTTCAGCAGCTTTTTCCATTTTCTCCGGTTTGTCTCCAAGTACCATCTCCAAATCTTTCTGACATAGCAATGCTTCTAATTGCATTTTCCACCAGCTAAAGTCAGAACCGTTGAACTTCTCAAATACAACCTTGTCTTCAGCCATTACGACAAACAGGAAACAAATTGAGACAACGAAACAGACACAACAATGGCACGGACCTGACCGGTTCGTTCAGTGTACTCATGTGTGACAGAACAGTACCCTTCAAAGTACCAAGACACCTTTAATACGATTAATAGAAATTAGTTTCTGATGTGGAAGATCAGACAAAACTGCAACCACAGAGCATACTCTAATTTCTAAAACCGAGACCTCCTCCAAAACCCGAAGCTCTAATACCAGTTGTTAGGAATCGGACCGGGTACACGCAGCGGAAACACACTATCACACACACACAAGCTCACGAAAATAAAGCAAGAAGATAACACAAGGATTTTTACGTGGTTCGGATTCGGTGTCAATCCTACATCCACGGGCAACAACTAGAGAAATCTTATTAATACTCACAAGATTACAATTTATAACTCTCTACAAGTTATTTTCTCTTTTTAACTCAAGTGGTGCATCTTAATTGTGTTGTGAAGCCTCATATTTATAGGCTTGAGAGATAATGTGAACTTGCAAATTGAAATCAAGCATGAAGAATATTTACCAATTTCCTCACCTACCTTTTGTTGACTTTTGAAATTGGTTTGTTCAAACATTCATATTTAACACTATCTTGGCTGCCGCTCTTCTAGTTCTCATCATCCCTACATCCTAGCATTCTGATAGCTTCTATCTTCATCTATCCTCATCGTCGCAATAGTACCCTTCCCGTTCTCTTCTTGTGACTCGAGTAATCTTCATATGTATGTATATTTCATTATAATTAGGTTTTTATTTTTGCTGTATGATGAATCTGCTGAATTCCTAAGAAAAATTTCAACTCAGTCGAATCCACTACTTGTGTAAAAACTGACGCATAAGCCCAGTTTATATATCATCATAAAGTATAGTTCTTGCTTTTCTTTTTCTTCCTTGTTGGCGGATCAAAGTTTTTTTAAAAAGAATACGTGTGGGGTGTTCAATTAGGTGACTCATTACTAATGGAATGATATGATCACAAAGCATAATAATCGAGGACATGAGATTGTTGCATTTAATACATTATGAAGTTTGTGCATATATTTCCCTGTTTAATGTTGTTGATGATAAATGTATATATATGATTTTTACAAACATGTTTTGATGATGAAATTAAGGAAGTGTGAAGGCTTGCTAGAATAACAATTTTTATAGAAAAATTAAAGAAGGGCATTTATGTCTTTTAACATAAATGCATTCCAAATATAAACAAAATAGTAAAAAAAAAAAAAAAAGGCTTTTAAATACCGTTTGAAATTTACCATCCATGCAAAGAATATCATTTAAAATTTGTTAAATCCAAATCCATTGAAAATCCAAATTCCATGACATATTTAAAATCTCATAAAAAAATACAACAATCCAAACGCACCCTAAATATAATTAAATAATTCAATAATCCACAATGGAGTTAACAATAAGCTTTTGAGAATTGTGAATTTATTAAAAAAGTTGTTTTAAATAGAAGGGTTTTTTTTATAAATAAACTTGTAAAATTTACAATGTATTGTTATAAGGTTTTAAATAGTGGTGATCGTCTATGTGTTATA
This sequence comes from Cichorium intybus, assembly GCA_023525715.1. Classification (NCBI taxonomy): domain Eukaryota; kingdom Viridiplantae; phylum Streptophyta; class Magnoliopsida; order Asterales; family Asteraceae; genus Cichorium; species Cichorium intybus. The sequence goes on along the minus strand of CM042009.1, from coordinate 154,958,600 downwards.
ACGAGTTTATTAATTTTATATTTGTAACTAAATAAATAATATAATATTTTGGTCTGTAACATTACTTGTGTAATTTAATAAAGATTACACATTTATTAAAACAAATAAGAAGTAACCATAGAATCCACATATACCCAAACTGTAATGTAGTCTTCTTGTAAAACATATCAAATTTTGGATCTAAAGTGCATGAAAGTTACACACTATAGGGACCAAAACTTTAAATCACTTATTTTTTACAAGATAAAAACTACATAAACAAAAAGTGTAATTTCAGAAAGCTAAAACTACGAAGACCAAAAATATAATTAATGCAAAAATTAAAGAGACTAGAATGCAATTCATGCAAAGAAAAAACTTCAGGGACCAAAAATACATTTCCAAAAATTAGCACGATAGGGAACAAAAGTGTCTTTTGCTTATTTCCTATAAATCAAAAAAAGCATATGGACCAAAAACATAATTTTAAAAATTTAAAACTATAATAACCGAAAATGCAATTTATGCAAATTATAAACTTTAGAGACTAACATATAATTCTAGATAATTAAAACAACAAGGTCCAAAAGTGTCAATAATTGTGGTGGGTCGTATGTGTTTTCAACTTATTTAAACAAACAACATATACAAACAATAATAAAATAATGAAAATAATGAAAAGAGAATTAATGAAACTCATAAATAAGCAAATTGAAAAAGGTCACATGTTTGGACATGTTTTTGGTCTTGAAGCCAATATTGGTATCGGTTATTGTTATTTTTATTTTGATCATTTTGAGTTCTTATATTCTTTCAAATATATTACTTTATTATATTTACAACAACATGTTATATGTAGGACTATAAACGAACCGCATATTCAACAAATTCTCGTAAATGATTCAACGCTAAGTTCGCTTATATTTGTTTATTATATAAACAAACAAACATGAAAATTTTTTATATTTATTTAGTTAAACGAACAAACACAAACAATGGTCTCTTTCGTTCATAAACGTTCACTTATGTATGTTTGTTTATCTAGTTTATGTTCGTTTGTTTTCGTTCGTTTACGCTTGTTTATATTTGTTTATGTCTGTGAGTATTCTTATTTTCCTAGCTATTTTCTAGCAACATTTATTTAACAATTTCTTCATGTATGTTCATTCTTGATTTACATGTTTATGTTCATTTATTTACGTATGGCTCTTGATTTGGATATTTATGTTTGTTCATTTATAGTCGGTTATGTTTGTTTAGCTTCTTAACCAACATCAACAAAGGAACAATAACAAATTAATTTGTTAAATAAATGAGCACCAACAATAAATGTTTATTTATTTTTTATAACTTATTCTTATTTTGTGACTTTTGTAGAGAGAAGGGGAGAGAATTGAAATAATGTCTCACTCAAAAAAAATAAGAAGGATATCAATGAGGTTTTGATTGGCTCGTCAGCTAGTACAGGTACTAGATCATCATAATGGATCAATGTTGAAATGATTCGATAACTCAAGTGATATTTGTAATTGTTGTGATATAGTTTGAGCATGTAGTTATGCAACAAATGATGTTTCAAAGGATGTTGAATAACAGAGAAATGTGCAAAATGGTGGCAGTGTTGGAAGAATTGATATGTAGATCAAATATGGTTATAACGAGAGGTGACATCAATCACGATGAAGCTATTAGGATATGGTCAATAATCAAGATTGAATTCGTTTCAGGAGAAAAACAAGGATAAATTATAGTTAATTAGGTGTTATTCTAAGGTTGCAGTGATATCTAACTGGGGAACCATGTGCGTATAAGGCAAGTTCGCATATATTAGATATTTGTATAGTTGGTGTAGCTAATGATGTGAGGGTACGTACGCAAGTGTAATGCAACACAAGGAAAATAGTTGGCATGCAATTTTTCATGAATTGATCTCTCTCATTAATTAAAATAAATACACAAGAAAGTGATGTCACCAAAAAATGTCACGTCACCATGTCATGTCAACGTCACATCATCAAAGACTGATACATCACTATGTCACGTCTGCTAACAACTAGGCTGACCGGTCAAATGGTCAACATTAAAACAAATTGGAAAAGATTGTGTGAAAATTGAAATTTTTAAAAACCTAGTGCCTTAATTGAAAGAAAAAAGAACACATTGTCAAAATCAAACTTTTATGAAAGCTTAGTGTATTTTTTGGAATTCGTCGTTAATATTTCTTCAAAAGGAGTATCTTTTTCCAAATATGTCATAACATCTAACTTCAGATGTCATAACATCTAACCTCTGTTTGCGGGTGGTACTTCTACGTATATTTAACATAATCAGTGCACTACCTGCAATGGGTAGCTACCCCGACTTAACATCCTCAATATACTTCATGTACCAGGTAGATACATACACATCACATTTGATGGCTTCATTACATTACGGAATATGGGTAACTAGTAGGTGAACCTTGCGCGATGCAGCGAGAATCTTATGTATGTTTAAAAGTAAAAAAATTGTGTATAGTGGTATTAAGTTTAATTATAGAAAAAATGTAAACTCGTGTTTATTTGAAGAGTACAAAGAATATAATGTCATAATAAGTTCAATAAAATATCGACATATATTTAACGTTGAAGATAACTACGTATAATATTATGGTACCATGTGTTGTTTCCGTTATTTATTCGGCCATCAAAATATGGCACAAAGTTTTTTCTATGGTCATAAACCGGTTCTAAAATATCAGAAATATAAAAGCAATTGTTAAAACTGTGTTGCATGTTTTTTAGGTGGATATATTTAAAGGAAGTAGATGATATGTAACTGATGATCGAAGTAGTCGCGTTTGTACAGTTGTATCTTAAAAATGTACATTATATTGAAAGTTTTATAATTTTATGTATAAATACATTTAAAAAACATATGTAAAAAAGTTTATATAAAATGTTGGTAATAAGAAACTTAAAACCATATATAAAAAAGTTTATAAAAAACATTGGTAATGAGAATTCTTTTGAAGAATATATGCAAATTTAAGTAATTTAGACTTTAGGAAAAAAATATATTAAAAAATTAAAATACTTTAATAATAATTAAAAATAAATAAAGATAATACATTAAAAATGAAAAATGAAAAAAAAAAAAAAAACAAAAAGAATCACATAAAAGGGGAAGGAGAAGGTGGAAGTTTTAATGGTTGAAAAAAGTTGGGGGAGTGAGGGTCGAGAATCCAATTTATCAAGTATCAACGTTATTTATATCAACAAAGGAATGACATACATTATACATAGCATTTACCATCATTCGACAATTTTCTTGACAATTACCATCAAAATAGTTTTTAATTAATTTTCAATTATAACAAGATAGTATCATATAACTTCCATCCATGACAATCATGATACTAAACTATCTACAACACATTACTTCCCAAATACCTAATACATATCACACATGTTTAATTCATTACAAGGTTGATGTGACATTTCAACTTGAAAAACTTCACAAAACTCTTTTACCAACGAATCATGAGCAATATCAATAAGTTTACCATCATCATCATCATCATGATAACAAGATCTTGAAGAAGGTTCTAGAAGCCCCTTGATGCTTCCAACTCCTCGGTCTCGTATTCCACAAGGAACTATTCGATTAAAAGGTGAAAGATCCGTACAAACATTCAAAGCCAACCCGTGATACGTCACCCATCTCGAAACCCGTATCCCAATCGCTGCCAATTTTTTCTCCCCTAAAAAATTAAATTCAACAATGAGGATACGGAGGGCGTTTTCGTCTTTTCAATGTTTCGGGTGGGAAAAAAATTTAAAACTTACCAACCCAAACTCCGGTTAAACCGTGGATGCGAGAAGCCTTGAGAGAGAAAGTTGAGAAAAGTACACGAAGGAGAACCTCCTCAAGTGCCCTAAGGTACCAATGAAGATCCATCTTTTGATAACGAAGATTCATGATTGGATACATGACTAGCTATATTTCAATTATGTCAAATGTTGTTTGTATTGTATGATTAAAGAGTTTTTGAAATGAATGTTAATGTAAATCTACCTGTCCTGGCCCATGATAAGTGACTTCACCACCACGTTCTGTTCGATAAAATGGTAAAGGAGAATCGTTCATGTCAAAATTCAAGTTGTTTTTGGTACTAGCGGTACCCAAAGTATAAACAGGCTCATGTTGAAGGATAATCAAAGTATCTGAATCGTCTTCATTCATATCAATCAATGTCTTGCGCTTCTTGACAATGGATTGTTGCCATGCCCATGCTTCTGGAAATGGAACGAGTTTTTTATACATGTCGTAACATTCGCATCTGTATATTGAAAAAAAAAAAAAAAAAAAAAAGGAATTTAGGTAATGAAGGTAAGGTGTTTGATGAAATGTCTGACTGAGTAGGCCTACCTTCTTCCACTGCTATGTTGGACTAATGAAATCGATTCTGAAACTACTGCTTGTTGTGATGTGTTTCTTGGGTCGAAATGAGCGCGGATTGTCCATGGTGAATGTTGTGCATTCTGACATACATATAAAACATCTAAAAACGGCACCAAGAAACTTGATGTGTTATTAGCGTTAATAAGATTTTCGAAAATGATTTCACATTAGTTTTACATTTATGAACAGGGAAATACCATGTATGAATAGAACAACACAATTAGGCAAGTGTACCTAGTCGATTGTAGTATAGTAATGGTAAATCCGGGTTGTCGACCCAAGGGAAAACGGCTATCTTTAAGTTAAGAAAATCAATTATCAATTAACAATTATTCAAGCAAATACTCAGGGGCGAGTTTTAATGAAAACTCGTAAAACTTTGATTATAAAATAAATGACTAAATAGTAAATGATCATAACAAAAATAACAAGGGGAACTTTCGTCTAGGATCTGTTGATTCATATAAACCTATGTTGACTAGTTTTGATTATGTGCAATGAGTTTAAATAAGTTGCATTAAGTTGTAGGATCGTATGGTCAAGTCACCAATTCTATGACTAATAAGTTAAAATAGCACAATGGTAATGTAACTAATTAACTTATAATCATCAAGTATTAATACAATCTAACATGCAAACATAGCCCATATCCTAATGGTCAAAGTGATATGTTCATACAATCAATGGTCATGAGTTGCAACTAAATGTGATATAAGTTTTATTTCACTAATCGAGTTTATAACTTAGATAACCTTCCTAGTTAAATGGTCAATAACTAGTCCGATGATATATAGTTGTCAATTATACATCATGATGGTTCATGTGATCAATACGTTTAAATGGCCATTTAAACTTAATCATATGAAGATGGCAATCAAGAATACAAACCGTAACCACATTTAATATGTATAGCATGCAAGTTATATATCCTAACCGATATTAAACTCGAATCAAGAACTAGATCAACACATATTATATTAATGAATCAACATCACCTAGGCAAAAGTTACGGGAAATATAAATTACAAAATATAAAAGTAAACATTACTTAGATTCGATTGAACCATCTAGTTATATTTGATATGTTATTAGTGCAATGAATATTGAACGTTAAATACCGATTTCTAAAGTGATTAGATGTTTTGGTCCAACTACCTAATCCTATGATTATAAGGTCATTAATGGCAATGGTCATGCGATTATGTATTCCAAATAATCATGTATTGGTTCGTATCATACAATGTTCATTCGAGATTTTGATCTCAATGGTCATGATAATCAAATTGGCGTCAAATGAATTATGCGAGATAAAATATAAAACGTTCAATATCCGATAAATAACAATCAAATCATAACTAAACGGTAATCAAATCTAAGTAATAAATAATACAGATAACATAATCTGAAGAATACGGCTTAGGAAATCATAATAGAATGCAATATATATATAAAGCAAACCGAATGAAGTCCCGGCCGAACATTCTTCAAGCTCTTGATTCCATAGGTTCCCCTTTGATTCTACAAGTCTTCTGGCCGAGTTTGGTGGTGTGGAGGTGCAGAGAGACAATCTGGTCTGAAGGTGGTGTGTGTGTTGTCCTAAAAGAAGAGCAGAAGGGCTGAATTTATAGCAGTCGCAGGAGTTGGGCGGGGTGCGCCCAAAGTGAGGCGCAGTGCGCCCAAAAGTAGATCTGTGCACGTGGTCAACTGTCGCACGAGGGAGCACGTGGTTTGCAGCTTTAATGTTGGATCTGAGGCGCGGTACGCCCAAAAAGTAGGCGGGGTGCGCCCTTGCACATGCTTGGCAGGTCGGTTGAATCATTGGATAAACGCACGCTTGAATATTATAATCAAAAAGTCAGACGAACGTGCGATCTGGTTCCCTCCATGGGCGCAGTGCGCCTGGAAGTGGGCGGGGTGCGCCCCAGCGTCTGGCAGTTTTGCACATTGCTTCTTTTTAAGCTCAAATGTTTGTGTAATTCGTTTTTTTCGCTCCAAACGCGTATTTTTAGCTTCAAAACGAATATTTAAGCATATTAGGTATCTTTTAGTTCATAACATGTATAAAATTAAACTAAAATCACACTGATATCGTGCGGAAAATATGTATAATTTACGCGATATCAAAATACCCCACACTTGAACTTTGCTTGTCCTCAAGCAAACTACAATTTATAACCAAGCCAAAATGTTTTGATGCTCAAACAACTTTTCATACGCTACTACAGATCTAGCGTTTATTACCGATGTTAAGAATAAAGAATTTAAGAATAAACATAGTAGATTATACCTAGTCCTATGTACATATATTTATCTTTTCAAAACTTTAAATAAACTCTCTTTCTATAAACGACAAGTCTTTTAGATTGATAAAAACTCATTTTTACATAACATCGAATACACCCATTAAATATTCTTCTACCTCAAGACTTTTTGTCAAATTTCCCATATTTAGAATAAAAATCATGCTGGACTAAATTTATCAAGTTAAGTTATTATTTCCATTTTTTTTGTACCTTTGAAACTCGTGACTTTCTATGGAACTTTTGATTACAAATTTTCGACTCAATACTATACAGAGTCTACTAATTCAAATTCCAAAGGCCACTAAGGAAATTCCATGACTTTCGATGACACCCGTGTAGCGAGCTTTCGACAATATTATCCCAAACCAGTTGGTTTTAGGTAATAAGGAGTAGAAATGCCCGTAGGCCCCATTTTATGTCTACTTGCTCGAATGCCAAAGGCCACTGATTGAATTTTCCTTCCTGAGTCTCAATCTTATGGTATAACATTACTTGACTTCTGCTTTTTAACACATCAGATTTCTTGAGAATTTTTCTCATTTTAAGTTCATTTACCGAGGCTTATTTTCCTCAATTTAGTAACAGCATGTAATTCGCACATTTTTGCAAGTAGGGAAACTGACTCAATCTGTTTTGGCAAAAACTCAATTTTTAACAATTGATAAATTTTCAATGGGTTTATTTCATTATTTATGCAAAACATTTTGTAACTACCATGCTAAAAACTTGTCATCTACAAAACTAGACTTTAGATAAAACAATGAAAAACAAAAATACATACATAAAATTAAATTTAACCTACAAATTTATTTTCAAAACATTTTTCTTAACAATTACCTTTTTAGCGTTCAATTTTAGAAAAGATGTTTAAGATAACAAAAATTTTAATTGGCTCAGTTAATCATTGCAGTATGACGTCTTAACCCTACACTTATATTATACAATAATTCTATTGTATATATAATTCAAAACAGTAAAGGGAGCAAAATGGAACAGAATCCCCTTTGGCACCGGTCGACGTCATATACGAGGCTCTTTCCAAATAAAAGAATTCATTGAACATGCTGCCAGCATTGAATCTTAGCAAATCTGCATATGCATCACTCGGACAAAAATTATTTACACATAAATAAACACACAAAAATTAAATCAAAAAAAGTAAAAGTAATAACAACGAAAGAAAAATATCACTCATTTTGTGGTCCCTGAAGTTTCAAATCTGTGGCTACCGGTATGCGGGTGTGGTGTGGCTGTGCGACTTTTGACCGTCGTCAGTATCGCTGCCCCTACTGTAAAGAAGCGTCCCCCTTCTCAGTAGTAGCTGATTTTTAGCCATGTATCATTATGTACGACCAGTATCTGCTTCGGGTGTTTACGCGTCAAGCACGTTTTCGTGTCGCGTAATTTTTGAAGTTGTCTCTTTCTCAACGCGATCCAGATTGTTGACGCGTTGCGTCCGGATGGCATACACGTCGCATTGCGTGAGCAGAAAAGACTTCAAAGTTTTGTTACTTCATTTTTCCCCAAATATTCACCCCACACTTAAAATATGCTTAAGGTGTGCAAATATCCATTTATGATTAGTGATACGTCAATCAAAACAATAAAAATACATAACACAAAAACAAATTTAAAATCACACAAATATTAACTAATAATTTAATTTTCTATACTAAAAATAAATCTGAATTCCCCGGCAACGGCGCCAAAAACTTGTTGTGCATTCTGACATACATATAAAACATCTAAAAACGGCACCAAGAAACTTGATGTGTTATTAGCGTTAATAAGATTTTCGAAAATGATTTCACATTAGTTTTACATTTATGAACAGGGAAATACCATGTATGAATAGAACAACACAATTAGGCAAGTGTACCTAGTCGATTGTAGTATAGTAATGGTAAATCCGGGTTGTCGACCCAAGGGAAAACGGCTATCTTTAAGTTAAGAAAATCAATTATCAATTAACAATTATTCAAGCAAATACTCAGGGGCGAGTTTTAATGAAAACTCGTAAAACTTTGATTATAAAATAAATGACTAAATAGTAAATGATCATAACAAAAATAACAAGGGGAACTTTCGTCTAGGATCTGTTGATTCATATAAACCTATGTTGACTAGTTTTGATTATGTGCAATGAGTTTAAATAAGTTGCATTAAGTTGTAGGATCGTATGGTCAAGTCACCAATTCTATGACTAATAAGTTAAAATAGCACAATGGTAATGTAACTAATTAACTTATAATCATCAAGTATTAATACAATCTAACATGCAAACATAGCCCATATCCTAATGGTCAAAGTGATATGTTCATACAATCAATGGTCATGAGTTGCAACTAAATGTGATATAAGTTTTATTTCACTAATCGAGTTTATAACTTAGATAACCTTCCTAGTTAAATGGTCAATAACTAGTCCGATGATATATAGTTGTCAATTATACATCATGATGGTTCATGTGATCAATACGTTTAAATGGCCATTTAAACTTAATCATATGAAGATGGCAATCAAGAATACAAACCGTAACCACATTTAATATGTATAGCATGCAAGTTATATATCCTAACCGATATTAAACTCGAATCAAGAACTAGATCAACACATATTATATTAATGAATCAACATCACCTAGGCAAAAGTTACGGGAAATATAAATTACAAAATATAAAAGTAAACATTACTTAGATTCGATTGAACCATCTAGTTATATTTGATATGTTATTAGTGCAATGAATATTGAACGTTAAATACCGATTTCTAAAGTGATTAGATGTTTTGGTCCAACTACCTAATCCTATGATTATAAGGTCATTAATGGCAATGGTCATGCGATTATGTATTCCAAATAATCATGTATTGGTTCGTATCATACAATGTTCATTCGAGATTTTGATCTCAATGGTCATGATAATCAAATTGGCGTCAAATGAATTATGCGAGATAAAATATAAAACGTTCAATATCCGATAAATAACAATCAAATCATAACTAAACGGTAATCAAATCTAAGTAATAAATAATACAGATAACATAATCTGAAGAATACGGCTTAGGAAATCATAATAGAATGCAATATATATATAAAGCAAACCGAATGAAGTCCCGGCCGAACATTCTTCAAGCTCTTGATTCCATAGGTTCCCCTTTGATTCTACAAGTCTTCTGGCCGAGTTTGGTGGTGTGGAGGTGCAGAGAGACAATCTGGTCTGAAGGTGGTGTGTGTGTTGTCCTAAAAGAAGAGCAGAAGGGCTGAATTTATAGCAGTCGCAGGAGTTGGGCGGGGTGCGCCCAAAGTGAGGCGCAGTGCGCCCAAAAGTAGATCTGTGCACGTGGTCAACTGTCGCACGAGGGAGCACGTGGTTTGCAGCTTTAATGTTGGATCTGAGGCGCGGTACGCCCAAAAAGTAGGCGGGGTGCGCCCTTGCACATGCTTGGCAGGTCGGTTGAATCATTGGATAAACGCACGCTTGAATATTATAATCAAAAAGTCAGACGAACGTGCGATCTGGTTCCCTCCATGGGCGCAGTGCGCCTGGAAGTGGGCGGGGTGCGCCCCAGCGTCTGGCAGTTTTGCACATTGCTTCTTTTTAAGCTCAAATGTTTGTGTAATTCGTTTTTTTCGCTCCAAACGCGTATTTTTAGCTTCAAAACGAATATTTAAGCATATTAGGTATCTTTTAGTTCATAACATGTATAAAATTAAACTAAAATCACACTGATATCGTGCGGAAAATATGTATAATTTACGCGATATCAGTGAAATAGAGGAATTAAGTGCCACAATCATGAAATCGGTGTATTTGGTATCCTCTTTGTATGTATCTGGAACTGGCGAATATTGTAAAACATGTTCATCTTGTTAAATTTAATAATCATCATCAGAAAATTATAGAAAATCTCATCTTATGAAAAAAGATTTAAATAAAATATCAATACTGTAATAACAAAAACTGATAATGTTGACTTAATCGTCTACAAATTGCATATCCTCTACCAATTACACTACTTGTCTCCTACCATCGTTCAAAGATATTATAGGTTTTATAATGGAGGATAACGGCTAGGGCTTTAATCAACGTATGAAGAAAACGCACGCAAGAAAGAGGGGTAAAAACTACGATTAAGTAATACATTAGCCGATTTATTAAGCAAAAAGAAGCATACCGTAGGGTGAATGTCAACCTGCCGGCGTGTCGTACTGTTGTGAACTCAAGAATCTATCGAAATCGGCCAAAAACACTCGACAGACAGCGGCAATCCAATGATGCTTCCGATCGATGTGTCGTAGTCGTCTGTCCAACGATCGAATGTTGTATGGGAATTGGGAACGATCCGTCAAGCTCAAGAAGACAAGAATCAATTGCCAGATTGGGATTTGGCGGAAAGTTCTACATGTTAAATTATAAAAATACAAGTACCACAAATGTAAATGTAATTGTTCAGTTTCGTAAAATAATATATATAGGGACCAAATAAGCAACAATTGCATTTCCTCAGAATTAAATTTTGGGACCAAACAATAAACATAAACAAATATGATATGACTTATGAGTGTATCTTTATTTTATTTATTTATAGTATCAATTATATCGTTTTCCAGTTCTAAAAGATGTAAATCCCGACTTATATATGATAAATATAATGTAGACTGTATACTACTAATAGTAGTAGATGTGTTTATCTATCTTTTGACTAACTACTATATGATGATGTTTTTAATATTAAACGAATTTATTGATATTACATTTGTGACGATTTTATTTAAATTTCCAAAGAACAATATTTTCATCAGAAAGTATATCTGATGCTGTAAATTTAGAAAGAAATAATCCTAAGAATTTCTGTACAATATATAATCTACAATTTTCACAAATATAACTAACATTTAATAAAAAAAGTTAATGAAATATTCAGTCAATATAAATTTGAAGATTGCCAACAATTATAAAGGCACACAAACCAAACTGAATGACATACGCTTGCAGTTTTTTCTTGGTTGGGCCTTTTTAAGACCAGACTGGGCTTTACCCGGATTTTTTGGACTAGGCCGGGCATATTGGGCTTTAACCACCTTAAATAGTATCCATTGAAATGTGTTTTGGTATAAGATTATTTCACTTGTATTATTTTTATTTATTATGTACGTTTGTAGTTTTATGATTTTTTGTTGTAAAGATTTAAGGAATTGACGTTTGACTGTAGCATTAAGGACATTTTCATGCATTCACTTTTAATTATGAATCATGTGTACTATGTAGTAAACTCAGAAAAGGATTGTACACCTGGATCATGTTAGAATTGACGACACAAGGGAGAAAGGAAATCATAAAGTGGAAATTCATAATGAATTAATCGGGTCTAGTCTTATCATTTATTGGTCCTGATTACAATTCTTGAAAACCAAGATTAGTCAGATGTGTTTCGCATCAACATTCTTTTTTTTTCCCCCTAAATTGCTAATATTAATTTTAAATCAAGATTCTAGAACCGTGTATAAAAAATAGGAATATGTAAGAATTTTTGTATGGTCATGTAACATTTTTCACACTTCATATTCTTTCACGTAGAGGATTGTGCTAGATTTGGCCTTCCAAAACTTTGTTTCATTCTTCAACCTTTGAAAGATGTGAAACAAGGATAGTCCCCATGTTTAATTTTTAGTAAGTTATGAAAATATCATTCTGTTATGTTAAAAATTAAGGATAATATTGTTGTAGTCTTATAAACTTTCTGAAATTTGAGATTTCCGTCTATATCCTTGTAAAATTTCATAATTACGTATATATCCTTATACAACTTCATATTACATGTATATCATTGTAAAACATATAAACTTACATATATACCCAAATATTTAATTTAATGATAATTAAGGTTTTTAAAAAATAAAAAAATATCTTCATATTAGATTGTAACTAAATTACTAAAATACTTAGTTGCACTCCTTTCGATAATCAATCTCCATATTCCGATGTGATTATTCACGGCCTTATTCTTCCCACATTGAAATTAGTTTTTTCCCACATTGAAATTAGTTTTTCATGCAGGGGCGGTTCCAGTATAGGGCAGGGGCGGCTGTGTACCGGCTCAACTTTTGCGGGCCTTTGTAAAAAAAAAAAAAAAAAATTTCTAGTACGTTGCACCCCTCGGAAAAAAAATTACACCAACTAATTAACTTAAACTTTGGATTTTGATCAATTACCCACAAAAGTGCACCCTTTTTTCTATAAGTGCACCCTTTACATTCCGGGGAAATTTTTTTTGCACCCCCTAGTGATAATTCCTGGATCCGCCACTGTTTTCATGACCTTACCTGTAACCAAAGAACCAAAGGAGTGACAAAATTGTTTAGAGGAGAATAATCGCAGCCCTTCTAAGTTGATTGTATGAGATGAAATATATTGTTTAGCAATCAATTAAGAATATGCAATCACCAGGTTTCGCTAATAACTTATAAAGCGGTAAAGAATTAGGTTGTGAATAATCATATCATTAATAAGGAGATCGCTTATATGGATAGTATGGCCGATGGGTATTTAGTAATCTATTTATAATCTAATTTAAAGATAGTATTTTTAAATTTTAAAATGATTAATTATCATTAAATTAAGTACTTGGGTATATATGTGAGTTTATAGGTTTTATAAAAAAATACATGTAATTGGAAATTTTACAAGGATATAGACGTAATAATGAAAGTTTATAAGGATATAGAAGGTCTTTTGTTTTTTTTTGATATAAAGTCAAAAAATTTGGATTAAAATCATCTCTTTCGTAAAAATGAACGGGTACCTATTGCCCAGTCATCAAATGAAAATGCCACGATTTTGGCATAAATAGTGAAAATCCTAAACCTTTTGCAAATTGGAGAATTGAGAGACCTAATGAAGTCTACAACAGCTGTAATGTAAACCCAAAACCTTTTGCAAATTCAACGCAATTGATAAAGAATTTAGTGTAAGCAGAATTCAACTTTTGTTCTCTTCTCTTCTATTTCCAGGTTACAATACGTGAGCAATAAATAGCCTCCAAGACTAACTAACTAAACGAGATAAAAGAAATCTATCTAAACTTGAATAAACTTAAATAAAGATAAGAATAGATAAAAGACTAGATAAGCTAACAAACGGAACTTGATCAGCAAGACTAGATAAGCTTTAATTCCTTTACTCCCCCTCAAGTTGACACATGGAGATTTCGAATGTTCAACTTGACAAGCAATGACTGTAATCTGTCGGAGCCAAGTGGCTTGGTAAACAAATCCGCCAATTGAGCTTGAGTAGCGACACGAACAGGGGCTATTTCTTTGGATTCAACTCTTTCCCGGACAAAGAAACAATCCATTTCGACGTGTTTAGTGCGTTCATGAAAGACCGGGTTATGAGCGATATGACGAGCAGACTCATTATCACACAAGAGAGGTGTAGGCTTGTCAGTGTGAATTCCAAGTTCAGAAAGTAACCACCGAACCCATAATACTTCACTGACCGTACTCGCCATGGCACGATACTCCGCTTCTGCAGAGGAGCGGGACACGACTGATTGTTTGCGAGATTTCCATGACACCGGTGCACCACCCAACAGCAAGAGGTAACCAGTTCTGGAACGTCTGGAGAAAGGACAACCGAGCCAGTCGGAGTCGCTGTAAGCTATTAACTCCGGCTGACCTTCCTTTGGAAGGAGAATGCCTTGGCCTAAAGTAGTTTTAAGGTAACGTAAAACTCTTAAAGCGGCGTTCCAATGATTCAGTCGGGGATCGGATACAAATTGGCTGAGAACATTAACCGAATAGGTAATATCTGGTCTGGTCGCTTGCAAATAAAGAAGTCTTCCAACTAATCGCCGATACAAATTAGCATCAACCGTTTCTTCGTTTTCGCCTTTGTCAAGTTTAAGATTTTGTTCCATCGGGAACTTGCTTGGACGACACCCAAGCATACCAACATCATCGAGAATGTCAATGGTGTATTTTCGTTGACTAAGTACTAGACCTTCTTGTATGCGTGACACTTCGATCCCCAAGAAATACGTGAGACTGCCAAGGTCTTTGATGCTGAAGCGAGCATTGAGACTGGATTTGGTACTCTCAATTTTCTTAGAATCATTACCGACAATGATCACATCATCGACATATATTAAAGCAGCGACGAATACATCCTTCTTTCGATGGAGAAATAAGGAATGATCTGCATGTGACTGATGGAAATCAAGTTCTCGCAATGCTGAGGTAAACTTGTGATACCAATTTCTGCTAGCCTGCTTTAGACCATATAAAGATTTCATCAACTTGCAAACTCGTGTGTCACCAGCTTTGCTAAAACCTTGAGGAATCTTCATGTACACATCTTCTTCAAGGTCGCCATGTAAGAAGGCGTTGTTCACGTCTAACTGGTGTACAATCCAGTTATTTTTGACCGCCATGGTTAGTAAAATTCTGACAGTGACAAGTTTGGCAACGGGGGCGAAAGTGTCATGGTAGTCCACACCTTCCATTTGCGTGTATCCTTTCGCGACAAGCCGGGCTTTGTAGCGTTCTATCTCCCCATCTGGTTTGAACTTGATTTTGTATATCCATTTAGAGTCAATGGCACGTTTACCCGGTGGTAGTTCAACGAGTGTCCAAGTCTTGTTTGCTTCCAAGGCATTTATTTCTTTGACCATTGCATCTCGCCACCTCTCATCTTGGGCTGCATGCTTAAAACACTTTGGCTCATAGTGTGTGACTATGGCAGCTAGAAATGCTTTGTGAGACTTGGAAAAATTTTTATAAGAGACATAAGAGGAGAGGGGGTGTACCGTAGAAGCAGATCGATCGGAGGCGGGTAGCGGATGGTTGATCGACGGGGGTAGTTCAACATCATAGTCACTAAACCGAAGGGGCTGATTTCGGGCTCGTGAAGCCCTGGTGGCATGGACATCTGCTGGTTCAGTGTGCATGGAAGAGTCATTTTCATCATTAATGTCAGTATGCACGGGAAATGCATTGTTACTGTCCACATCGGAGGTAGGTGTCGCCTCTTGGTCATCGATGGTGTCATTGTGGGGATGGGAAACGGTTTCATCACACGGAGCCAAGTAAGTTTCACATACAGTGTTGTCTATTTCAAAGAGCTCCTCTTGTTGCACACTATTATTTATTAAATCTGAGCCCATTGGAAACCGATCTTCTAGAAAGCGAACATCTCTAGAAGTGATTATTTTTCTATTTTCTAAGTCATATATTCGGTATCCTTTGGTGCCTTGTGGGTACCCGACAAACAAACCTGGTCGGCCTCGAGCCTCAAACTTATCACCCCTCGTCTCTGTATTTCGGTAATAAGCTAAGCACCCAAACACCCGCATGTGATCGTAAGTGGGTTTCTGACCAAAAAGTACCTCGTATGGTGTGATACCTTGAAGGACTTTGGTTGGCATTCGATTTATAACATATGTGGCTGTCAAAACACATTCACCCCAAAAGGCCTTTGGTAGGTTTGCCTGGAAGCGGAGGGCACGAGCCGTTTCAAGCAAGTGTCTATGCTTGCGTTCGACCACACCATTCTGTTGTGGTGTATGAGGGCAAGATGTCTCCAAAATGATCCCTTCTTGTGTATAGAAGTCACGCATATTATTGGACACAAACTCACCACCATTGTCGCATCTTATTCGCTTGATCTGTTTTCCAAATTGGGTTTGGACCATCTTATGAAAGTTGATGAGACATGTACCAGCCTCATGTTTGTGTTTTATCAAGAAGGTCCAAACGGCTCTACTAAAGTCGTCGACAATAGTTAAAAAATAAGATGCATTGCTAAGAGAAGGGGTTCTATATTTACCCCATACATCACAATGTATAAGTTCAAAACAAGAAGATGTTTTTATTTCGCTAACAGGAAAAGGAAGTCTAGTATGTTTAGCTTTAAGGCAAGCATCACATTTATTAAATTGTTCTTTGTTTGAAATACTAACAAAATCTAAATTAGAAATCTTCTTGATCGATGGGTGGCCAAGTCTTTTATGCCAAACCTCAAAAGTCGACATAAGAGCTTCTTTTGTCTTCATCTTCATTCCCCCCATCCGATACAACCCTCCATTGCGACTACCCGCTCCAATCAAGTGCTTCGTCCCCAACTCCTGCATCACAAAGAAACCAGGGAAAAAGGTGACAGCACAGTTTAGTTCATCTGCAAGTTTGCTAACCGAGAGAAGATTATAATTGAAACTTGGTACAAACAAAACTCCTTTTATTTTTAAACCTCCTGGCAAGGTGTGTTCACCCTCCCCCATGACTGGAACCTTGTCCCCATTAGGAATGACAACAGGTGAGTCTTTTGGGTGGCGGGTTTCATTAATTAAAAAATCACTTCTGTGTGTCATGTGCTCGGTGGCTCCCGAGTCAACAATCCACTCATCATGATTGTCGTTTCTACCTGCCATGTTTGCCATCGGTTGTTTTGGTACACTTATTCCTTCCTTGAAGTGATCAACAAAGAGCTGGTATTGCTCGTCTGTGATTCCAGGGATCGGACTTGGACCGAGCTCCACGCAAGCTGCCTTGGGTTTGTCTTTCTTACCGGGCCACCATTCTGGATACCCGATGAGCTTGAAGCATCCATCTTTGCTGTGTCCATCACGTTGACAGTGAGAGCATCGTACCTTTTTCTCGCCATCTGATTTCGTGTATTTTTGCGCCACTTTATTCGTCGGTTGATTGGTTTGTTTCGATGGTGACTGCCGCTGCCCTCGTTGCGAATTATAGTTGGCTTGAAACGCTGATGCTTCAGACCCCGTTCTTTTTATTCCACCAGTGATTGCTCTTTGCTGCTCGTCTTCTGCTAAAAGATGGTACACCGTCCCGATGGCGGGTGTCGGTTTCATAGCAAGGACTTGAGTTCTAATGATGGAGAAGTCGTCGTCCAATCCCATCAAGAACTCGTAAGTCCTTTCTTTTTCCTTCAATTCGTTTAGCTGTTTTCCAATTCCACAACCACAACCTTGACAGGTGCATCGCGGAGTGGGAAGAACCATTTGCAACTCATCCCAAATCGACTTCAGTTTGGTGTAATAGTTCGAAACGGAACTCCCGTCTTGTCTTGTTGTATGGAGCGTTTGTTTTAACTCGTATGCACGGGGTGCACCTTCCTTCTCGAATCGTTCTTCGAGATCAGACCAGATCTCTAAAGAGGTGTTTGCATATCGAACACTTGTTCTTATATCCCTCTCCATCGATGTGGTTAACCATCCTTTTACCATAGCATCGGCACGAACCCATGCCGCGTGTAGGTGAGACGTTACTTCAGGCTTCTTGACGGTGCCATCGATCAATCCCATCTTGTTTTTCGCCAAGAGAAAATTCGCCATCTCTTGTTTCCATTCGTTGTAATTATTGTCGTTTAACAAGTCATTTACCTGGACTTGTTTGGGGTAATCTGACGGGTGAATATACAATGGTGAACCAACATCAATCACCTCATCTTCCTTTTTGCCGGATCCATCTGATTTGTCTCCCGCCATGCTCGCCGGACAATTGTCGTCCCTAGGTAACGGATTGCTCTGATACCATAAAGAATTTAGTGTAAGCAGAATTCAACTTTTGTTCTCTTCTCTTCTATTTCCAGGTTACAATACGTGAGCAATAAATAGCCTCCAAGACTAACTAACTAAACGAGATAAAAGAAATCTATCTAAACTTGAATAAACTTAAATAAAGATAAGAATAGATAAAAGACTAGATAAGCTAACAAACGGAACTTGATCAGCAAGACTAGATAAGCTTTAATTCCTTTAATTGAATGTGGGAATGAACGACGACGGCGATGGCAAAGTAGTCCGATAATCGACCTAGTCAACTCCATCTTTGTGTACGTTTGATTTTCTATAAATTAAACAAACATTCCCCTTTTACAATTCACGAAGAAAAATCGTCATTTGTTTTCCAGTTGTCGTATTCTCACTTTCACAGTCGTGCTTTCATCTACGCATTTTGATTTTCTTCTCATAATTAATACAAATCATTGCAAATTGTAACACCCCAATTTTCAAATTAGTGTTAATTAATTTAATTAACTATTAAAAAGATTTAAATCTTGATTATTAAAATAATAATAATAATAATAACAACAATAATAATAATAGTAATAATAATAATAATAGAATTTTGAGTTATAAGTTTAGGAGGAAGAATCGCCAAGTTGGAAAAACCTTAAATGAGGACAAAATGGCTCTTGGGGTGAAACAAAAATATGAGACAAAACCATAGGGACTAGAAGTGAAATTGGGTGAAAGTTATATGAAAACCCCCTTGAAGCGCCGATTCCAGCCTTAGAGCCTCGTAAAGAGCTGTTGGCTCTTGGCTTTAGGGGGTAGCCCAACCCAATCTCGATATACATATGTATACCCAATTCGTATCATAAGTGTAACACCCTTTTTCTCAAACCATATTTTAATACAAATACAGTTTATGTTACAAACATATTTTACAATTCGTGACTATAAAGTAGCCACTTAAATTTTTTTTTATTTTACAAACTTGAACTTAAGGGGGTATTACAGACTCAATTCAGATAACCATAATTTAAACTTACAGTGTACAAACTGGTCCCAACTGCAACCTTCGCTCTTTTCACCTAAGTACATAGCATTTCAAAAATAGTATATGTGAGACATAAAGCCTCGTGAGTAATATGGGTTTAGACCCAAAACATTTCTGTTCAAAACTTGAAATATTACAAGTAAACTGCTCAAAACTGATTTATATCATAAATCTCAAAATGTCTTTTCTTCTTTACTTTCAAACTTTAAAAATACTTTCTTTCTCATTTTCTTGTGACCAACTGAAACTCATGAATTAAGTTATTTTAATTCATTCTACTAGCTCCCCTCGCGGGACAGAACAGATCCGCCCACTAGGTTATGCTCATTCTGTCTTCCCTTTGTGACTTGGAACGGATTCAAGCATAAGGGTATACTAAGCTAGACAACTACTTCGCGACGGGAGGTACCATCCCAGTAGTGTCTTCTGATCCCCCGATTATGTGGGTGATCCTAGTCCGGACAACTGGCTCTTACTTCTTTCTTTTTTTAATACTTATCTCATTACATCTCAAATTGGTCAAATGGGACACAATTTGTAAACAACTCATACTCAAACATTTTATAATTCTTTACTGACAATACTTTCAAAAACTGGTTTTGACATCTTAGTTCACATAAGGAACTTCTTTCAAAATACTTTGCAAACCATACTTCTTAAAAATCTCTTTTAAACACTAAGCTCTTGTATAGAGCTACTTTCAAAACTATTTTCCAAAACTTTAGTATTTGCAAACATTTGGAAAATCTTACTTTTCTGAAAATAACATTTTGCTATGTACTATAGAAATCCTCATAAAACTCACCTTGACGTTGCTATAAGTCTCTAAGCTTCTCGTATTCCTTTTCCTTTCCCGGGCTCAATGGTATTTGAAGCACCACCTATACAAGTATCATGTATAAATACTGAATATAATTAACTCTATAGTTCTAAAGTCTCATATGACACAATTCCAGGTTATAACAAATGTATAACCATTAATAAACTCGTTTTATAGTTTTCTCCGAAATACGTGTATTTTGCTACAGTACCCCCCGAGGGTCGTATTTCAGTTCCGACTCTTTTCCATGAAATCTTAGGCCATATTAGACTTGTGTTTCAAATTTGGAGTTCATTGGACAAGTCTAGCTCAAATTCCAAAAATCAAGTTTTGGCATAAATGTGAAGTTTAGCCACTGCCGCTACAGTGACTTTTCCGCAAGGTCGGATTACGGATTTGACAATTCCCGACATGTTCTTATACCATTTTAGGGTTATGGCTAAAATTTCAGACCAAACGGACATGTCTAGCTATGGTTTCTAGCAATTGAAATTTCTAACATTTTTGGTCCCTGTCTGAGGGCGCACTGCGCCTGGGCGCGCCGCGCCTTGAGCCTGGGCGCACCGCGCCTAGCACCTGGGCAGACTCCTGATCAGTCGCGATTTGGCACTGTAGCATGCAGTTTTGACATTTTAAGTCATTAATCCAGGTCTTAATCATATGTGGTTTCTTCTAGGACCAAAACCCTTGACTAATAACATGTTTTAAGCCATTAGAAACACCTTAATCACACCAATTCATGATTTAGGGTTCTTGAGCAACTTTTCAATTTCTCAACATTAGCAACCTACTTTGCTATTTTTTTAAGATATGTTCTTACTACATGAACATGTTTAAGCCCAGAAATCATATACACTTCATGGATTATGACTGAAATTACAGATTTCAGTCCACTCCATGGAAACTCATCAAGAACACATAAAAGCTTGGGTAGAAACTTCAATTACTAACCTTGTTTACTTTGGAATCACCAATTCCAACCTTTCTCTTGATTTCTTGGCAACAATTCTTGAGCCTCTGCTTCTTCTCCCGTACTCTCTCTCGCTCTCTCTAGCTCTCTCTGGACACTTCTATTGGGTTCTTACATAATGGAGGAAATAACTATCTTATAATATATATATATATATATATATATATATATATATATATTTAATTTTATAAAAACTTTGCATTTTGGTCCTTAGCCTTCCAATTCCTTTACAAAGATGGTCCAAAAGTCATAACTTAACCATTTAAGCTTCATTAACTTCCAACTTAACATTTTCTTGACATTTTGGTCATTTCCATGTCAAATGACCATTTTGCCCTTTTTGGCCATATTTCACTATTCATGCGGTAAAACTCCAAATTTCACATAATCTCTTATTCCTTATATTATTATTTCACAAATACATATTATTTTACATAATAGTCGTACAACGTGTCAAAAGACCATTTTACCCTTTTTACAACTTTTTCGCGGGTTCTTACAATAAGCAACCCTAGTAGATCTCAAGTGAAGTCGTGAACCCATCCATCTCGTTTTCTTGTGTTTGTCATGAACCATCCTTTGGTCAAGAAACAAAAGAAATCGAGAAGAAAGGTGAAGAATTGAGGTGTTGCTGTTGAATCCATGCACAAGGAAAGAAGAAAAGAAGAAGGAAAGAAGAAAAAGAGAAAAAGAAGGATCCTAGTGTGAGATTCAAGGGGATAAGGAGTACGTGTTGGTCTTTAGTTGGATTCGCGGAGTAGCTTCACTTGTTCTTTGTTGTTGATCGAGTTGATTTCTCACTAGGTCGTGTGGATGTTGTATATCCTTTACTTTAGCTCGAGTGTGATTATAGGATGTGCGCGATTAATACTAGGCGGGTCTTGGTCTAGTATGTGGATGTTTTGGGCTCGAGGTACTGAGCAATATAGAATGGCTCGACGCACTGAGCAATGTAGTACAAAGTAAGGTATGCATGACAATATGCACCGGGCAAGGTGTGGCTCGTAATGTTTTCAAGGTGGCATGGCTCAATGTACTGGGTAAGTAAATTGTGTGTTTATTTTACTGTGTTGTGTGGTTTGTATCCTTTCTGTTATAAGTAGAGCATGTATGATTGATATGTTGTGTATGTGTTGGAATTCACTAAGCTGTGTGCGTTCCAATTCCCTCTAAAACCACTGTTTTAGGTACTTATGGTACGGGTGATGACAAGGCTTGACGAGTACACACTGGCGCGACTTCTCATCTGGATTATGTTTGGTGTTGACATTATTTCATTTTTTGACTTCCGCTGACTGTTTTAGATTATTGATGATGTTATATGTTTTTGATAAATGAAATAATATTTATGACTGAAAGTTTTTATGAAATGATGTTTTTACTAATGAAAATGATTTTTCTAATTTTTTAAATTTACTCTAAAAACCAGGACGTTACAAGTTGGTATTAGAGCATAGCTTGAATGAATCAGACACACTTCAGTGTGTTCTGAACTCAAGTTTGTGGCTCAAATTTTTCCTTCATTTTTTTAAAGGATGGAGTTTAAGGAATGGTGAATCGAAGGCGCAGTGTGTATAGTCAACCGGTGCCAGTGGAGGAAAAGATCTAAGTGCTTAGTTTTGTTGTTGCTTTCTTGGACATAAAATGTATGTATGCTAGATTGCATGTTAGAAAGAATGCCTTGGATGTTTTGGTTATATGCTGCTTGCTATTAGGAATGTATGCTAGTGTTGATAAGTTGTTTAGTAAATGTCATTATATTTGTATGTAGTAGGAACTGAATAGCCTTAGAATGCTTGATTTGGCCTTATTGCATGTTTTGTTTTTTGTTGTTGCCTTAGGGTATGATCTCTTATTTGAATGTCTATTTGATTCTACACTATATACGACTGTACATTTACGAGACGACTCGTTGGAGGAAGTTTCTTCGTAGTAGAGTAGCGGGGTGGGTGGGATTCCTAGCGGTGTAGGAAAAGTGTTGGTATGTGCTAGTATGGGAATATGTGTTAGAATTATCTGTGAGAAGCAAATTGGGAATTTTGGGATGGGTCTTGGAACGGACATGGATAAGTGTGGAAGGTAGTAGCAAAGCTCCTACTATCGAGAGCACATGATCCATATTCAAGTCGGGAATGGTCATGAGGAATCCAAGGAGCTGAGTGTGGAGGTAATTAGCATAATAGATTTGAATACTAGTACAATGAGGTAACATTTATCATTTCAATTGTTGAATGGCGATCGCGAGGTCTAGTGAGAACGGTTTGGGTGCTGGTCTGAGTGCCTAGGAGATTCGGGATCTGATAGCGACAGAGGTGTCGTGGGCGATATGTAGGAAATCTTATGTATGTTTATCGAAATTAGGGATTAGCTGATGAACATGTTGCAGGAACGGATTGCTACCATTTTGGTCGTCAATGGAGGCAGACCCTATTAGCATGTGTTGATATCTGATGTCGAGGGTGTATTTATCACTAGCGGTTGTCCGGATGGCCAGAGGGTTCGCTTCGCCATGAACCTCTACGAGGGGCGGTGGAGGATTAGTGGGGGATCGAGACCACATCCATGATGTTGGCGCAGATTGATGGATTGACTTGGGAGGACTTTGTGACACATATTCGGAGGCACTACTTGCCTCGGGTGAAGATGGAATGAATTTCCCGCGAATTAATGGCATTGGAGCAGACGACGGAAACCGTGACTGAGATGATGCATGATAACACCTAGCAATGTTAGCCATTTTAGGTGTTATTGACCCATGTTTTAGTATATTTAATATTCTAATAATACTAATATCATTCAATTTTAGTGCCAAGGGGCTTGATTGTATTTTAGTGTAAATGCAGGGGTATTGTGTAAAATTGGTGAAGTTGGTGACAATTCTGAAGTCAAAGTCGAAATGACACGCGCGGCGCGGAGGAAAGGAGGTACGCGACGCAGACAAAAAGATAAAATCATAAGCCGGAAGATTTTCAACCTCAAGACGCGAAGAAACGGGGATAAGGTTGACCCGTGGTGCGTACTCCACTTATACACGGCGCGTAGGGCCAATTTTCTCAACTATAAATAGAGGCTCCCAGGTCGGATTTTGGGAGTGAAGATTGACCCTTAGAGTTGAACTCAAGCTTCTTTGACTCAGAAATTCGTAGTTTTACAGTTAGTTTCAATAGTTGGATCGTTCACATTTATTTTCTTTTCTTTGTTTATTGTTAGACTCTTGGGCAATCAAGGATTCTGGATTGTAGAATACATTTGATCACAGAGATTGGATTAGTTCCTGAAATTAGAAGCATTCGGCTCTGATTCAGATTTGGTTATTGAACTCAAGTTTACGTTTTGATTCGATTAATGCAAGTTTACTTTTAGTTTATAATTGTTGCTTTAAAGTTGTTGGTTTCATTGTGGGTTTGAATCTGATTTCTGGAATAAATATGGAGATCGAGATTAGATTGAAATTGGTTAGTTGTGATTTATGCATCAGCTTATATTTGAACGTTTTATGTTTGGGTTTTGAGTTCAGTTTTCTGGTCAAGTGTACAGATATTTACCATCTATAGAGTGACACTATACATCAGTCATATTTAAGACACATAGTGCCAACCACGGACTCTATGGTTCGACCCTTACTTGCCGCTAGCTAATGAGCTGTAAGGTTTAATTTAGTATTTTTTGACCGAATAGACGACTGCGACGTGTCAACGTGGAAGTTCACGCAGAGAGCGCTTTTCTGTTCTCAATATGAAGCTTTTCAGGACATGAAGATGACTAGGTATGCCGGTGTTTTTGTGTCACGATATTTGGGAGTTTGTGAGTGCCACCACTAATCTCAACAATACATTTATTTAAAATTCATGTCTTCATCACAAGAACTTGATCCCACCAAAAATAAAAAAAATCAAAATTTACAGTAATTGCTAACTTTATTCACTTTTCCTCTTTACCATCGGTATTTGTCTTGAAATGTGGCAGACCGTCCCCATGGTAGCTGCCCTCTGCCGCTACTTTATTAATGGCAGAAGAAGATGAAGCCTCCCATTAGTTACCCGTATTGGTCTCTCTTTTTAGTTGTTTATGTTCATCGTTTAGACCTGTTGGAGATGTCGGATGAGCTTGGTGGTTGAACAGTCTGATTCGCTGGAATCTTTGATCAACCACTTCATGTAGTTTATCAATCTTAGCAACTCTTGAATCAGTTGTAGAACTCGGTGTGGTTGACAAGTCATCATCGTTTTTTGGTGTGGAACCTCCATCATTGCCATTGGGGATAACCTTGATGTTGGGCGGAGGTTGAGGAGGCAGTGTCACTTGATGATTCATTGACCACCTTCTCTTCCTCAGCCATAAACCAATTTGAGTTTTTAAAAAGAGAACCACTATAGTTAAATTTTAAATATAAATTATTGAGCTAAATGGATAAAAATAGCAACTTACTTCTAATTATTTTTTTATTACAACATTTTACTTTTAATGTTTTTCTATTACAACATGATACTCTAAATTCTTTTCTACGATAATGTTGTAATTGGAGAATTGAAAGCACAATGCTATAATGAACAACTAAAAAAGATTATGTTGTTATTTCTTGCATTTAGCCCCAAATTATATCAAGCAAGATATTTTACAAACATTTATTGGTCGTCTCCTAATTAAAGTGAAGATATTAGTACTTTAGTAGATTTATCATCAAAGTGAACTTGCTACAAAAATCAAAATAACTAAAGTCTACTTCAGCGGATTCATCATGCGGATTCATCATCAAAATTGACCAACTAAAGTAAAGAACATTTAATCTATTACTTCAACATATTCATTATATTTATTACATTAAATTTGGTGCATATATATTGCATTTGCCCAACTTGCTTAGGAATTTAAAAGGTAATTATCTGATAATACAGCTTCCTCCACATGGACTAGGGAAATACAAAACTTATTTACATGACATTCATCATCTCATTTAAGGTAGGATCTTCCTTTCTATGATGTCGTGATATGGTAAATAAGGTGCAATAAAATCATGTCTAATATCATGATTTGCATAAAATTCTTCATATAGTGATACATACTCACCTTTACGATCACTTCATAACACTTTCATATTTTTGTTAAGTTGATTCTCAACTTCATTTTTGTACACAAAAGTTTTTTATTGCTTCATCTTTACTTTTAAGTAAATAAACATAACAAAGTTTAGTGAAATCGTCAATAAAAATAATAAAGAATTTTTTCAACTTCTAAATGGATTTGACTTAATGTCATACACATTTATGTGTATTAAACCAAGGAGTGTGGTGTCCTTTCAATGTTTTTGAATGATTGTCGTGTTAAATTTGATTTAGATGTGTTGTATTTATATTTTGAGTCAATATGATAGTGTGGTATGTATTCAAGTTTAATTAATCATTGAAGAGTATAAAAAAACATGTCATGGACTAGCATGACACACACACACACACACACACACATATATATATATATATATATATATATATATATATATATATATATGTATGTATGTATGTATGTATGTATGTATGTATGTATGTATGTATGTATGTATGTATGTGTGTGTGTGTGTCGTTTTTTGTCAATCTCGTTTGCCAAAATTGCTAAATCGGAAAAATTAGAAACGGTCTGATCCACTTTTTCAAGGAATGGTGATGCCGCTTTCTTCTTTTTCTGTTGCGGTCTTTACGGCTCTTCAATGTGAAACCCCTCATCCTTTTTTTTGACGTCACCGTAAAGTTAGGCATCCGAAAAGATTATGTGTGTGGTCAATTCGAATGCCTTCGCCGTTTTTGGAGGTTGGGAATGATCATTACGAAAGGTACGAGACTCCATTTTAGATGATCTTTAACAATTTCTCATCTCACCTCGTGAGAAAAGACTTCCAATTTATAAATGTTTCTATATTCAATGTAAGAACCCGCGAAAAAGTCAAAAAGGGTAAAATCGTCATTTGTCACGTTGTACGATTATTACGTGTAATAATATGTATTAATATAATGAGAAATAAAAGGTTATATGAAATTTGGAGTTTTGACGCGTGAATAGTGAAATTTGACCAAAAAGGGCAAATTGGTCATTTGACATGAAAAATGACCAATATGTCAAGAAAATGTTAAGTTAGTAGTTATTAGAAAAATCCTTGCAAGATTTATGGTTTTAGGATCATTTTGGAAAGAAATATGAAGATTTGGGGACTAAAAATGTAACTAGTTTATTAACTAAATATATATAGTAAATGTTAGTTATTTCCTTCATTATGTAAGGAAAACTTCTCCAGAGAGTTCCAGAGAGCACGGGAGACAGCAAGAAAGATCAAAGAAGAGGAAGAATTTCAAGGGAATTGCCAAGAACAAGGGAATCAAAGGTTGGAATTAGTGATTCCAAGGTAAGGTTCCTCTAGTTTTAACCTAGTTTTTGGGTATATGCTTGAATTGGTCTTTGGAAGGAATTGAAACTGAAATTGCAGTTATAAATCATGTGGGTTAAGTAGCTAATGCTTCTAATAAGCCATTAGTTAGGAACTTAACTCAAAAACATGAAAGTAGAATGCTATTCTTGAGAATTTTCAAGTTTAGCTAAGAACTTTAATTTCTGCAATTGATCTATTAAAGTGTTTTTAATGGCTTAAAATGTGTTATTAGTCAAGGGTTTTAGTCCTAGAACAAACCCCAGGTGATTAAGACCTGAAATAAGAGCTTAAAGCCTTAAAACTGCATGCTACAGTGCCAAATCGCGACTGATCAGGAGCCTGCCCAGGCGCCAGGCGCAGTGCGCCCAGGACCAAGGCGGGGTGCGCCCAGGCGTAGTGCGCCCCATACCTGGCGCAGTGCGCCTTCAGTCAGGGGCCAGGAAGGGACCAAAAATGTTAAAAATTCAAACGCTAGAAACCATAGCTAGACATGTCCGATTGACCTGAAATTTTAGCCATAACCCTAACATGGTATAAGAACATGTCGGGAATGGTCAAATCCGTAATTCGACCTTGCGGAAAAGTCACTGTAGCGGCAGAGGCTAAAATTACTATTCATGCCCATGATTTTTAGAATTTGAGCTAGACTTGTCCAATGAACTTCAAATTTGAAACACAAGTCTAATATGGGATAAGATTTCATGGAAAAGAGTCGGAATTGAAATACGACCCCTCGGGATTACTGTAGAAGTATACGCGTATCTCGGGGAAAACGATAAAACGAGTGTATTAATAGTTATACATTTATTATAACCTGGAGTTATGTTATATGAGACTTTAGCATTATAAAGTTAATTATATTGAGTATTTATATATACTATTTGTATAGGTGGTGCTTCAAACATTATTGAGCACGGGAAGGGAAAAGCCGTACGTGACGCTTAGTAATCCGTAATAGAATCAAGGTGAGTTTTATGAGGATTTCTATAGTACATAGCAAAATGCTATTTTCAGAAAAGTATGATTTCCAGTGTTTATAAATACTAAAGTTTGGAAAATAGTTTTGAATGAAGCTCTATACAAGGGCTTAGTATTTTAAACAGATTTTTAAAGTATGTTTTACAAGTATTTTTGTAAGAAGTTCCGTATGGGAACTAAGATGTTGAAAGCAGTTTTTGAAAGTATTTTTAGTAAAGGGTCATAAAATGTTTGAGTACGAATAGTTTACAAATTGTGTCCCACTTTGACAAATTTGAGATGAAATGAAGTAAGAATTAAAGAAGTATGAGCCAGTTGTCCGGACTAGGATCACCCACATAATCGGGAGATCAGAAGACACTACTGGGATGGTACCTCCCGTCGCGAAGTAGTTGTCTAGCTTAGTATACCCTTGTGCTTGAATTCGTTCCAAGTCACAAAGGGGAGACAGAATGAGCAAACCGAGTGGGCAGATCTGTTCTGTCCCGCGAGGGGAGCTAGTTGAATGAATTAAAATGACTTACTTTATAAGTTTCAGTTGGTCACGAGTATATGAGAAAGAAATTAGTTTTAAAGAAAGAAAGCAGTTTTCAAGAATAAAACAGTTTTAAAGTAAGAAGCAGTTTTTGAGAAAGAAAGTGTTTTGTTTTTAGAGAAAAGTAAAGGGATTCGAGATTTGTTATGAAAATGAGTTTTTAGTAGTTTACTTATTATCAGTTCAAGTTTTAACAGAAAAGTTTTGGGTCTAAACCCATATTACTCACGAGACTTTATGTCTCACGTACTACTTGTTTTAAATGCTATGTACTTAGGTGAGAGGGGCAGGAGCTAGGTTACTTATTATACCTTGAAGCTAGGACAATGTAAATGCAGATAAGTTTAAATTATGGTTTCTGTATTGAGTCTGTAATACCCTTTCAGTATAAAGTTTAAAAAAAATTTTGGTGACTTGTTATTGGTCACGTTTTGTAAAAATAAACTATATTGAATTATGGTTTGAGAAAGGGGTGTTACAGTTTTGGTATCAGAGCCATAGTTTAAGTGAACTAGGTGTCAATATTTGAACCTAGACTTAAACTGTGTAGGAGATTAGAGCACCTAAAGAGTAAAAGTGTATATTCAGATAAATGTCAGATAAAGAGCTAAAACAAAGAGACAAGAAGTTACCACTTCTAAGAAGAAGTGAAGAGCAAAAGTGGTCAAAGAATAGAGAAACTATAAAAAAATTTGTATAATGTGTATCGCTATAAGATACATAAAAGTAAAGAGAGTAAAGAAATGAAACTTAAATAAAAGAAATTCTGGGTGTCAAACCTAGAAAGTTATAAGTAAAAATATGTGAGATATAAAGACTAATTGTTAAAAAAAATGAAAGTAATCGATATGAATATGAAAGTAGTGTATGATTAGTATGCATGATGAGATAAAACAAGAAATTGCTGAGACGGAAACGCCAAATTTTATTGAAACATGATTATAGTGCAGCCAGGATAAAAAGAGAAGTAAAAGTTATTTTGGCATTAGCCATAGTAAATAAAGAGTAAGCAAGAGGTAGAATGCTAAATTAAGCATCAGTATGAAAAATAAGAATTATAAGAAAATACTAAAACATAAATAACAAGATGAGAATGGTACATGGGGTACCTAAGAAGATAAGAAGTGTACTCAAAGGAGTACTATAAAGAAGCTAAGGAATAAAAAGGACAAGATTATATTATACAATATAATGAGCAAAAGAGACTGAAATCTCTTTAAAAATAATAATGATAATATAAGTAAAGAATGATACCAGACATGTATTTATAAAAGTAATACATGCAAGTAATAAGATGATAAGGTAATAACCTTATGAGAATGTAAGAAAATTAATAGTAAAGACAAAGAAAAAGAGAGAAAGGATAGAAAATTCTTTGAATATTAAAGATGAAAGAAACAAGAATAACGATTGACTTTTGAAAAGTCAATTCTTCTGGTATATGTAGATATACGAAGTTGTAAAACTTCTAAAGAAATGTATAAAGACGAAGTGGGCAGATATCGTGTAAATATACATATATAAATATATACATGAGATCGGAGTCTAATAACAAAAACAAAAAGAAGTAATTAGAAATGTAGATTGACTGTTGGAGAGTCAATTTTCTATTTTAAAGTATGAAGTGAGAGAGCTTCTAAAAAAAAAGAAAGTAAATTTAAAATATGAAATTTACTTAAGTAAGAAAAATAAGCAAAAGTTTTTATTACATTAAAAGAGAAGTCGAGTAATGTGTCTGTCCTTATAATACTAGATGGGACAGAAGATTCTGAAGTAGACAGCAATGTCTCACATAGAGGACTTAGCTGTGTGTAGATGCGAAGAAGTAAGAGTATAGCATATGTTCTTGGATAGTTGAAAGCCTAGAAACTAAGTATATTACCTATGATAAAGAGCTAATAGCGATAGTATATGCCTTGAAAATTTGGAGGCATTACCTGTATGGAACAAAGCGTAAGCTATTCACTAATCACAAGAGTTTGTAGTGTGTGTTCACTCAAATAGAGTTGAACATAAGACAGAAAAGATAGTTAGAGTTTATCAGTGATTATGTTTGCGAGATTGTATACCATTCAGGCAAGTAAGGGTAGCAGCAGATGCATTGAGTAGAAAGATTTCAGAGAAAAGAATCAATGCAAGATTGATACGTATAGAACTAGTGTCCAGTATTGTAGAACAGAGTAAAGCAGTTCAACAAAAAGTTGGAAAGAGTACAGATATGAAAGATGAGAAACGAGGAAGACATGCAGTTTGAGATAAGTAGACAAGAGTTAAAGACTTCTAGAACAAGCATGTGGGTGCTGACAGCAGGAGATTTGAGAAAGTTGATTTTCGAAGAGTCCGATAAGTTTAAGTTTAAAGTTGAGAAAGGTACATCTCCAAGTGTGTCATTTATGCACGAGTCAAGGCGGAACATCAAGTCCCGCATGGAGATGCCCAGTCTTTGCTCATTCCAGTCGGAAAGTGGGGAGATATAACTATGGACTTAATTGTCAGGCTACTGAGAACGAGAAGGAGTTATGATAGTATGTAGGTCATAGTGGACCGGTTGACCAAGAGTGCACTGTTTCTAGTCATAAAAGAAACTACTCCATTGGAGCAGTTAGCCAGTTGTATATAGATGAAGTGTTAAGAAGATATGGTGCACCATTGTCAATCGTGTCAGACAAAGACCCTAAATTTACCTCCAATTTTTGGAGAGCTTTACAAAAGAAAATGGGGACGAGAATTCAGCTAAGTACAGTATATCATCCATAAAGGGATGGTCAGAATGAGCAAATGATTCAGACAGTAGAATATGTGTTACAACCAAGTGTGATGATTTTGGAAGGCAGTTGGAATGAACACTTGCCTTTAGTAGAGTTTGCATATAACAACAACTACCATTCTAGCATTAAAATGCCACCCTTTGAGGCATTGTATGGTAGAAAGTGTAAAGTTGGCAGGACTAGAAACTGTTAGAGTGAACAATGAGAAGATTGGAGTGATTCGGGCTAACATGAAAGCAGCACAAGACCGACAGAAGAGTTACTCCAATTTAAAGAAGAGATCGTATGAATTGCAAGAAGGGGATCTAGTGATGATAAGAGTGTCACCGTGGAAGGGTGAAGTCAGATTTGGTATGAGAGGAAAGCTGAGTCCAAGATACATTGGACCATTTAGAATCCTGAATTTAGAATCCTGAAGAGAGTTGGATTGCAAGCAACCAAGTTAGAATTACCATAAAAAAAAAAACTCAGTGGAATACATGATACCTTTCATGTATGCTACTTGAAGAAATACTTTGGAAAAGAAGAATTAGTCATACCGTATACGGATTTGAGAGTGGAGACTCCCAGCAAAATGATTGAAGAACCCGAAGCGATTTTAGAGATGCAGACAAAGAAGCTAAGGAACAAAGAGATTGATCTTATACTAGTCAAGTGGAAGCATCCGTTAGGGTCAAACCTAACTTGGGAGACATTAGAAGAAATGAAGAGAAGATATCCGAATTTCACGGATTACGAAAAGATTCCGAGGACGGAATCCGCTTATGGAGGGGTGACTGTAAGAACCCGCGAAAAAGTCAAAAAGGGTAAAATCGTCATTTGTCACGTTGTACGATTATTACGTGTAATAATATGTATTAATATAATGAGAAATAAAAGGTTATATGAAATTTGGAGTTTTGACGCGTGAATAGTGAAATTTGACCAAAAAGGGCAAATTGGTCATTTGACATGAAAAATGACCAATATGTCAAGAAAATGTTAAGTTAGTAGTTATTAGAAAATTCCTTGCAAGATTTATGGTTTTAGGATCATTTTGGAAAGAAATATGAAGATTTGGGGACTAAAAATGTAACTAGTTTATTAACTAAATATATATAGTAAATGTTAGTTATTTCCTTCATTATGTAAGGAAAACTTCTCCAGAGAGTTCCAGAGAGCACGGGAGACAGCAAGAAAGATCAAAGAAGAGGAAGAATTTCAAGGGAATTGCCAAGAACAAGGGAATCAAAGGTTGGAATTAGTGATTCCAAGGTAAGGTTCCTCTAGTTTTAACCTAGTTTTTGGGTATATGCTTGAATTGGTCTTTGGAAGGAATTGAAACTGAAATTGCAGTTATAAATCATGTGGGTTAAGTAGCTAATGCTTCTAATAAGCCATTAGTTAGGAACTTAACTCAAAAACATGAAAGTAGAATGCTATTCTTGAGAATTTTCAAGTTTAGCTAAGAACTTTAATTTCTGCAATTGATCTATTAAAGTGTTTTTAATGGCTTAAAATGTGTTATTAGTCAAGGGTTTTAGTCCTAGAGCAAACCCCAGGTGATTAAGACCTGGAATAAGAGCTTAAAGCCTTAAAACTGCATGCTACAGTGCCAAATCGCGACTGATCAGAAGCCTGCCCAGGCGCCAGGCGCAGTGCGCCCAGGACCAGGGCGGGGTGCGCCCAGGCGCAGTGCGCCTTCAGTCAGGGGCCAGGCAGGGACCAAAAATGTTAAAAATTCAAACGCTAGAAACCATAGCTAGACATGTCCGATTGACCTGAAATTTTAGCCATAACCCTAACATGGTATAAGAACATGTCGGGAATGGTCAAATCCGTAATTCGACCTTGCGGAAAAGTCACTGTAGCGGCAGAGGCTAAAATTACTATTCATGCCCATGATTTTTAGAATTTGAGCTAGACTTGTCCAATGAACTTCAAATTTGAAACACAAGTCTAATATGGGATAAGATTTCATGGAAAAGAGTCGGAATTGAAATACGAACCCTCGGGATTACTGTAGCAGTATACGCGTATCTCGGGGAAAACGATAAAACGAGTGTATTAATAGTTATACATTTATTATAACCTGGAGTTATGTTATATGAGACTTTAGCATTATAAAGTTAATTATATTGAGTATTTATATATACTATTTGTATAGGTGGTGCTTCAAACATTATTGAGCACGGGAAGGGAAAAGCCGTATGTGACGCTTAGTAATCCGTAATAGAATCAAGGTGAGTTTTATGAGGATTTCTATAGTACATAGCAAAATGCTATTTACAGAAAAGTATGATTTCCAATGTTTATAAATACTAAAGTTTGGAAAATAGTTTTGAATGAAGCTCTATACAAGGGCTTATTATTTTAAACAGATTTTTAAAGTATGTTTTACAAGTATTTTTGTAAGAAGTTCCGTATGGGAACTAAGATGTTGAAAGCAGTTTTTGAAAGTATTTTTAGTAAAGGGTCATAAAATGTTTGAGTAAGAATAGTTTACAAATTGTGTCCCACTTTGACAAATTTGAGATGAAATGAAGTAAGAATTAAAGAAGTATGAGCCAGTTGTCCGGACTAGGATCACCCACATAATCGGGAGATCAGAAGACACTACTGGGATGGTACCTCCCGTCGCGAAGTAGTTGTCTAGCTTAGTATACCCTTGTGCTTGAATTCGTTCCAAGTCACAAAGGGGAGACAGAATGAGCAAACCGAGTGGGCAGATCTGTTCTGTCCCGCGAGGGGAGCTAGTTGAATGAATTAAAATGACTTACTTTATAAGTTTCAGTTGGTCACGAGTATATGAGAAAGAAATTAGTTTTAAAGAAAGAAAGCAGTTTTCAAGAATAAAACAATTTTAAAGTAAGAAGCAGTTTTTGAGAAAGAAAGTGTTTTGTTTTTAGAGAAAAGTAAAGGGATTCGAGATTTGTTATGAAAATGAGTTTTTAGTAGTTTACTTATTATCAGTTCAAGTTTTAACAGAAAAATTTTGGGTCTAAACTCATATTACTCACGAGACTTTATGTCTCACGTACTACTTGTTTTAAATGCTATGTACTTAGGTGAGAGGGGCAGGAGCTAGGTTACTTATTATACCTTGAAGCTGGGACAATGTAAATGCAGATAAGTTTAAATTATGGTTTCTGTATTGAGTCTGTAATACCCTTTCAGTATAAAGTTTAAAAAAAATTTGGTGACTTGTTATTGGTCACGTTTTGTAAAAATAAACTATATTGAATTATGGTTTGAGAAAGGGGTGTTACATTCAAAGTGCATTGGTTTCAATATATCTACTTTTGATGACCATTTCAGCTATTAGACAAGTTGTTGTTATAGGTAGCATTGAACTTGTTGATTATCCAAATCATGTGCTTTCACTTTGAATTCACATGATGGGTAGTATGATCGCTACCTTCCAATTTGTTCTAAAAATGTTCAAGAATACGGATGCAGAAAGCATAACATCGTTGTTCTCAATTTACGAGCCTTCTGAAATGTCGACTCAAGCCTTGGCAACGTAACTTCTTTTAATGTCACTCCCTTGTCTTGACTTCTTTTGTTGGTGCGACAGATTCTTTGGTGGGTGCGGTTTCTTCTGGTGACTCGTCGAATTCTTATTTGAATTGTTTGTTGGGTTTGGTTTCTTGGCGTGATGCTTGGGTTTGGGGTTGATGGTAGGCTAGGTGCGGAGTTTGTGTTTGCTATGGACCAAACGTTGGTAGATATTGCAAGTGTCAAAAATCATTGTATGAATGTTGTGTTAGAAATTGTGGCAATTGAGTGCTAGGGTATTGGGTTTGATATTGAAATTGTGGTGATGAAAACATTGGGAATTAAGTGTTGGTGTATTGTGTTTGATCTTATGAACCCGTAGCTTTACTTTTGTTTAAGATAACAAAAATGTAAATATTGTGAAGATTGAGAGAGAATTGATTGAATGGTGTGAAGAAAAATGAGAAGATTGGTTTGGTATCTATAGAGTTTTTTTCTTTTAATGAAAAATAGTCGTATCGAAGGGACGTAACATTTTTTAGCTAAGCAAAATTCCATCCTTGCCCCTCGCCATGGTTAATTAGCTTATAGGAATTCAACTTTTTTATGGCATTTGTCAAGTGATTGGAAACGAAAACGTGTTTACAAAATTGAATCAATCAATCAAACAAGTAAAAAGCTCAAAAGATCATGTAAGATTTTGGAACTCTTTTCTCCAATTATCAAGATTGTTAAGAACATTACTACATTTCTTGACTTTATCTTTTCTTGTTTTCTACTCATCAAGCAACCTCGAACTAAATAAACAAACAAAAAAATTACCCTTTTGTATAACAATCAAAGGTGTAAAAATCTTCTAAAAAGATCAAGAAACAAGCATATCAGAATTCAGAATCAAGAAAAAGACTCAGTTTTTATAGTGAAGATGTATCAAACAAAACTTCATTGAGTACATCATCTTCACCATTTGCCACCTCAAAGAACTCTGAATCTTTATCATCACCATTAACAAAACCCCGTTTCTCAATCTTTGAATGTGCAGCAATAAAAATCAACTTTTGAGCCTTTTCAATCGAGCTTCTTGATTGAGTCTTTTTTGAAAATGACCAATTCCATTTAAACCCACA
Organism: Cichorium intybus; assembly: GCA_023525715.1. Taxonomy (NCBI): domain Eukaryota; kingdom Viridiplantae; phylum Streptophyta; class Magnoliopsida; order Asterales; family Asteraceae; genus Cichorium; species Cichorium intybus. The sequence goes on along the minus strand of CM042009.1, from coordinate 154,922,202 downwards.
TGAAGTTGCATGTAAAAAGATCAATCTCACTGCAACTTTTCTTAAAGATTTGAATCCCGTTAAATAAGTTTCCCAAACTAACCTGCTACTTTGTGGGTTAGCTATTCTCATTTTACCCGTAATTGGGTCTCTTTGTTTCAATTGTACTGCTTGTGCGTATACAGGGTCAAGTCCTTCTGTTCTCCATTTCATAAGCTCCATTAAAGCAATGTGAGCTTCTTCTCTTGAAACAAGTCTTGTTATAAGCTTATCAACATCTTTTTCTTGTTCAGAAGTCAAGTATTTGAAAGGGGGCAAGTATTTTCCGCTTGTGTCTCTGATAAGGTAAAATGGGTCGAGTATAAATGCAGCTGCCCATGCAGGGTGATAGTTTCTCTTAAACCTTTTATCGAACACCTTGTCTACATGATCTTCGTTTACCTGAAACTCTGCACACCAGTTCTTGATTTTCAATCTGAGCTCCTCCCAGAGTGGCAAACATTGCCCGATTCTTGGCCTTTCTTTCTCGATTTCTTCAGCCATTGATTTGATTAGTTTAACCAATGAGTGAACTGCGTCTAATTCTTTCCAAAATTGAGAGTCCCGCATCATTTCTTCAATCTCCCTCGCAGCTTGATCTTCCATTGAAACTATCTTGTACCCTTCATCGAGCGACACCAATTGCAATGCTCTGGATGATGTTAATATATCTTCAACCATATTAAACACGGGTTCGAATGGAAACGCGGATCTTTCACCATTGCCACAAATGGGTACTCGTAACAACCATGCCCGGCTGTATTCTTGCAACTGGTACTTGAGGAAAGTATTTTTGGCTTGAGAATTGGTGTTCATGAAGTTTGCTAGTTTGAAACAATTATCTGTTACGATATTGAACAATGGGAGTTCTTTGCTAAGATCTTTAATCAAACTATAAACTCCTTGAAATTGACAGGAGAGATTGATCATCCAATGATGTTGGTTTTCGAGATTTCTTAAAGCTGTAGACTTGAATTTATCAGAAACAATCCCGACACATTGTTGTGAATTGTTGCCGCATATTTCGCTAATTGTTTCCCACAAAACATCTTCGGCGTACTTTGGGAAAACGTACCCACTTGTGAATACAGCTCGTCTGAAAACACCAGTCCCATTTGGCAAATTCACCGATAAATTCACCAAATTCTCGAATGCCCCTGGATTATTATTATCACTATTTGATTTCCACCCATCTGACGAGACTTGGAAGAACATGGCTTCGCGAATTCGAGATTCAGATTCTGTTTTTGCCTCTTTGTACTTGGAATCGAGCCTTTCTCCGGCGAAGTCACTGCGGGTCACGGCCGGTAATCCCATTTGGTTCAAGAAACTATTGAATTTTGGGTGCTCCAAACTTGAAAATGGTACCGACCCGCAATTTTCATACACCCATTCTGCCAATAATTCGAGTGATGAATCGATTTGGGATTTCGATAAAGTTTGATATGGTAATGATTTTGGGCTCTTGAGCCTTTTCACACTATCTTCAAACATCGCCAGAGCACCCAAATCCTCCTTGCCGCCTGATAACATCACATGCTGTTGCTGCAGCTGTTGGTGGTTGTTCTGCTGAGAGAACATTCCACCACTGCTTACATTCATCACAGTCGCCGTCGGCAATGCAGGTACGGAATCATTCCTGTTCGGATACGAGACGTCGCCCGGAAATTGAGCCGGCTCAATCATCGCGACAGGAGCAGCCGAGTAAGTTGGAGAAGGGGTGGCGGAGCTGGTATTAGCACCATTGCTACCGACATCGTGGCCACTACGTTTCCCAGAAGAGTTACGTTTCCGGTGATTTTGTTGAGGTGAAGACGATGAAGTTGGGGAAGCCAAAGTGACGACTCCGATAGGTGAGATGGATGAAATCGGTCTTGGATTAGAGTCAGGGTTATAATTCCGACAAGTTCCTCTCTTGAGATGCTCCGACGCCGTTCTCGATGGATTGGAAGCGGAGAACACGGCGGCACATAGGGAACACCGGAGTTTGACGGCTTTGGGTAAACCCGAATCCGGATTATGAACCAATACAGGCTCCAGATGAGCCCAATACCAAGCTCCTTTACCCTTAATTGCTTTTGTCCGTACCATCATTAATCCTTCATACCTTTTATGAACCTTCTTCACCGTCATCTCATCGGTTAACTCCGGTGGTGGTTGGGTGGTGGCTATGGTAGTCTCCGCCGCCATCATCACAGCAAAACCTTCAAATATCTTCTAAAAGATGACTTATTTTTTGTGGGTCTGCGTGGAAACTGAATCTTTTGAAGAGGGGAACGCTTGAAAGATCGAATCTTTTGTTTCCCATAGCATTTTCCTTAAGAAGAGTATGTATGGATTGGAAGAACAGGAGGTGGTCGTCGGTGGCGGAGAGATAGCTCCGGCGCTCCACAGGAGTGTCGTTTTCAGCTGAAATGGAGGTTGGAATTTGGGGCAGTGAGAGGTGGTGTGTGGGCGAATGAGGGGATGTCAAATAGGGGGTGTTGGGACACATTTTTAATAAAGAATGGGTACTGTTGGCTGTGGGGTATCTCTAAACTTAAATACTCCATAATTTCCAATTCCATTACCAATAATAATATTATTATTTGTTTTCGAATTATTTCTTAAAAAAGTATGTTTCTTTTGGTTCATAGTTTAAATGTGTTTTGTATTATAATCAAGTATACGATATATTATAATAAGATAAATATTAAGAAGTCTTTATGATTATGATTAACCTTTCAAGTATCATTTTATAACTAGAAGCTTTGTCATTTAGCTTGTAGGGTTTTATAAAGGAAATCTCCAATAAAGTTTTAATATTTTGATTTAATTTCTGAAAAAGTCTCAAATTAAATTTTATTTATAAAAAATGTCAGAAAACCGGCTAAAAACTTCAAATTAGCCCCTTTTAACATTTTCAGCAGGTTACATTACCACGTGAAAAGTTTATATGTTTTATCTTCAATAAAGTCTCAATATTTTGATCAAGTTTACGGAAAAGTCCTAACATGTTTTTATTTTCAATAAAGTCCTAATATTTTGGCCTAGTTTACAGAAAATTCTCAACATTTTAGCTCAGTTTACTTGGAAAGCATTAAGTATTTTTACATGTATTTACGTTTTCAATAACGTATTTATATGTTTAAAAATGTATTTTTTACGTATTTATAAAAATACTTAAAAATAACGTTAAAAACTTAGAAAATACGACTTTAATAACGAATTTATACATCTTAATAACGTATTTATATGTCTTTAACCACGTATTTAATAACGTAGAAATAATTAAAATACGTAAAAATGCATGTATAAATACCTTTTATAAACATATAGGTATATTTTATTCATGTATTTATTACAAATAACTGATATGGATTTCGGTAAGTTTGTTTACAGGGATTAGACAGACTGGAAAATGATCGAACAAAATTGAATTGCACGGAACTAGATGATTAATATTTCTTGTTTAATTTGGGTTCTGACAGCAATGATTTTGTGGTTTCAAGAACGATATCCAATATTAGTTGTTATAAATTTCATTTGGATTTCATATTGTTAGGTAATTATGAATTTATTATGTAGCTTATTTTTACGCATTTTAAATATTTTTTTACATATTTTAAATAAATACATGTGTCAATATGTAAAAATACGTTTTAAATGTATAAATATGCTACTAAATACGTAAATATATGTAAAAATACGTATTTTTTCCAAGTAAACCGAGTCAAAATATTCGGATTTTTTTGTAAACTAGGCCAAAGTATTAGGACTTTATTGAAGATAAAACATGTTAGGATTTTTCCATAAACTGAGTCAAAGTATTAGGACTTTATTAAAGGTAAAACATGTAGTTACCTGCTGAAAATGTTAAAAATTGTTAATTTGAAAACATTAGCCGGTTTTCTGTCTTTTTTGTAAATAAAAATTAATTTGGGAGTTTTTCATAAATTGACTCAAAATAATGAGACTTTATTGGAGATTTCCTTTTCTATAACTTAGATCTTTTAGTTTTTAGAAAAAAAGCTTGAAACTAAAAACTAAATGAAAAAGTGAGTCTTTAAAACTTTTATTTAGTTTTACAAAAAAAACTCATAATTTAAAAGCTCTTTCAATTAGTCTCTAAAAATACTTATGTTTGAGAGATGTCTATTATGACAGATATATTAGATATTTAAAATATCATTTATCTTTATTCGCATATCATTTTAAACAATTTTATATATTTTAAAATTTTACGGTTATTTTTTTTAAATATTTTTATACAACTAAAAGTTACAACTTCCAACTTCAAATAAAAACTACAATTTACATTATTCAGGTCCAACTACAATTTTCAACTACCATCTACCAACTATTTTTGTTAAGCATGCTATATTCAACTAATAGTAATACAAATTAAAAAAAAAAAGATTCATCTAGATAGAGGAGTAAAATAAAAAAAAAACTACAATTCATCTAGACAGAGGAGTGGAATTTATAGGTAAGTTGGCCACCATTTCTTTCTTTATATATATATATATATATATATATATATATATATATATATATATATATATATATATATATATATATATATATATATATATATATATATATATATATATATATATATATATAGTTAGAATCTTTTGAGAACCACAAGTCCCCCGAGAACCCGAGAACTCCAAACCGATATTTTTTTCAAAAAACCGACCCCATAGGCCTCTAAAACGCACATATTTAAGCTTTTTCAAAAAAAAATTTCCGAAAAATGACTTTTTTTTTTTAAATTTGCACATGTGCAAAAAACTTTTTTTGCACATGTGCAAACTTTTTTATACGTACACTGTTTTTCAATTTTTTTTTACAGAACGCGTTAAATATATGTTAGAAAGACATCCATAAAAAAAACTTGAAAAAAAATTTACGTATAAAAAAGTTTGCACATGTGCAAATTTTTTTCAAAAAAAAAAAATTAAATAAGTCGTTTTTTCAGAAATTTTCTTCAGCATCCTGGCCCCTTTTTGAGCGTTTTAGAGGCCTATGTGGTCGGTTTTTTGAAAAAAATATCGGTTTGGGAGTTTTCGGGTTCTCGGGGTGAAGTTGGTTCTCAAAACATCCTAAGTCTATATATATATATATATATATATATATATATATATATATATATATATATATATATATATATATATATATATATATATATATATATATATATATATATATATATATATATATGTGGAGGTTAAAATGAGAACTATTAAAAGGTTGAGAACGCGAGAATAATCCTGGACCAATCAATATATAAGGGTATAATAGTAATCATATGTTTAATTAAATTATAACAAAATAAAAATAGATAATATTTTCCTAAAATCTAGGGATTGATTAATAGTTGCCTAAAAAAATTAACTAATTTTTTATTATATTTGTTTTTTTATTAATCGGCAATAAAATTCATTTGTAATCATTCATGATGATTACATTTTAGTGAATTTATTTTTCAACTAAATTTTTATAAATTTTATAAATTGTTTTTCGTTGTATTCATTGATGAATGAAATTGTACATAAATATGATTTATGAGAATTTTTCAAAATTTATTTGATTTGATGATGTTAATCATGATTGATTATATGTATGAAAATAAACACTAGAATGAATAAAGCACAGATACGTAGCTAAAAAGCAAATACATTCGTAATCATAAATGAATAAAGACTAATATGGAGATTAAAAAATCTAGTTCGATTGTAATCACAAATGAATGAACAAACATATAAAAAATCTAATGTATTTGTAATCATAAAGTCGATGTTGCAGCCTTGATTGTTTTTCTTGCTTCTACCATCACGGATACAAACAAAGATGGGGCATTCATCATCATTTTTGTTCTTGGTTCACACCTGTAAAATCAAGTTTAAAGATATTAAAAATCAAATCAAATACTATAGTGTTGTGTATGCATATTCATAGATGATTATGTTCATATTAAACTAATTCAAAGTTATAATCATAAGAGATTATAACTAATAACTGATTTGCTAATAAGAATTAATTATAACTAAAGTTATAGTTGTAATCATAAATGATTATAACTAGTGTTCTAATCATTATAACTAGTGTTCTAATCATTTAGTGTGCCTTATAACTAGTGATCTAATCATTTGTGATTATAAACGCAATCATGTATGATAATCATGTATGATTACAACAGTACATGACATTACAACCGTAATCATTTATGATTATAAATGTAATTATAATCAAATACCGCACAATATTTTGTATTATAATCATTAAAATTTAACACTAAAATTAAGATATCAAACAAAATTGGTTAATCTAATCAACTTAAAGAGAATATTATAATCTTGTTAGCAAAGACACATTTAAACAACCAACAAAATAACCCTAATCAAACTACCGTTTGGAATGAACTAAGTTATAAGAAATTGAAAGAAACTTAGGAAAGCTTAGGGCTAGTAACATGATTTTGTCCTCAAGTTAAGACACTAAAACCATTTACTCCATCTTTTTCCATTGACAATTTCTTAAGCACACTTTTAGCCCTCATCTGTTATTAGGAATAAATGTTCTGTGATTAGAAAAAAGAGTTGCAAAAAATCAAAAGTTTTTTGTTTTGTAAGAGTCTTGTACCATTGTGCTTCTCATCACCATTTTGGCGATCGCTGGAAAAACAGGGCTATAAAAAAGAGATACAAAAGAATAGTGAGCTCATCGGCAACACGATTCAGATTAGAATGAGAGATGTAAGTGATGCAAAGTGAGGAACAAATCAGACCTGAAAGATATTAATAAACGATAAAAATAGTCAACGGGAGTGAATTAAACGAGGAGGCATTCATCCAAAATTACTAGGACTAACCTCTACTTCCAGTCTTTCTGTTCGAACCTATAGCGACTTCGGGCAATTTGGAGGTGGTATGATTGGGCTGCGAAGATCATCGGTCCAACGGGCTTTAATGGAGCTTGTCGACTTCAGCGATGGAGATTGTCGCTTGTGAACTTCTATCTTCAATGATAGTTGAAGGCGAATCGGATTCTGGAGACGGAGGCACCAGCCTTGGAGCGAATGTGGAGAAAACATAGGGGCTAGGTGATGAACACGATGTTCTGTGAAGATGGCGGTAGTCGGCAGCCGATCAAGATTAGGGATTTAAGAGAGAAAGAGAGAGAGAGAGAGGGGTATACGTATGGAGAGAGAGCTGGGTTTTAGGAAACTGAAAGTCAGATTCCTAATTTCATGGTATCAATATTACCTAAATACCCTTATTGTATTTAAAAATATTATTTACCAATTTAATTATTCTTAAATCCCTATAAATAACATATTATTATAAGCCATAGATTTTAATATTTGGAAGGCCTAGATTTATTCTCGCGTTCTCAACATTTTTAACATTCTCATTTTGTCCTACCTATATATATATATATATATATATATATATATATATATATATATATATATATATATATATATATATACATTTTTAACATTCTCATTTTGTCCTACCTATATATATATATATATATATATATATATATATATATATATATATATATATATATATATATATATATATATATATATATATATATATATATATATATCGGTTCAAAACAAACCATAAATATTGTGTGAATTTAGGACCAAATCTTGTCCAATCAATTCGTAAGGGTAAAAAGGTATTTGTTTTTTTTTCAATTTTAATTAATTAGAAGTCGTATACTATAATTTAGGCATTTAGTTAAATATACGTTACTGGTATTCATATATATTATGTATTTTGATTTTTGCATAAACTGAAATTCGTATGTGCAACTACAATATCGACTGAATGTGTAAGATCGAAAAGAATATCGTATAGTAGGAGATGATGCGATCAAGTTATTCAATTGAAATTTCGAAGATGATAGAAGATTTATGGATTTCAGATCGAAGATATGTAATGTTTCGCTATTCGGAACTACGTAACCGTCATATCCAAAAGTTTTCAACCCAAGTAATTTTTTTTGCAACTATTATTTGTATTATAAAGATTTTTACGAACCTAATTGTTGGAACATGATGATGATCTTGTGTAAGAAAATTTGTATTTACAATGATAAAGTGGATTTTTTATATTGGTTTTTTGTAACCCCGAATAAAGAAGAATTATTGTTGTTAAATACTTGTATGTATTACGAGAGAATGTAAGTCGTGTTTCGTGATAAGAATGTATTCATTCTTGGAGAATTTCATATACATGGGTTGTTGTTTACTTTACAAAACGTATAATTCTTAAAAATGAATTTCATATACAGGGGTTGTTGTTTCGTGATAAGAATGTATTCATTCTTGGAGAATAGTCAAATACTTGTAAATTATTTGACTATTTTCCAAGAATATGATCCTTACTACACACACAGAATGATATTCTTAACAAGTATTTGAATAATCTTTAAGAATACGATCCTTACTACACATAGAGAAGGAGATTCTTAACAAGTACTTGACTATACTCTAAGAATATGCTCCTAATGAAGAAAACCCAACTTACGTAACCCTAGAATTAATGAGACTAAAATACATTTGTACATTTCAATGGTGAAACAAAATCATCAATGTCGTCCATTCTCTGTTGTGTTTGTAAACTTGAATTGAAAATTTTATCTTAATCTAGAACTTGACCTTCATTTTTCGTTCTCCACTCCCGCAAGAATAGTCTTTCCCTTTACTCGTTTTTAACTGAGAATATAGTTTCAAATGATTTATGTTGTTAATCTTTTTATGTATACACGATTTGATAGGTGTGGATCGTGTTCCGGAATTGTAGGTTTTGTTATTTAAAACTTGATATTTTCTTAATTTGGAATTGATGTTAGTAATCTTTTCCTCCGTTTTTTTTTCAGTTTCTTTATATATTTTTTTAGTTTATTTACAAAAATGCCACTATTTTCAGAGCCACTCATGTTTCTCCAATGGTCAAAAAAGGGTCTTACAATCACACAATAAATATCATTCTTATTGAATCCTTATACACACACACACACACACACACACACACATATATATATATATATATATATATATATATATATATATATATATATATATATATATATATATATATATATATATATATATATATATATATATATATATATATATATATATATATATAAATTGATGTTGTTTAGATATTGTGGTTAAAGATATATGTTGCTATGGGTAAGCATATAGACCGGAAAAATTGAATCGAACCGAACCAAACCATAATCGATTTACATAATATGGTTCGGTTTTTGGTCCTTGATAATGTGGGTTTTCGATTTCGTTCCACTCAGTCCCGGTTCGGTTTCTATCCAGTTCGGTTTGATCCACGAATCACACTCATCCCTAATTACATAACAACATCATCAACTTTGGTCCTAATTCGGTTGGATCATAATAATCGAGTTGGGACCGAAACCGAAACCAAACCAGGACCCAACACCCTTAACCAGTTCGGGCTTTGATCCATGATCAAGTTCAATTCGGTTTGGTCCTAGTTCGGTTCGGTCCTATTTCGATTTCAGTTCGGCTCACAAACCATGCTTATCCCTATATGTCACATCCTACAATTGTAAATTTTATGATATTAAAATATAAGAGAGATAATGAAGACAAATCAAAAAGGATACTTTTGTATGATGTTGTTTGTGATATGTATTGCATATTATTGATTAGAATGAAAGAATAAACATGTTAGCATGTATGATGGATTGATATTGATGCAATAATAAGTGGACAAAATCAAGGATTGATAATTCTACAAGTACAACATCATAGTACTTTAAAATAGGACAAAATAAATTCAAAAATGTATAAGCTCTAATCAATAAGGATTCATGAGATAGCACAAGAATATGAGAAGTACATAAAGTATATTGTTACTTAGTGAGATTTAGGACAATTTTTAAACAAGCCAAGATAAGCTCCGATGATCAAGTTATAATGGATTTTTATGATTAAACAAGTTGTAAATGTGTATAAATGGACAAATAGGTGTTTATAACTATGGATATACAAGAGATATCATAAAATACTTGGGATGACTTTAAGTATTTCCAAAGTGGGACAAAAATGGACAAATAGGAGAAAAGAATTTAATTATGAGATTTATCATTCTAAAACTAGTTTAAGACATTCATTAAGGTTCTATGTTGTAATAATAAAACTTAGGATACATATTTATTGAGTTTTAGAAAGTATAAATGCAAGTAAAATGAAAAATTGACAGGGAAAATACCCTCTGGAAAATAGCCTTGGAAGTTCGGCTTTGGGGTATCGTTTCTATAGTTTTCTAATACTAAAATGTAGCCAAGATCACAAGGAACGCAATGCAAAATGAATCGAATCCATTAGACTTGAAATGAGAAAGTTATGAGTGTTTGTAGTTGCATGATCATCATGGGAGTGTATTAAGGTTTGTGCAACATACATAAGTCAACACATAAATACATATGTGGCCATGGAGCACCCACTTTCTTTAACCTGTTGACCATGTTTTCTTTAAGGAAACCATCCATTTTTATTGTATTATATTTTTTACAAGCGTGTGTATGTATACATGGTGTGAATAGTAGATGTGAATGCTCATTTTTTATACAAATCAAAGGGACAAGGGGGGGGGGGGGGTGTTCAAGATTCAACTTTTACAAGATTAGATTAAAGGTAATAAAGCTTTTATTTTGCTTTCTAATGGTGGAATTTGTTGATTTAGAAGAAAGCTATAATCTCTAGACCTTTTATATCAGTTTGCATGTTAGAATTAGGATTATATAGTGATGAATTAAGCATTGAAATCATGTTATTAAGTTAATAACATCATAAATAAAGCTCGGATTATAAAAAATTGATGGATTTGGGAAAAATATTATAAACCCTAGATGTTAATATCATCGTATGTGATGATAATATTATATTATAATGATTTCAATGTTAGAAACATGTTACTAAAACAAAGACGTCATGTTGGAAGCTTAATTCCTACCCTTTTATAGACAAAGTCAAGAATCATAAATTGGTGTCGTAATGATTTAGTTGTCAAATGTATTTTATAATTGGTGTAAGAAATGAGTATTAAATGTAACATTGTTCAAATGTATAGCAAGTTAACTTCATGTATTGTATTAAATTCATGAATTATGGAATGATGCTATGTAAATCAAACCTCATTTGTAAATCTTGATTGACACTGAGGAGGTATAAATAAGACATCGAAACTTAGAATACTAAAAGAATGAGCAAGAATTGGAAAGCATTTGTATAAGTTGGCATAATAAAACCAATATATATATTGCATGACATCAAATTTTGGACAATTGGAAAGGATTGAAGCAAGGTCCTAGGCAAAAACATGTAAAGTAGTTAGTCTAGCTATCTACCAATATGAACACATATGGAAATTTTCGACTTGGGAAAATGCTATTATGTTTTCACCATAAATGGTACTTCCTTTTCCCTTTTTAGGTGTCGACATGAGAACATTATTTTTAGTGGCTATATCCTGACTAAAATGTTTACTATTGGGCATATTCGACATAGAACACATCCTAATGGGCCTATTCATTTTAGGATACTCCAGTTGGGCTAATAGAGGTTGGAAAATTTACTTTGCAAGGGTGGGTACCATCTCAATAATTCTCCTAAGTGTCTAGACTAAATATAATACAATATGCTATGATTTCAATACAAAATGATTTTGCTATGTATTCTACTCATTTGATTGATTTATTTATATGAAAGACTGTGATTTCATTACAAATAGTTTTTATATGTATTAATAAGCGTATGATTGATAATTTCTATAAATGTTATGTTCATCCTTATCTTCACATGGTAAATTTGAAATGATTCATGTCATATCATATTGAGGACGAGATGTGATTACATTCGGAAAGAGTGTTGGTTGTATTATCATGTATACATATTGAATACGAATTGCATATTGTATTATATTTAGTCTAGACACTTAGGAGAACTATTAAGGTGGTGCCACATTTTCAAATTAGTATTTTCCAACCTCTATTGGTCTACTGGAGTATCCTAAAGAGAATAGGCCTATTAGGATGTGTTCTATGCTGGATATGCCCGATAGTAGACATTTTAGTCAAGATATACCCACTAAAAATAATGTTATCATTTCTACACCTAAAAAGGGAAAGGCCCAAAAGGTATGAGCATAACATTGAATGAGTTGATCTAGTCATCCAACATACTCATTAAATACAAGGGAATCTGGAGTGGGTTGAATAGGTTATTTCATATAATCGTTTGCTTGAATTCATGTATTGCATCGCATAATAACATAAACTTATAATTTGAATATGAAATATGTATTAGTATGTAGTATATTTGAAATATTTATTTCAAAATGGTATTGTGAATTGCATACTTGATTTCAAGTGATATTTTGTATTGGTAATTGAAATATTGATTTCAAAGTGGTATTATGGATTTGTATTTGAAATATTGATTTTAAAATGGTATTACGAAATGGTATCTGAAATATTGATTTCAAAATAGTATATTAGGTTGTATATTGGAAATATTGATTTCAAAATGGTATTATGGATTTGTATATTTGATAATGGTTTCAAAATGAAGCTTTGCTTTGGTATTAAAGCATAATCCTTATATTAAACTAATGGTTTTGGATAAATGTTTGGAAAAGAATTATGTATACTTTATGTCAAAACATGTATATCTTACGCGACTTTTTCTTCTTACGAATTCTGTTTTAATGACATATATTCCAGGTATCGAAAAGAGATAGTAGTAACGTAAATCGCTTGCATGAACTTTTGAAAAATAGAAGACTTCACATGTAGAATTTAGTGGTGCAAAACACACTTTACTTATTTTGATATGCATTGTATATATTATATGTATATTATTTCCTATGATTAATTGTTGATATTAGATTGTAACACTTTATAAACTAATATCTAAAATGTTTTTGTTGGGACCAATTTTTGTAAAACTAAAAGACATTATTGCAATAATGTCTATTTTCATGTTTAAAATGGTAAGAAATATTGGTCTTACAATAAATGATTTATCTTATACCATATTAATTCAGAATTTTCTTGTTGATTAGCTCACACAAATTAATGTAAACAATTTCAATTACTTATTAATCTTTTTAATTATTTTTAATAACAAAACAATAACCTATTAAAATTTATAGAAAATCAAAACCACAAACACATAATTTTTTTAAACATCATCATTTATCTAAAAGTTAAACATTACTATTATTTATCTAAAATGTTAAAAATATTTTTAGATAACCGAAAAAATATCAAAGAAATAGATTTTCAGTTAATTAATAATAACACTAGTTATATATGACATTAAATTGTAAATTATATTCAGCTAAAGATTTATACAAGTAAAAATTATGTCATCGTGAAAATAATGGTTGGTATATGAAAAAAATATATTATAGTTGAAATTGAAAATAACTTATTGATAGTTTTTAAATTAATTTATCAACAATAGCTATAAATAATATTAAATAAACAATCTTATGAATCTTATGAAGTTTTATTTACTCATAATACATGGATAGATTCCGGTAAGATCGTGTAGTTCAAAATGAACATATTATCTTTAACCATAATAATTTAATTTTCGTTTATGAATCATGTTCAAATATTATGACACAAGTATTCAACTCGGAACATTCTAATAAGTGTCCTAATTTTATCATATGACATAAGCTGACGACAATGTTTTATATAAATATTTTATATTATTGTAAAATTATTATTTCAAAAGTAATAATGATAATTTGGTTAATTCAACATCTATTTGTTAACATCTTTAAAAGATAATTTCATTCTTGCACAAAACACGCGTTAACTTTCACCTAGTTGGTATATAATATTTCTACTCTTATTTATTATTTATTATGTTATTAGATAAGTCCTTTTATTTTGTCTTGATAAGAACCAATTTGGTTGATGAAATTTTTATTTATTTTTAATGATGGTTAACTGGTTTTATCTTTGTAAATGGACAAAGTAACAACTATTTATGTTCTTTATAAAAATATCTTAAAAGACTAAAGAAAAAGATATCGCTTTGAAAATGTCATTTCTAACATACTTTATGTCTCTAACACTAATTTTATAGAAACAAAATGTCGTATTCTAAGAATAAATTTTGTCTAAGTTTGTTTCAATTCTTTGTATACGCTCTTAATCGGTGATATACCAATATTTACTTTATGAACTTTAATCGGTGATATACCAATATTTACTTTTTATAAAACCTTGTCGTTTAATTTAAGACACCGCCAAATTAGCATCGTAATTTTAAATTGTTGATAATTTATTTTAAAACGGATATTAAATAAACTTACATATTACATTAGTGAACAAAAATTATATATCACATAATAAAAGATACAATAATTGAAAAGACTTGACATTGTAGTCGACGGGATTTCAGTTTCGATTTTAAAAGGTCTCTACTTATTTTATTTTAGTTTTTCATTATTTATTGCCTTTTAGGGATACAAACTATAGAATAACATGTTTTTTAGGTCACCTCATTTGATATACCCGGTTGTCACCAGTGACGAATCTAAAATCGAAATTCATGTGGTTCCCTATTTAAATAAACAGAAAAAATAAATGAGTAAAAAAAAAACTAGTAGTGGGTCGGGTCGGGTCATGTCTTAGAAAAAATAAACATAACTTCAATAGTTATTTTAAAGTTCTTACAATTGTATTCGACAATGTCTTATATCTTGAAATATTTTCATGATTGTATATTTATTGATATTTTCTAAAACGTTTTTTCAACATAAGACACTAAACTAATACTCAAAAATTGATCGTCCATTTTGTTGCCTGTATTAGTGTTTATCAACTTCATTGTGGTAATTGCCGATCAGGCGGCAACGTGAGGAAGCAGGCAAGCAGCAGGCAGCAATCGTACGTGGTTCTGTTTGACGTATTTTTTTTTCCTTTTTCCTTTTTTGTTGTATTTTAGTATATTGAGTTATTTTATTTGATTGGGCTCCTTAACATTTAACAATATGGACTTGATTCTTTTAATTTGATTGATATTTATTGTGCTAAGGTAGGTCCTTAATTATTTTTGAGATGGTTCCTAATATTTTCTATAGATATTTAACAATACAAATGAAAAAAATAGGTGGGTCCAAGGACCCACCTTGGACCAACATGGCTTCGCACATGGTTGCCACCTGATTATCTGGCCAAAAAATACAGTGTACATGCTTACCTGGATGTGAACAGTAAAAAACTTAGGGGCCAAGCTTGCCCACATGGTAGCCGGCCGCAAATATTCCCTTGAAAGTGTCATTTTGAGAATATTCTTACCCCGATTAAGAGAAATACACCGGATCCTAAGCCATAATGTCACCTTACCTACCGTTATATACTATTCACCTCACCTCACCTAATGGAATCGAAGAAGACCACGAAGAACACCTCGAAGAAGACCCCTTCTACCGGATTCTCTCACGCACCTTCGCACTGTTCCGAGCCGAAGAAATTATCCCCAGTCAAATATGTAACTATGACATACTTAAAGTTGACGTGAACTCGGAGCTAGAGAAGATATAGGAGCATCAGGAAGGCGAGACAACGAAAATAGACCGGTACTGATGGAGTTTAGTAGAGTTCAAGACACGAACCATCATCTGGAGAGGAACCGGAAATAGAGTTGGGTTGGAATCGTTGCGGGTGTGTTTATCGCCTGGATCAGTGTTTAGGTTGTGCGAGTCATCAACGGTTGATCGGTAATGTAGAGTTCAATTTATGTTAGGGTTTTTGATCGGTATTAGCAATTTAGGGAAAATCATCCCAATTTTGAAGATCTATGTAGCTAATATCGTACGTATTATGTTATTAGGCTATTAGCTTTAACTTGTTAGTTTATCTAATTTGTAATCTAGATATTATGTAATGGATGTTATATTTTTAATTAGTTTGTGATTGTTAACTGTTTTTAAACTAGATTGTCATGTTTATTCTATAGATTTGAGGTAACGTACTTTGTAATTTGTTGAGGGGTAACTTGGTCCCATAAGTTTGATATAACCGTTGGTGTGGTTTACATACAGTCGTTGGTGTGTGGGTGTGTATATGTACTCTTGTATGTAATAAAAAATTATAAACATATTTGTGGTTCTAAAAAAATACAAATATGGTTATATAGTGCAACTGTGGAGGGGTAGCAGTGGTTCGAACTTCATGGAGTAAGAACAACCCTGGAAGACTATTCAATGCATGTACTATAAAGGTAAATCAAATATTTTTAAACAACCCAGGGATGGTGTAATCTTATGATTCTAGACGGTTGTAGTCCTTTAGGGACCAAATTGCAGGTTCATTGGTTGGGTTGATGAGCAAAATTGTGAGTGTATGCAATTTTGAATGAAGGTTGAAGAACAAGATTGAATATTAAAGCTTTATTTAGTAATTAATTGGATTTTTTTTTCGGTCAGTGCTAATTTACAAATTCTAGACTTACCAGTCATGTTTATGTAGTCCCAATGTGATGTTTGTGTTTTAAAAGTATAGATGGTTAATGAAACTATAATACATGTACTCTAGTCAAACATCTGCTAATTTGCATAAACAAATCATGTTGTTGACACAAACCATCTGGAAAATTAAGAAAAATAATCACACAATAACTAGGTTGTGTAACCTTTGACACATTGAGACAAAGCATGATCTTGACACATTGCTAGTAACCATGTTATTGGCACAAATCATGTTATCACTTGCTCACAAACCAAGTTCATGGAGACATTGACAAAACAACTAATCTAATTCCATAGGGACCTCATGTGACAACCGTCAAATTCGGTCAACGAAAGTCAACCGAGTCAACTATAGTCAAAGTCAAACCTTATGGTCGATATTTAAAGTCAACACTATTCTAGTGGGTCCCCAAAAGCTATCAGTACAATTTATACGCTTATCAGACAATTTTCAGAAAAATCCAAATAGTGTCCAATATTGACAGCGAATAAGAAATCCGGAAAATCATTCGAGTATTATTTGAGCATAAATAATACTTAAAAAGCGATGTAGTCGTTAATACGAACGCGTGGATATCTAGATCATCCAAATCGGAGTTCGTATGCAAAATATACAATTTTCAGTTTCGGATTCTGCGTCAAATCAATTTCGGACACAATTTTATACCTTCATTTAATCATATCGGGAGTTTCGTAACTCCAAACGAGGTGATTTTTGGACTCGTTAGATTCCCTTTATCGGGAAGATTTCATAAACGAGAAATTATTTTCATGATACTCGCATTTTGTACGCTCAAAATACCGTGAAGACTATAACCGAAAACGTTAAGCAACGATAGCCAACGCTGGGGAATTTCTCGTGAGGATCTCAATAAAAAAAACTAGTTTTCATCCATATGGTTTCTCAAAAATCAATTATTCAGCAAAATATTAACCAGTTCTCTCTCAAACCGCCGCCGTACCGACACCGCCGACCGCCGCCGGAAAAATGAAAAGTCTCCAAATCGAAATCCGAGAACACCATCGCGTTCATCTCGTCCTCGTGATCAACCCTCAGCAATTTGTTTTTCCAAAATGTCGCCGGAAAACACTACCACCGCCAAAACAGCCGCCACAGTAAGTTTACGCACCACACTCTCTTGATCTGCGAATTTTTCTGAAATTAATGCTTGAGTTTTGTTCTCCTCGTGATTTCGAACACATAGGAAAAAACCTCACCTGATTTGGTGGTCGGAATCAACGGGAAATTGGATTTGAAGTTCTGGATTTCGTCACGCGCACCAGGTGCTCGACGATATGCCTCGTCGAGCCGCGCCTGGAATCTCACCGGTGAAAAGTGAGTCGTTGCCGAGGAAGGGGCGTGCCGCGTCCGAGATCGTGTCCGAGTCGGTGTCCGAGGAACACCTGGTCGTCGCCGATGCCCACCACCTGTTCGACGAAATGCGCCAATGAGTTTCACCGATGAAACTCGAGCCGGTGTCCGAGCCAACTTTAGCCGATGTCCGGGTACTATTCACAGTTACCATCTAGACCCTGAAGTTTGGTCAAATTTACAATTTGACCCCCTGGCCCAAAAATCATTACATTTTCAGTCCTAAAAATATTACACTTTGACCCCCTGAACTTTGGTCAAAGTTACATTTTTACCCCCTGGGTAAAATAGTTTTACAATTTTGGTCCTAAACAATTATTTTGCAAATTTGGTCCCTAAACAATTATTTTGCAAATTTAGTCTCTGAACTTTCACCAAAGCCCGATTTCTTCGTATTTTGAGCTGAGGACTTCATTCAGGAACCATTTTCACGTCATACCTTTGTGTAATCACTCCCGAATTTCCCGAGATTCGTCTAGTAACTCGATAAACCTCGTCATTCTTAGGTTTCAAGCCGAAAGCCAATAGGGTATTCTAGTACATCTTCATCAAATGATCCCTACACCTTCGAGGTGAGTTCATATCCCCATTTTTAACTATTTTAACATTTTTAGGGGAGGAATACAAGTAAACACGATAACTTAAACAACCAATCATGAACACTAGTCTCAAAACAGTTAAACTCATACTCATACTGGTCAGTTACCAGCTTTAGTATTTTTCTCAACTTTATTAAATGTTTTAGCATTTTCAAAGTTTTATTGAACGCTCTAGTATTTTTCAAGACTTATTAAACGTTTTCGTCTTTTCAATGATTTATTAAACAACGTAGTTTCAAAGACTCATCAGATATTTTTCCATTATTTCAAAGTTACAAATTTCCTCGATTTTTCAACAAATATACATTATTTAAATGGTTTCAAGATTCCAAATGTTTATACATGGTTAAATCATTATTTTAGCACTCTTTATTATTTTATACTTAATCATTTATACATTGTTAAATCATTATTTCAACTCTCACAATTATTTTATACACAATTATTTATACATTGTTTAATCAGTATTTTAAACATTTGCAATTATTTTATACACCACATTCTTTTATTTCTCGACATGAAATCTTGACCATTTTGAGACTAGTTGGTTCAATCATGGTTCGTTTACAGTATCGTGAATAGAACGGTGTATTATATTTAATACCCTTCTATATCATTTAAATCATTTAGGGAGTGATCTCCCTACATTATATCTATTTTAAACATTTTTGGAACATCGTGTGTTTCTCATAGATTTCCGAAATCACTTACTCATTTTATCATTATTGATAGACATTGGAAACATTTATACATGATTCAGTATTTGTTTATTTATGCTACATGTATTTGTAGTGCATTATCATTTTAGTCTAAATCTCCATGACTATACCCGTATTCTTGAGGTACGTTATGGAGAATCATTATTTGGATAATCATCATTTGTTTACGCTACATGTATTTGTAGTGCATTATCATTTTTAGTCTAATCTCCATAACTATGCCCGTATTCTTGAGGTACGTTATGGACAATAATAGCGCTATTGGGTTGACCACCCCGCCTTGGGACGCTAAGGTGATTGATCGCACTTGGTTAAGTGTATATGTTGATTAGATGCTCCATCCTTTATATGTATATGTATATATACGAAAAGGGTGAGGACTATTTGTTATGTTTACCATTTATCAATTATCCAAAAGACTAAAATTTATTCATTTATCTCTATCTCATATAAATCATACTCATATTTCATGTTATCATTCCAACTTGATTTATAATCAATTATTTCAAAATCATCTTATTTAAAATCAGTTATTTCGACATCATTGTTTCACAGACTTCAAAAGCAAATAAACTTCAAAATCAAAATGTTTCAAACTCATGAACTCACCAACTTTATTGTTGACACTCTTTAAAACTACTTGTATTTTCAGGAAATCATTTAGGCCGCTAGCCAGCGGTCTTGAACAAATGGAAGTTTAATACTACGTTTGTTTATTTTCATTTCATGTTGTAATTGGTGAGAATCAATCATTTTGTAAAACTATGTATCAATTCAATATCAATTCTTGTTTGGTTGTTTATATACTGTTCATATATCCATGGTTGTGATACTTCAATCAGTCATCCATCCCCGAACGTTTCCGCCAACGTGGTTTTGGGGTGTGACAGAATGGTATCAGAGCCTAGGTTTATAGAGAACTAAGTATATTCTTCCACGAAGAATTAATACAACTATAAACCGTCAAGGGCTAACACTCTGGTTTAGTAACCATCCAAATACTTTTTGAATACTTAGCGTATTCCTTAAAAAAAAGTATTCATACACATCGGTTATCACAAGTATCACAACGTAATTTGAGTGTTTATACTAAATTGAACTCACGAGTAAACTAAGGATGTACGATGTCAAACCTTTACCAGGAAAAGTCTGATCAGCTTTATCGGTTAAGGATTGACTATCGTAGACCATGGTTTAAGCGTTGAGTGCAATTTAAAACAGTTCCATTTAATAAGTGATTTGAAAGTTTAAACATGTATGGAGATGGAATAGTCAGCGAATGCAGTCATCCCAGTCTTGTGGCATGCTCTTGTTTATTTGTTGCCTAAAGTCAGGGAATTGTGTTCGAAGGCTTATTTCTTTTCATTTTATGTGCTTAGGTAATATTATTGTCCGTATAGTTTTAGGAAAACGTAGGTGTGTTAGTAGTAGTGATCGACTTCTTCGGAGTACATCGGCTGGTATACGTAGTACTTTTCTCATACACTTGACGAACGACTTGAAAGCTTGGGTATATATAGAGGCGATATAGTCTGAGAATGCAATACTCTAGCCTTTCGGCATGTTCTTGTTTGATTATTGCTTAAAGGCAGGACATTGCACTCGAAAGCCTATCTTGTTTCATACTATGTGTACCTTCGTAATCTGGTCGGTTGTTGAGTTATAAATTATCATACCTCTTCGTCTATTGCGACTATATTATCAGTGCTTTAGGATTACTCGTATAGTGCCTTCGTAATGCCAATGACAATTTCCTTTACCTACCTACCTCCGTGACCTTTTAGGTCAAAGATCATGACGACGCAACAGAGTACGAGGAATAACAACACCGCAGCGCAACCCTCGTCACGTATTCTAATAACGACAGTTTTAAGTGCTCGAAGAGCACCACCCTAGCCACCTCCTGCTCAGATGGATGCTCCTGTTACAGAAGCTCTTGATGAAGCACGAGTGGCAAGCATTGTGACAACAAGGAACCCAATCTGGGAAGCAGTTCCGATACTTCGAACGTCGTTACCTATTGGAGTCATCACTGACCACGTACCTACAAGGATCCCTCTGCCTACAAGCCCATGACATCCCGCGTGGATGGAAGGGTGATCATGATACCTAGTTGGGTTGAAAAGATCAAGACATGCTCAATACGCCGTTCCGAAAGCTATGGTCACCACGAGTTGTGCTAATGCCCTTTGGCCTAACAAATGCTCCTGCAATATTCATGGGCCTCATGAACCGCATGTGCCAATCTTATATGGTTGCACTCATGATATTTTCATCAACAACATTCTGATTTAGTCACGAAGCAAAAATGGAGTATGGCCAATACTTGCGAGTGATCATGGAGCTATCGAGAAACGAGAAGGCAATTCGACTGAACCTGACCGACGACACTATCATAATTCATGGCAAAAAGCAAAGCAAGAAACCGCAAAGTGTCTCAGGTATTAAGGCTCAGAAATAATTATCCAAGAACTACTGCGCCCTCTTAGCGCACGTAGTTGACAAGATTTTTCTCCGTATAATTCAATTGATGCACCAGTATTCCATTAGACAGATGTTCGATCTGTAAGCCCAAAACAATACTCGATTTTTCCAAGATCTTTCATTTCAATTTTTTTTCTCCAAAAGCTCAATCATTTCAAGGATTCTTTATTTGTTCCAATGATGTTCAGATCATCAACATATACAGCTATGATCACAGATTCCGATATTGTTTTATTTATAAGTACACATGAACAATTAATATCATTTTTATAACCGTTGGTTATCAAATAATCGCTTCGACGATTATATCACATACATTCAGATTGTTTTAACGCATACAAAGACCTTTGTAGTCTGACAGAATACATTTCTTTCAACCTTTTACTTAATGCTTCGAGCATTCAAAATCCTTTGGGGATCTTCACCTAAATATCGGAATCAAGTGATCCATATAAGTGAGCTGTAACGACATCCATAACTGGAGAATATGTTATCTCATGATTAATTCCAGGTCTTTGGGCAAAACCTGGAGTCACAAACCTTGCTTTGTATCTTACAAATCATCTTTCATAGTTTCTTTCCATTTATCCAAATCATGTCTTCTTTGACAATCAATGACACCCTGTAGTTCATGATCATCATTTATGGTATCACATACAACCGCATACGAAAACATTTCATTTTATTTTATCTCCATTATTCAGTTTCATTTTGGGTACATATTATTTGGTATGACCATAACTGATTGCCATCTCTTCATTGATATCATTTATTTCCACTTCAAGAGAACTATTGACATTTTGTATTTCTCAGAAAACATTATCTTCATGATCAAGTGCATTTCTACTTCATTTTCTTTTGAGGATTCTTATCCTTAGAACTCCATGATATTTCATGTCATTTCATAAGTCGTTAGCAAAGAGCTTGATAAGTTCAACATCGTTGAACTCCATGTAGTCTCGCTCTATGTTGTTGGACTCAACGTTTTCTACAAAGTTGACTTTTTTTCCCTTTACATTGAGGGAATCCAGGTAGACTCTGTAAAAATGTGCTAGTAGTCGAACACGAAAGCAGAGATTAGCACATTCATGGGTAAGTTTATGACTTGCGCCAAGGGTGAAG
Organism: Cichorium intybus; assembly: GCA_023525715.1. Taxonomy (NCBI): domain Eukaryota; kingdom Viridiplantae; phylum Streptophyta; class Magnoliopsida; order Asterales; family Asteraceae; genus Cichorium; species Cichorium intybus. The sequence goes on along the minus strand of CM042009.1, from coordinate 154,899,344 downwards.
GTAGAATACCAAAACCCATCAAGTCTAATTCAACAACCAGAAATACCATAATGGAAGTGGAAACAGATTTCCATGGACTTCATAACCAGATTACCCAAGACGAGTGGTAGCTATAGCGCCATTTGGGGTAATTGTGAATCATTTGACAAAGTCCTCACACTTCCTGACGATCAAAGAGACAGATAAAAAGAGATTGTTCAATTTCACGGTGTGCCAATATCCATTATTTCTGATGGAGACGTCAGATTCACATTACAATTTTGACAATCGTTGCAAAGGTTCTTGGAAACCCGTCTGGAATTAAGTGCATCTTAACTTCCACAGACAGACGGGCATAGTGTAAGAACAATACAAACCCTAGAGGTCATGTTGCGCACTTGGGTGAATGAATTTGGCAGAGCGTGAGTTATCCACTTGCCACTCATCGAATTCTCATACAACAACAGTTATCATGCGAACATAAAGGCTGCCCTGTTCGAGGCCCTTTTTGGACGCAAGCCATTAGAATGCCAGGTTAGAGATCGAGTCGTGCTGAAAGTCTCACCTTGGAAAGAATTGATATGCTCTGGTAAACGAGGAAAGTTTAATCCCCGTTACATAGGACCATTTGAGATCCTAACAAGGATAGGTCTTATGGCTTACCGGCTATGTTTTTCGCAAGAGCTCGATTACGTTATCCCACCTTTCAAATTCTAAACTTGAAGAAGTCTTTATTTGACAAGACCCTCGGTATTTCCGTTTGGATAAGATTGAACTCAACAGGAGTCTTAAATTCTTTGAGATGTCAGTTGAGATCATCGACCGAGAAGTCAAGAACACAAATCAAAGCCGCATTCCTATAGTAAAGGTGCATTGGGAAGCCAAACGTAGACCGTAAATTACTTGGAAACGCGAGAATCAGACGAAACAGAAATGTCCACATCTCTTTCCCTAAGTCCCAAGTATGAGATACTTTGAAACAATTTCGGGACGAAATTCCTTTTAAGGGGGAGATGATGTGACAACCGTCAAATTCGGTCAACGAAAGTCAACCGAGTCAACTATAGTCAAAGTCAAACCTTATGGTCGATATTTAAAGTCAACACTATTCTAGTGGGTCCCCAAAAGCTATCAGTACAATTTATACGCTTATCAGACAATTTTCAGAAAAATCCAAATAGTGTCCAATATTGACAGCGAATAAGAAATCCGGAAAATCATTCGAGTATTATTTGAGCATAAATAATACTTAAAAAGCGATGTAGTCGTTAATACGAACGCGTGGATATCTAGATCATCCAAATCGGAGTTCGTATGCAAAATATACAATTTTCAGTTTCGGATTCTGCGTCAAATCAATTTCGGACACAATTTTATACCTTCATTTAATCATATCGGGAGTTTCGTAACTCCAAACGAGGTGATTTTTGGACTCGTTAGATTCCCTTTATCGGGAAGATTTCATAAACGAGAAATTATTTTCATGATACTCGCATTTTGTACGCTCAAAATACCGTGAAGACTATAACCGAAAACGTTAAGCAACGATAGCCAACGCTGGGGAATTTCTCGTGAGGATCTCAATAAAAAAAACTAGTTTTCATCCATATGGTTTCTCAAAAATCAATTATTCAGCAAAATATTAACCAGTTCTCTCTCAAACCGCCGCCGTACCGACACCGCCGACCGCCGCCGGAAAAATGAAAAGTCTCCAAATCGAAATCCGAGAACACCATCGCGTTCATCTCGTCCTCGTGATCAACCCTCAGCAATTTGTTTTTCCAAAATGTCGCCGGAAAACACTACCACCGCCAAAACAGCCGCCACAGTAAGTTTACGCACCACACTCTCTTGATCTGCGAATTTTTCTGAAATTAATGCTTGAGTTTTGTTCTCCTCGTGATTTCGAACACATAGGAAAAAACCTCACCTGATTTGGTGGTCGGAATCAACGGGAAATTGGATTTGAAGTTCTGGATTTCGTCACGCGCACCAGGTGCTCGACGATATGCCTCGTCGAGCCGCGCCTGGAATCTCACCGGTGAAAAGTGAGTCGTTGCCGAGGAAGGGGCGTGCCGCGTCCGAGATCGTGTCCGAGTCGGTGTCCGAGGAACACCTGGTCGTCGCCGATGCCCACCACCTGTTCGACGAAATGCGCCAATGAGTTTCACCGATGAAACTCGAGCCGGTGTCCGAGCCAACTTTAGCCGATGTCCGGGTACTATTCACAGTTACCATCTAGACCCTGAAGTTTGGTCAAATTTACAATTTGACCCCCTGGCCCAAAAATCATTACATTTTCAGTCCTAAAAATATTACACTTTGACCCCCTGAACTTTGGTCAAAGTTACATTTTTACCCCCTGGGTAAAATAGTTTTACAATTTTGGTCCTAAACAATTATTTTGCAAATTTGGTCCCTAAACAATTATTTTGCAAATTTAGTCTCTGAACTTTCACCAAAGCCCGATTTCTTCGTATTTTGAGCTGAGGACTTCATTCAGGAACCATTTTCACGTCATACCTTTGTGTAATCACTCCCGAATTTCCCGAGATTCGTCTAGTAACTCGATAAACCTCGTCATTCTTAGGTTTCAAGCCGAAAGCCAATAGGGTATTCTAGTACATCTTCATCAAATGATCCCTACACCTTCGAGGTGAGTTCATATCCCCATTTTTAACTATTTTAACATTTTTAGGGGAGGAATACAAGTAAACACGATAACTTAAACAACCAATCATGAACACTAGTCTCAAAACAGTTAAACTCATACTCATACTGGTCAGTTACCAGCTTTAGTATTTTTCTCAACTTTATTAAATGTTTTAGCATTTTCAAAGTTTTATTGAACGCTCTAGTATTTTTCAAGACTTATTAAACGTTTTCGTCTTTTCAATGATTTATTAAACAACGTAGTTTCAAAGACTCATCAGATATTTTTCCATTATTTCAAAGTTACAAATTTCCTCGATTTTTCAACAAATATACATTATTTAAATGGTTTCAAGATTCCAAATGTTTATACATGGTTAAATCATTATTTTAGCACTCTTTATTATTTTATACTTAATCATTTATACATTGTTAAATCATTATTTCAACTCTCACAATTATTTTATACACAATTATTTATACATTGTTTAATCAGTATTTTAAACATTTGCAATTATTTTATACACCACATTCTTTTATTTCTCGACATGAAATCTTGACCATTTTGAGACTAGTTGGTTCAATCATGGTTCGTTTACAGTATCGTGAATAGAACGGTGTATTATATTTAATACCCTTCTATATCATTTAAATCATTTAGGGAGTGATCTCCCTACATTATATCTATTTTAAACATTTTTGGAACATCGTGTGTTTCTCATAGATTTCCGAAATCACTTACTCATTTTATCATTATTGATAGACATTGGAAACATTTATACATGATTCAGTATTTGTTTATTTATGCTACATGTATTTGTAGTGCATTATCATTTTAGTCTAAATCTCCATGACTATACCCGTATTCTTGAGGTACGTTATGGAGAATCATTATTTGGATAATCATCATTTGTTTACGCTACATGTATTTGTAGTGCATTATCATTTTTAGTCTAATCTCCATAACTATGCCCGTATTCTTGAGGTACGTTATGGACAATAATAGCGCTATTGGGTTGACCACCCCGCCTTGGGACGCTAAGGTGATTGATCGCACTTGGTTAAGTGTATATGTTGATTAGATGCTCCATCCTTTATATGTATATGTATATATACGAAAAGGGTGAGGACTATTTGTTATGTTTACCATTTATCAATTATCCAAAAGACTAAAATTTATTCATTTATCTCTATCTCATATAAATCATACTCATATTTCATGTTATCATTCCAACTTGATTTATAATCAATTATTTCAAAATCATCTTATTTAAAATCAGTTATTTCGACATCATTGTTTCACAGACTTCAAAAGCAAATAAACTTCAAAATCAAAATGTTTCAAACTCATGAACTCACCAACTTTATTGTTGACACTCTTTAAAACTACTTGTATTTTCAGGAAATCATTTAGGCCGCTAGCCAGCGGTCTTGAACAAATGGAAGTTTAATACTACGTTTGTTTATTTTCATTTCATGTTGTAATTGGTGAGAATCAATCATTTTGTAAAACTATGTATCAATTCAATATCAATTCTTGTTTGGTTGTTTATATACTGTTCATATATCCATGGTTGTGATACTTCAATCAGTCATCCATCCCCGAACGTTTCCGCCAACGTGGTTTTGGGGTGTGACACCTCATATGTATTTCCTACCCAATTCTTCCCTTCCATCCTTGTAGCCAATTTCTTTTTCACTATCCTTTCAGATATCTTAGGAAAGCGTTTCCTGTTGCTGTTGGTACTTTCTTGAGTCATTATTCCATGTGTTGGTTTTATCACCACTTCAACCTCAGGTTGATTACTCTCCTAAGTTCCTTGCTTCAATTTGCAGAAGTCCAATTGGTAAAACATGCCAATATATGTCCATATCAAGAACAATATTGTTAACATTAATAGAATTTTAACATTGAATAACATTAATAGAAGGTTGTTACATTTGCTGGATTTTCAACTCATTAAATTTTGTCTAATAGCCGGACGTATTTGGTAATCGGACCACATACTCCCTTTCACTAATTCATATGGGGTTGTACTTTTTTTTCTTTTTGCTAATTTGTCTTTGGTGTAGAGAACTATAGCCTCGATATATAACCGTACACATGATGTCTAATTTTTAAAATTCTAGCTTATTAGAACCGTAAATAATGTTTATTGAAATGTTTTATGTATTTTTTATAATGTTAAGTCATGCTTCTACATGTCTTTTGTCATTTTATATTTCTCAACTAGTTTATCAGCTAGTTTTTACCACCGTCATTTTCCATCGGTTAGCAACTAGCTTTTAGATTATTAAAAATATTTTTTTAATCTAATAGTTAGTTTTTGGCTAGTCAATCAATCATAACTTTATAAAAAAAATAACATAACCATTGTAGATACTCTTTATGTAACTAGGTAAATACAATAACTAGGATATTTATAAAATATAGGATAATCACATACAGAATCCAAACTTCAATCGAACATGTTACGTTGCATATTAACGATGCCATAAAGTACATATATGTTTAAATATAACTAGTGGGTAGCCCGTGCTTTGCACGGGGCGAGGCATGTAAATGGAACCAAAACCCCATTACCTATCTTCAATTAAGGTCTAGAATCTGCCTTTGTTGAAATATGCAAATAAAACAAACGAAAACACTGACAGACATCATGAAAGGAAGAAGTTACATTGAGCCACTTACAACTGATTAGCAGCTTTGAAATGACAGAATGTGCAACCCACACTTAAACAAAGCAAAACCCGTATCCCCAACCAACACCGAAAGCTGAACTGAAACTACAGTAGTTGTGGTTCTCTTTTCATCCTGAATGCCCTTCAAGAAAATTTATATAATAAATGAGGGATAGAAATAATTGAAACAAAAATAAAAGATGATTTGTAATTAAACAAAGAAAGATTAGGTGTGAATTTCTTTAGGATTGAATTAAGCTTTTTAACTTTTGGGATCTGATTGTGATCTACATCTTCATCACTAAAATCGATAACATTAGAAGAAGGGGGTGGGGCAAAACCTGTAGTAGAAGTGGAAAACTTCTGATTGGAGCATCCGTATTCCTGAAATCAAACCAACTTGTCCCGTTTTGTTTCGGCAGAAACGAAGAAATTTCGAACACATGGCATTTCCACGATTAAATAATATTTCATTTGCATATTCATATTCTCCACTCGGGAAACGGGCAATACTTGAGCCGAGTGATCACAGGTCCGGGGATGGGTAAGGAATTGTAACTATGTTGCTATTATGTTTAAAGAAATGTAAGTATGTTGCTATTATGGTTATATATTGCTACTTCCCGTAAAAATGCAAATATGTTGCTATTATGGTAAAAGAACATAAGTACATCGGCTATATTGCTAAAAATAGTAAAAGTACATTGCTATTTCATGTAACTTGCCCTATATAGAAACATAAAGCTTCATTTTTAATAAAAAAAAGAAGCTTACCAAAAGTACTCATTGAAATCATCATAGTTTCTCCATGAAGAATGAGGAGCTTTCCCACTTTCATTGTTATTAGCTTCCTACAAAGATCAAAACTTTTCACATACAAAACTAAAATTTTGAAATGGAGAAGGGCAAAGTTGTAAATACACAAAACATGCCGCAGCAATAATATCATTTGACTTGTTCAAGAAACGACACACCATTTTTAGTAACACAACTGGTGGCTGGCTTCGCAAGCTGTTCCCCCCATTAAGCCGACCAATTCTTCTCCCATCTAAAACTTATAAATCAAATTTATAAAGTTATATATTCAATTAAATAAAGAATATTATAATCGAAATATCTTACATGATGAAATATGTAGCATAAACATTCTAGCAGGAACTGACATTCGCGGCTTCACCCCATATTAAAAAGTACAAAGAAAACCATTATTATCAACAAAAAACATGGTAGCTTTTGAATGTCCTTGCAGGATATCGAAGCTTTCAGGACCTAGAAAACCATTATTATCAACAAAATGGGATACTATGAATGTACAAGGGTAGAATAGTCATTTACTCATATTCAGTCCCTTGGTACCTTTGATAACAACAATTCCAAGGATCCCTAGGAAGTTGAATATTGCTCCATATCCATATAAAAACAGATTCTGAAATCCAATAAGTTAATAACACTACAAATTAATATCAACTTCATAAAAAAATTAAGGGCTAAATGCAGGAAACAGCAATGTACTTTCATTTAATTATTTATTATGACATCTTACTTTTATATCTTTCTCTTACTACATTGTACTTTCCTTATTTTTCCTATTAAGACATTGTACTTTGAAAAATCTACTTAATTATAGCATTGTACTTCAAATTTTTTTCTTTTTAGGAAATCAACCCAATTATTATTCAATTTTTATTTGTATTTGGATGACATTGCTATAATTGGATAGATTTTTCAAAGTACGAAGCTTAAATAGGAAGAAATGAAAGTAAGATGCTAAAATAAACAAATAAATGTAAGTACAAAAGTACATTGCTATTTTTTGCATTTAACACAAATACTAAAAATTCACCTGAAGGTAAATGCTTGTGTCATATTGACTCTTGAGTGCATATTCATTATTAAACACCGATGCCATAGATGGAACAGTCACTTATACACGAAACTCAATTCACAAAATTATGACATGGCATTATGCATTTCAACAACATTAATCAATAAAATAAAGAAAAATATATAACTTACAAAGATAAATGTGCAAATATGTGCACCCGTTGCTACTGGAACACCCATTGAAGTAATTCCCTCAGGTAAATAACGCATTTGATTTATGCTAATACCAATAACCTGTGGCTGGATTGAATCCTTTCAGGGGGGGGGGGGGGAGCTAATGCTACAGTTGCTGGATTAAAATAAAGCTGCAAAATGAAATATTTCTCAAAAATATGATATTATTTTAAGCTATTATAATTAAAGATTGAATAAAAATAAAATAGTACCTGCATTGTGAATTTCAGATAATTATTGATAGCATAGAGAAGGGCTGGAACAGGAAGAAGCACATTGTTTCGGGCAGCCAGTAAAAAGAAGAAATGACTAAACTACCCCTCGTGGGAAAATGTCTAGAAAGGTTAATTTTTTAATTTTATTACCTGTACAAAATTGGAGATTGAAAGAAGTGGTTTGTCTTTCTCATTAACCTTCTGATTTCTAGCCTGTAAAAACAAAGAGATTTCAAAAAGACTCTCTCCACAGCCGTTTCATCCAGTTTCTAATACAAATCACAGAACTCTTTATTAAAAAAATGCCATTTATAAATAGAAAGTGCTGTATTAAGGTAATTTATTTAGAAAACATTCATCCAGTTTCTAATACAAATCACAAAACTCTTTATTAAAAAAATGCCATTTATAAATAGAAAGTGTTGTATTGAGGTTATTTATTTATAAAACAACCGGTTCATGTTCATCAGGGGTACCAAGTCGACTTTGCTCATTTGAAAGTAGATTGACTATATTCTCCCTTTGATTTGAAACATTACCTTTCTGCCAATCAACAAAGATAAAGATAAATTCTTTTAATTTCCAATCTACCCTTTAGGTCTTCACATTATCATAAACTACAAACCTGAAATCCAAATACGTAGTGCAGAAAATCGAAATAAAGGCGACCATCATCGGATCCTCCCGATTTCGCTGCTCGTCTGAGCTGTCGCAGGAGCAAGGAAAGGATGACGGTTTCTGCGTTTTTTTCGAAATCAGAAAGCAAGGAGATGAGGGAGGTGCATACCTGAGTCCGGCGCCTGGAATCTCCTTGATTTGAGAAGAATCGTAACCCTCAATCCGAACTCGAACCCTAGGTGCATCCTCCCGCAGTTGATTTGTTTTTGTTCGCAAGAAAACGACAACGCTACAAATGAGGAGATGCAGCGCCGGAGATGGAGTCAAAGAACGGAGAAGACGATGAAGGAGAAGAGAGATTAGCTGCTGCAATGACAGGAAATCCACGGAGTTGCAGAGATGGAGACGAATCGTTGGGTAAGGGTGCAATTGGTGGAGGTGGACACGATAGAAAGTTCGGGATATAAAATCCTGAGCACCGACCCATCAAAATACCCGCGTGTCACAAACACCAAAAATTCGCATGTCACAACCCGAAATAATAAAAAAAACGTTACACCGGAACACAAAAAACACGGGAATTTTATATATATATATATATATATATATATATATATATATATATATATATATATATATATATATATAGGGTCGAGATCATGAGAGAACCTAAAAAAACCTAGAAACCTAGGAACTTTTTTTCTACAAAATATTTTTAAAAAAAAATTGCATCCAATTTTTTTATTTAAAGCGTCTAAGAGATTTCTAAACCCTAAACCCTAAACCCTAAACCCTAAATCCTAAACCCTAAACCTAAACCTAAACCCTAAACCCTAAACCCATATGAAAAAAAATAAAAAAAATGATTTTTTTGCATCCAATTTTTTTATTTAAAGTGTCTAAGAGATTTCTAAACCCTAAACCTAAACCTTAAACCCTAAAACTAAACCCTAAACCCTAAACCCTAAACCCTAAACCCTAAACCTTAAACCCTAAACCCTATACCTAAACCCTAAACCCTAAACCCTAAACCCATATGAAAAAAAAAAATTAAAAAAATGATTTTTTTGAAATTTTTTTTTGATATCTTCTAGATGCATCATAACAAAAATTTTGGTATATTTTTTTTTGAAAAATATTGTGTAGAAAAAAAGTTCATAAAATGGGTTCTTAGGTTCTTAGGCTTTTTTAGGTTCTCAATTGAACTTTACCCTATATATATATATATATATATATATATATATATATATATATATATATATATATATATATATATATATATATATATATATATATATATATATATATATATATATATATATATATCAAAACATCAGTTTGGTTTGTTTAGTCAAAAAATTATAAATTTATTTTTAGTTGTGAAAAATGTCATGTTTAAGGTTAAATATATAAACATTTGGTTTTTTTTTTTTTTTTTTTTTTGAAATTGCATGTTTGATATAAGATTTAACTGATGTCATTCATCTATAATCACTCTTATGTGAATGACATTATTTTCCTTTATTAAGCAAATTAAATGACTAAATTATCAATAACAATGAAAGAATTATACCTTAAATTGTTTTTCTCTCGTCTCATAACTCAATCATCTATGTCGGTTCGTTTATTCAATTAAAATTCCATAAATTGAGGCAATAGATATAATCAAATATATCTTAAGTATGTGATTGATATATTTTCGACATACATTTGAGACTTCTTTTATCAATTACGGGGATTAATCATAATAAACTTTGAACTCAGAATACCTAAATTATCTTTGTAATAGATTTCACTAACTTGAAACAAGTTTTGCTTTTTGTGGCAAGAACAAACCGGTGTGACTGTTTCAAAACTCGTTGTTTTTCATCATTTTGTCTAAATTATTGAATTTTACTTGAATGTTTGACAATTTTTTTGACGATTATAATGGTTAATCCTCGTAATTGATAAAAAGAAGTCTCAAATCTTTAAAATATTTGTCCCAAGACAACTCTTTTGACAATTGAAATTGTTAATCATCAATTATGAAAATGTACAAATGAAGTTTCCCTTACGTAGGTTTTATCTTCATCTCTTTAACATATGAAAAATCTCTATCAAGTATCTATTTCTTGTAAATGTGATCCACAAAATCACCATATCCATCATACAATATCCATCTCAAGCCCAAAAGGCTCTACGGTTTTGTAACGGGCATGTCCCCTCATCCAACCTAAGCTAATAATGGAACAAATATTTTCATCAAGGAGAGACTAGATGATTGAGACATTAAAAATGCTAATGTATGGGAACATGCACCTCATTTTTCTATGGGTGGTGCACTGGTGCTAGGTACTTTGTTATTTTCTTCGATGATCATATACATTTTACATGTACTTACCCTAAAATGGTAAATAACATTATTTGAGCGGTCCACGTTGAATTCGCATCAAAGCTCATTACATGAGAGGTCAACCAAAAAGCAATAATTTAGGTGTGTCAGGACATTGGATCTCTTGTGTAAAATTCCGTACCTCAACCATTAGAATCTCAACAATAGATGTTTTTGTTCTTGCCACAAAAGGGAAAACTTGTTTCAAGTTGGTAAAATTTATTACAAAGATAATTTAGTTATTATGAATTCAAAGTTCACATCTGGACACATGATACATACAAAATCCTCAAAGTCTATAAAGGTCTTCCATCAACAAGGAGGCATCGCTTCTATCCTTTTTACATCAACAAGGCATCGTCTCTTAGTACTCATATCAAGATACCTCTAAAACAATGGTTGTGCCAAAAGAAAATAGACACATTCTTAATAAAGTGCATACTCTCCTTATCTCCACTAGGTGTCTAAAATGTAGAATATTTCCAGGTGAAGACACCCGACACCGATTCCTACACTATCAATCGTCATCCTATTGTGATTCTTCAAAATAAAACTTTGTAGGTGTCATTACATGGTACGTTATCACACGTGTTATCAACTTCACGATTTGGATTTGTGCATAGTTCTGTCATGCTGCAACCACATAAGCACCGCAGAATATAGCATGCTCCAAGTTATGCTTCTTTTATGGGATTAAGCAAATGGGACGTTGAGATCTGATCTCCAGACGCCATGAAAATCTTTCACATCAGATTTTGAGATCATAAAATATTACAAATCTTTCACATCACACTATATTAATCTCAAGCCCAATGGGTCCAAGGGCTTGAGATTAATCGAATTGTTCGATATACAAGTTATTGTTTCTCCCGGTGGATCTCCAAATCGCCATGAAAATCTTTCACATCACACTATATTAACCTCAAGCCCTTGGACCTATGAGAACATTTTTATGTCTATGTTTCATGGGTTACCTATGTCTACAACATGCATTTGGGATTAAGATGCAACCTCAACAAATTCAACCACAATAATAAAAACGAAACACCAAGAAGATTAAACAAGAACTCTAAGAGATTTAATGTGGTTCACTTGATCCGAGTAATCAATATACATCCACTAGGAAAACTAGAGAGATTTTATCGGCGATAAATTCTATACAAACTAGTAATTTCTACACTCTATCTTAAGAACAACTGCTTTGCCTTCACCCTTCGCTCTTCACGCAGAGCCGAAGTTGCACCACCAACTTCACCATACATTGAAAAGGCCAAGAATACGCTCTAGGACGAAGTCGAGACTACGCATATGTGAAGTCTATATCGCTTCCTTTAAAATTCACTAATCTTCTGTATTAGACTCCACACCTCAACACATGCTTGATATTGCAGGTATTCACAGATGGATTAGAATATACCATCCTAAACGAAAATATTGTTATGTAAGTATATAAGTGCCCACCAAATGAAGTTATTCACCCTACACTTCATGTTTGTAGATCACAAAAAGCTCCCAATGGCCTCAACAAACACCTCATACGTGGTTTGAAAGTTTCAACGCTATTATTCGATCATTGAGATTCTCATTTAGTTACTATGATTATGGGTTGTTTACTCGTATAACTGAGATTGATTTCATTCTTCTTCTTCTATACATGGATGGCACACATCATCATCACTGGAGTGATATTATTGCTAGTAGTAGCCGTAAACAGTCTTCCGACTCATGTTTTGAGATGTAGGATCTTCTTATGCTACATTACTTTCATGGTCTTGACACTATTTTTGACTCCTCTAGAATCTAAAGGGAATCATGTTCTATGGCCTACATTCTCCATCATACTCCTTTTTCATACATAAATAAAATTTTGATGCGAATTTGGATGGTGATTTGACAAACCTTCAAACTACTATCCAATACTACTACCGGACATTGGTTCTTTCTCGTTGAATATTAACTTATTTCTCGTTGAATATTAACTTATTTCTTATTTCTTGATGCGAATCATATATTCCTATACGAATCGTTTCAACCATCACAAACAAGATAAACAAGATCGGTGGCAAATTTACGAGCTTATCTAGAGGTTTCAAACATATAATGACATTTGATTGACAATTGATATAATAATTTCAATACACGTTACATCTACAAGATCATCATTTACTCCTTTACCACGTGTCAACTAAAAAGACTAGAAGATACATTCATTTCTTTTCATGTTCGACTAACCCATGATTTGGTTTCAAAACATATCCATCGTCCTTATTAACTATTTTGATGTGATAGAAACGGACTAATTAATTTCAAAAAGAGGTAGAAATGGACCAAGATGCACACACAAATGACTGTAAAGCTATTGATATAATAAGCATAAGAAAAGTATCACAAGTTTAAGTTTAGAAAACTAAACATAATATGTCCAAGTTATCCATAGAAAATTACCAAAGTTTCTGAAAATCAGTACAAGAAGCATACCAACAAGGGATCTTTGTATCCATGGCTACTCAGATTTAATATTTTGTGCACAAGTATTCGATCCACCATTTTCTTCTCCACTTCTCAAGCCATCTCTTAACTGAAATACACCAAAAGGGAATTATTATTTTTATAATTTTTCACTATTTATAATAACCAAATCATTCTAATAAAATATGATCTTTACCTGTTGGAGGACTTTCTTCTGGTAACGGTATCCCTGATTATATAAACAAAAACATGATTAGTAATTTATAAATTAACTCTTAAAATTACATGTCGATTAAATTTAAAGAAAAATCATAATACCTTGTCAGTTCCATAAATGTAATCACAGTAAGTGAAGACAGATGCAAAATTACTTTGACTTTGGCCTCCAACATAATGGTGGTAATCATGATAATCAGCTCCACCATAAAAAGGGATGAATTTTGTAAATGTCCAAGGGAAATCATACCTGCATAAATGTTTCTTTAATTTTCATAAAACTTTAATGTAAAAATAAAAACTTTCATGATATCGTTACCCTTGGAGTGCATCACAAAAAGTACACCACAGGTGGGGTAGAGAAAGGGATAAGTGGGGTTAAAATTGGAAAAGTATTTTGATGATTTTCCATATGGCCAAAAAGTCAATCCTTTACTTAAGATCATACTATTTCCAATCAGGCCTAATTCTAATCCATTATTAATCATCATTTCATCTAAAAGGTTAAAGTTTTAATACAAAAGCATGCTTACTTATTATAACTTAATAGTTAATAATACTTGATACTTACCCACTGTGAGTTTCAATGGCTTCAATCTGTCTCAAAGCAATCCATAGCCAAAATGTAATCATATGGCCCGGAACCATGGCGGGTCCCAGAAAAGATGGAATCCCAAGAATCAAAACTTCAGCCCAATGTGCATATGGAGCTGCATACCCTATAGGTGATGTGTATTCATGGTGAACTTTATGAATCTTTTCATACCCCCATTTGCCATGTAAGAATCTATGGATCCAATAATTTGTGAAGTCTTCAACGAGAAAGTAAACGAACAATTGAGAGATGATCTCCATTAGTGATGGTAAGGGCAAGCTTGTTCGGATGCCAATCATCTGAAAAAGTAATTTAGTATGTTGGTCAATATTCCTACAGATTTTTAAAGTGAAAGTAAGATATTCCCAATCATTTGCAAGAGGAAAAAGAAGAATAGTGATGTATCATGTAACTTTTTCCTTGCCATTAGGCTAATGTTGAATGTCACAATAATCAAGGTGATGAAAGATTTAAATCTGAAGAAATTTCTGGGAGAGACTTGGCACATGGATTGAAGTGTGATGTAATAAGTGGATGAATATCACTTGATTATGTCAGGACTGTAAAACTGAATCTTGTTTTTCTAGGTGTAATGATGCTGTTCGATAAACAGATTTACATGTTATTCACAGATCAGTTTGAATAAACTCAGAATGTAAAATATGGAATGAGATAACGAATTTCTTCTGACATGGAACTTATAAGAAAGAATTAAGAAAATGGAATTCCCAATCTTGTAAAATTGACAACCAATATCCACAAATTTGGTCCAAAGTTCACTTGATTAGATTACCAAATTACGTGAAGCATGCTAAGATTGAAAGTTATAGAGCAATCCTGATTCAGGTAAAGTTAACTAAGTTGATAGTCAACAGTAGCAATCACAAAAAAGGTCATAAAACAGATCAATAAAATATGAAGTTTGTATTCAAACTGAGATTAGAAAACATAAAAAGGAGTCCAAAACGTCACTAAGGAGAATCACAGAAGAATCATAGAGCCGCTTGATTAAGCCAAAAAAAAAATAAATAAATAAAACTGATTTTCAGCTTGAAAACGATAAGATCAATAAGTGGCATCAAACTGAACCAACTAAAGTGAACTCAATAGTCTAAAATCTCAAATCAGTAAGCTAGGTCAAAATACAAAAATCAGAACTCTTAACCCTACCGAAATCTAAAAACTTACTTTAATCGATGGATAAGAGACGAGTTGGAGAGGGCCAACGACGAGGAGGAACATGCGCATTACATCGAAGTAGCAATTGAGATTATCTGCGAAAGAGACCTTGACTTTGGGTTGAATTTTGTAAGCGATAACGTATTTGGAGAAAAGGAGTTCGATGAAGACGTAGAAGAGAGGGACGACAGTGAAGACGAGGAAGAGGAAGAGAATGTTGTGGCAGTAGAGGAAGTAATCGGATTTGGTGGCGGAGTAATTGAACCAGAAGGTTTCGGCGGCGGTGAGTGATCGGCCGATGGCGGCTTCGGCATCTTGTATGGAGGCGTAGGGCAGCATTTTGTGGTGGTGGGAGAAATGGGGATCAGTGGCGACGTGAACTAGAAAGGAGGAGAGGGATTATTACTTATTTCTGTTAAAATTTGGGGGGAAAGGTGGGGAGCGGTGCTGGTGAATCCTAAGACGTCTCCTTTCAATGTGTTTACTTTATACCGTTAAACATTAAAACATACAATTTATGGTGTATAGACTATAGTATTATTTTTCTTACTTTTTACTCAATTTGATTTCATAAAGTGTTTTTTAGAGTAAATTACAGTTTTGGTCCATGTGGTTTATTTTTTTTATATTGTTTCTAGTTTTGCAAATCCAATATATTTGTTTTTATGGTATGTTTTTAGTGACAAGTTTGGTCCTTTCCCGTATTAAGTGTTAACATTTTCTGTTAAGTGAAGGTAGAATGACTATTTTACCTTTCATTTAATTTTTAATTTATTTTGTTTAAAAAAAACACACACACTCTCTAGTTCTCTCTCACTCACGCACACACATGCTGATATTGGGCTTCATCGGAAATCTGATCAGAAAAGAATGAAGACTTCTACTAAACAAACACACGGAACACACTCACGTCAATAGACGAGCAGGTCCTGAAGAACCAAAGACACCGGTCTCTCCTTCTCTTCCCCCTCGATAACAAACTCTATTTTTCTCTCTAGAAAGACCTCATGAGGACCGATGTAGCAATTAGCATGTCGGAGGTCCATCGAAGGTGGAGATTCACCTCCCACCCTCATACTCACCTCCAACAATGTCTCTCTCTACATTCTTTCTCTCTCTTATACGACTCATGAACCTGGAATACCATACACCCCATATATTGAAACATCTCTACACAACATTCTCGTTCTCACCCTCCAGGTTTCGATGATGGGTCACGTAGGTTGATTATATTCCTTCTACCTTCATGAAACTGAATCTCCTTGCCTTCTAACTAATGGAAGGAATTGTCTTTGAGCAGTATCAATGACATAGCCGAAAACTGAGATCTCATTGAGGTAGAACATGAACAAACAACTACATGATATGCCGATTGAGGAATCGAGAAGACAGATCACGAATTAACCATCGATTCCATCGATTGGAAACAAATGCCTAGGTTCTAGATCTTCAAATTGAGGCAAAAATTGTTTGAGAAACTGCTGGCTTTCTAATCTTTTGGGTATTACCGGAGGGAAGAAAAGGTTAATCGGACCCAAGAAGATCAAATTTTTGTTGGTTTGCAGAAGGGTGGGGGTACGATGGGGAGGATGAGAGAAAGAGAGAGAGAATCAATGGGGTGTGTGTGTGTGTGTGTGTGTGTGTGTGTGTGTGTGTGTGTGTGTGTGTATATATATATATATATATATATATATATATATATATATATATATATATATATATATATATATATATATATATATAACAAATTAATTAAAAAAATAAAATGTGAGGTATATTGGTCATTTTACCCCCTATTTAACAGAAAAAGTGAAGTCTAACGGAAGGAGGGACCAAACGTGTAAGTAAATGCATACCTTAGGGATAAATATGTGAGATTTTCAAAACCAGGACCAATGTGAAAAAAGATAAACCACAAGAACCAAAACTGTAATTTTAATTTATAGTTTTTACGCATGCATTATGTTTTTTTAAATATTATTCTTTTAGAACGACAACACTATATATATATATATATATATATATATATATATATATATATATATATATATATATATATATATATATATATATATATATATATATATATATATATATATATATATATATATATATATAGACTAAAGTTCAAATGGGAACTCAATTTTTCCTAGGAACCTAGGAACCAATTCTTAGCCACTAGATCAAAATAATGGATGGCTGATATGGAAGGTGACAGTTTTGTAATTATCAATTGTTTTATTGGTATATTAGGTTTTTAATTCTCAATTAGAAGGGTAAATTAGACAATGAAAATTCAGATACCCTGTAATTAAAGGTAACAAATTACTTAAAATTAGGTAACGCCTCCTTTTCATTCTCTCTTCTCTCTCTCTCGTTGTCGATTCCCTCCCAACATCGACCATGGATGCCGGCATTTCCCTACTGAGATCGAGACCTTCTTCTCCACCGGTCCGGTTATCGTCGCTGCTTCACCAAGTTGTCATCGTCGCTACTTCGCTTCACCGGTCCGGTTATCGTTGCCGACCTTCTTCTCTAATTGGAGCCAGCCTCCTGCCCTAGCGCCGACCCCAATCGAAACCGCCCGCCTCACTTCCACTCCGCTCTCTCCGAACGCAAGCTCCGCCATTTCAATGCGTTAATTTTCTTGTTCCGTCTCGCCGCCTTTTAATCTGCGCTCTGTGCCGCCGTATTCATGCTTGCCACGAACTCATCACTGGACCGATTTTGGTGACTTCCGGTAAACTTATTTTGATCCCTCTTTCGATTCAACCGATTGAAATTACATTGATTCACGCATTGAAATATTGAATGTATCTTTTTCTACAAATAGTTAATTTCATGTTCATAAGTTTAGTGGCTCAAAAAATAAGCCAATTGGGGTTTATGCAGATCTTGACTTCTATTTCACCATGTTTAACCAAATACAAATTCTTGTGGCCCAAAAACGTCTAGAACAATTATTCAACAATGATAAAATGTTTGGTTTGTAAGTTATGTTTGGAAAAGTGCAACAATTTCTGTTTTTTTCTTTGTTTTGTGAACAGCTCCAGTAAGTTTAAAGATATGTTTTATGTGGTTTGTGAATAGCTCAAGGTTAGAACCATATGCAGTGAGGTAATCCTTCATAAAAACGAGTTTTGTTTTTCATTTATATATGAGTTATAGCATTGTACTTATGGATTTCTTTTTCTTTTTAAGACAAGCATATAAGTGCATATGTGTACATGTGCATATGTGTACATGTGCATATGTGCATACGTGCACATATTCACATATGTGTGTATTTATGTGTATTTGCATATGTGTGTATTTGTATATATGCATACATGCAAATATGCATACATATATATGCATATGTGTGAGTTATAACATTGTACTTATGGATTTCTTTTTCAATTTGTTTGTATACATGTGGGCGTATTTGCATATATGCATACATATATGTGCATATGTGTATATGCATGTGTATATGTACACATACATACGTATATGTTCATATGCGTGCATATGTGTATATGCATGTGTATATGTGCACATATGTGCATATGTCTGTTCAAACGTGTGTGCACATATGTGTTATGCCATCAATGTATGAAAACGGACGTCTTACAAACATATATTGGAAATGAAGTTCGATCGGGGTGTACGATGCCATGGTCACTTGTGCAAATTTCAACTCGTGGGCATGATGACATGGAACTATAGACTCCACACTTGGCCCTTTGACCCAATGACATGGCATAAAAGTATGCTCTATTTGCAAGAGTGTTACCGATTTACCGAGTCAATCAGAACTGAGTGGTAATCTAAACACTGGTTTCTTAATATTATGCCCTTAGAGAGTAAGAAAAAAAACAAAAGGGGCCATTTAGATCAATTTTCAAAATCTTAATATGTTACACTAACTTTTTCCAAAAAAAATAAATTGATACATAAAATAATAAAACGATATATACTTATGTTATACATAAATGTTTTAGCCTTGTTAATATCTATGAAATATTTAAACATAATTTATGTAAAATAACAAAATATTTTTGTGTAATTATTTGAATTTACATAAGTTGGGTTTTTTAAATAACAAGTTATATTAGAAAAAATTCTCTATTTTATAGGACTTCTTCCTATACCTACCCGGGATCCACCACAGGTTGGGTTTGAGAGCCATGAGATGGGTGACTATCCAGCATGGTTCGAAGAGCACTTTTAGTCTGCGCTGGTGAATGGAAGCCCCCTATCAAGCAAGAAAGAAGCGGCTCTTCCCACGGCGGAGTCCGCATTGACTCAGTTTATAATTATGGTAAATCATTGACAATAGGTAAGAATATTGTCCGCATTTTATTACGACAACTCCAAATTGGATTAGTTTCTCCTCAACAAATAAGTTCTGGTTCTCCCCGAAATACGTTCAGACGCAGCATGATTCATCAACCTGCTTCTTTTTTTGAAGTAGCAACGGGAGAATTCATCATGTTTATTCTATTTTTTAATTTAACGCTACCATATATAATCAGGTAATAACTTTTCATAAAAATATTGAAAAATCAGATTGATTGCTTCAAGTTAAAAAAAAATCAAATTTAAGTCATTATTTCCTAAAAATGGTTATATACTAAAAAATAGTCGAACAAAAAGCATCTTACACAAATTAAACAAAGAGTGCTGTTTTCTATTCAAAAACTGTAGTATTAATATATTATAGAATATTCAGTTTGGACATCATCTTTTCATGCAGACATTTGTTGATGAAAATTCGGAATGTGGTTATGGGTAAGTAGTCTGGCGAAAAATAAAGTTATTCCTTTGAATTAGCCAATCAAACTATAATTTAATTGGATTTGGTTTATAATCCAGTTTTCACGAATCTTATTATGTTTCAATGAATTTGAAGTTATATAAAATACGAAATTTGGAATTAAGTGAATTTGGAGTTTTTTCTTTTTGGGAGTTAGAAACAATTTTTGTATATGTATGAAATGATTTTGAATGTATGAAATGATTTGGATTTATAGAGATTTGTATTTTGAATGATTTAAAATTTGTAGTGTGTTTGGTTGGTTATATTTGGAAGGGATTTAGAATCACTTTTTAGTGTATTCATTATATGTCAAAATTTTCCATTTTATTTCTTTTGTAAGTATTTGTTTGTTTTATAAACAATATAAAAAAAATAAAATTGATCTAGTCGTAAAAATAATTGAGGGTGCGTTTGGTTCACAAAATGTTTAAAAAGAAATTTGAATATTTTGAATGAATGCAAATTTGAAGGAATTTGAATCCTAAAGAATTTGAATCTATAACGTGTTTGATTGACAAGTAATAGCATGAAATTATTTATTTATTTCTCTTTGGTTTGCAAATTTTATCGAAAGAATTGGAATATAAAGTATATAAAATGACTAAACTACTATTTATAAGGTTAAATACATCATTTTAATTGGAGACAAGAAAAGATAAAAACTGGAATTTGAATTATTTAGCATTATTCAAAAGAATGATAATTCAATTATATATGGAATTTGATGGAATTTCATTCCATCAAATTTTCAACCAAACACGTTTTGAACGAAATTTCTCTTTCCAACTCCTTTGAATTCCATTAAAATAGTTGAAACAAACACGCCTGATTGTCTTTCATAGTTAATTGATTGTTTAGTAAATGCTTAGTTATAAAAAACTGAAATGAAAGTAATTATTTTTAATATTATTTACTAATACATTGAATCAAACCAATAAAATTTGAATTGAATATGTTGGTCAAAGGCAAAACAATGGATAAAGAAAAGCTGGAAAAATGTTTTAATTTAATGTATATGGATGAGTTTTTTAAATCTGGGGTCTAGAAGGTTTTTTTATGATCCGTTGAATAATGGTTTCCAAAAAACTTTTGAATTTTAAATTCTCTTAGGGTGTGTTTGGATTATAGCATTTAAAAGGTTTTTGAAGGAATTGATTTTGAAATCTCATCAAATGCTTTGTTTGGTTTAAAAAATGGATAGAATTAAAATATCCTTTTGCAATATATTATCCTACGGTCTTATCATTTTAAAAAACCTTCTTATCCTTAGATTTTTGAAATGTAAATGTGATAAGATAACTATCAAAAATAATTTCTCCTTTATTGTCCTCTATATCCATGACAATTTATATATATATATATATATATATATATATATATATATATATATATATATATATATATATATATATATATATATATATATATATATATATATATATATATATATATATATATATATATATATATCAGGGTTGCTTTCTATCTGTATTTCATCCTTTATCGACAATTTTGATATATGCTTCTGTCTCTGGCTTGATATGTTTATGAGTTCATAAATTACCAAGTACGTCATTATATCTATTTTGATAATGCTAGAAATTGATTTCATGTACTTCTTCCTACCTGTATGTTAGAAATTGGGTAGGGTTTGAGTGGAGATCGGGATACCCGTTGGATCGTGAGAACACTTTCCGAACTGATATTTCTACCATATGCCCGGGTTACAAGAAATTCACCCTAGGATAATCCCAAGGGGACACTTATGAATCTAGGCACAGAAAACGTAAGCCAAATTGCTGTGAAATCTGAGTTCGCATGAAAAACAAGAGCTAAAAGGTGTGTCTCACCTCAATGAGGGGAGTCGTTTATATAATAAACGAGTCATAGTGTTTCGTCTTAGGGTTAGCCGTCATGGGCTTTAGGGTTGCCGTCATCGGTTTCTTTGATAACAAGTCACGAATTTATGAAGGAATAGATACTTTCCAAAACTGATGAAATTAGTCAGTTTTTACCATAATCACCCTCAAGAAATACAATTTTCCACTATGTACCCTAGGTCAGCGAGACCCCAGCCAGGTGCTCTGCCCTTGGAACCCCGCTAGGGGTGTAAGAACCCGCGAAAAAGTTGTAAAAGGGTAAAATGGTCTTTTGACACATTATAAGACCATTATGTAAAATATTATGCTATTTGTAAAATGAGAATGTAAGAAATAAAAAGTCTATGTAAAATTTGAAGTTGTACCGCGTGAATAGTGAAATTTGACCAAAAAGGGCAAAATGGTCATTTGACATGGAAATGACCAAAATGTCAAGAAAATGTCAAGTTAGAAGTTAATGAAACTTTGTTTGCAAGATTTTGGGTCTTAGGACCATTTTTGTAGAAAAGTGGAAAGAGTAGGGACTAGAATGTAAATATTTTATAAAATTAAAATATAAATAAGAGAGTTAATCAACTCTCATTCTCCAGAAGTTCATAGAAGAGTCCAGAGAGAGCGAGAGAGAGCACGGGAGAAGAAGTTCTGATCATTTTGCAAGGAACTCAAGATAGTACTTGGAATTGGTGATTCCAAGCTTCAAGAGGTAAGGTTTTCTTGTTTTGAGCTCCAAGTCTTGAACGGGAATCATGTCCTTGATTTATGATTTTCCAGAAAACATGATTATAATGAAATCATCCAACTCATCTTGCTTAAAATCATCATATAAGCATGTTCTAGCCATGGAATATGTAAAAATCAAGAAAATGATGATTTTGGTTCAAGAACATTAGTCACGGGTTTGGATGAACAAGTGGTTTTGGTGAGTCTAATAGGTTAGAAATGATGAAAGGAACTTGTAATAGTTGTTAATTTGGTGAAAATGAAGCCTTGATGCAAAAACGATGAAATGGGTTTTTTTTAGCTCAAGAACCCTAGAAATGGGTTTATGAGTTGGAACTGATTTCATATGATTCTAATGGTTTTGTTAAGCCAAAAATGTCATAAGTGAAGTAAGAAATCAGTTTCAAGCCTTAAAAATTCCATAAAACGATTTTTGGTGAAAAATGGTGTTTTCGGAAGAATTTTCAAGATTATGAGAAAAATTTGATGATTTTGAAGTTTAAAACTAAGTATAAGTTGATATTTAGGGCCTGGAGATGACCCTAAACCAATTAAGTTAAGAATTAAGAGCATAATGGGGTGAATAGTGGAACTGCAGTTTGGAAAATCGTCATTTAAGGCAATATACTTTGCCTTCGAGTCGCGACCAGGTAGTGGTCGAGTCGCGAGGCAGCTTCGAGTCGCGACCAGGTAGTGGTCGAGTCGCGAGGCGGCGCCAGCAGAAACATGCAGTGAGTCTCCTGCCAAGTTCAATTTGATTTTGAGATTTGGTTCAAAACTTGTCCGTTTGACCTCAAATTTTAAACATAGGTCTATTATGGCCTAAGACTTCATGAAAAATTGTCGGAACCGAAATACGACCTCCCGAGGGTACTGTAGTAAAATACGCGTATTTCGGGAAAAATTGTAAAATGAGTTTATTAATGGTTATACATTTGTTATGACCTGTATTAGTGCCGTATGAGACTCTTAAACTATAGAGTCAGTTATAGTATGTATTTATTCATTAAGCAAGTATATATGATATATGTGTAGGAGGTGCTTCAAACATTGTTGAGCATAGGAAAGGAAAAGGAGTACGTGACGCTTAGTGATCCATAACAGAACCAAGGTGAGTTTTATGAGGATTTTCTAGTACATAGCAAAATGATATTTTCAGAAAATGAGATTTCCAAATATTTTTAGATACTAAAGTTTGGAAACAGTTTTGAAAGTAGCTCTAAGAGCTAAATGTTTAAAAGAGATTTTAAAGAAGTTTAGTTTTTAAAGAAGAATAGTTTGAAAAGTTTTGAAAGAAGCTCTATATAAGAGTTAGAGATATTGAAGCTAGTCTTGAAAGTATTTTTGATTATGAGTTTAAAAGTTTGTGAGCTTGAGTTTATTTTAAATTGTGTCCCATTTGACCAATTTGAGATGAAATGAAGAAAGTAATGAGATAATAACTAAAGCTAAGAAAGTAATGAGAGTCAGTTGTCCGGACTAGGATCACCCACATAATCGGGAGATCTGAAGACACTACTGGGGTGGTACCTCCCGTCGCGAAGTAGTTGTCTAGCTTAGCATAACCTTGTGATTGGATATGTTCCAAGTCACGAAGGGGAGACAGAGATAGCATAACCTTGCAGGTGGATCCGTTCTGTCCCGCGAGGGGAGTTAGTAGAATGAATTAAAATAAACTAATTCATGAGTTTCAGTTGGTCACAAGAGAATGAGAGAGAAAGCAGTTTTTAAGAAAGAAAGCAGTTTTAAAGAAAGAAATCAGTTTTAAGGAAGAAAACAGTTTTGAGAAAAGAAGCAGTTTTTAGAAAGAAAGTATTTTGAGATTTATTATGGAAATAAATTCTAAGCAGTTTACTTGTTTATATTTCAAGTTTTGAGCAGAAAAGTTTTGGGTCTAAAACCCATATTACTCACGAGGCTTTATGTCTCACGTATTAGTTTTTTTAAATGCTATGTACTTAGGTGAAAGGAGCAAGAGTTGAAGTTGGGACTAGTGTAAGATACATATAAGTTTGAATTATGGTTTCTGTATTAAGTCTGTAATATCCCCTTGAGAATAAAGTTTGTAAAAAAAAAAATTAAGTGACTTTTTCATAGTCACAAGTTGTAAGATAATTTTGTAATGTAAACTGTATTAAAATAACCGATTCAAAAAGGGGTGTTACAAGGGGCACTGCCCCTAGACCCCGCCAAAGGGGTGCTGCCCCGGACATATATTAGAGTACAAACTAAATAGCCCTTAGCTCACATGTTAGTTGCAATTACATAAAATGACTTGGTGACACTAAAATCACCAACACTGTACCACAAACATGACTTCCATTAGCAATTGATTTTATTAACTTTTTTCTGCCTATAAGACAACATGCATTCCATGAGAATTCCCACTATCCAATCCAAGAATCTAAATAAATATGTGAAACATTATATGAGCAAAACCCCGCCAAATCGCATATATACGCCTTAAATCTGAAATAAGGTAGCATGCGAGTTCAACCCCGTTAAGTATCTTATCATGAAATAATGGATTTTAATTTTCTACAAAAATTTACCAACCAAACACACAATAGCATTTAAATCCATCTAAATCCAAATCCATCTAAATGCAAATCCTTTGACACATTTAAAATCCTACAAAAAGAATGTAACAATCCAAACGCCCCCTTATTGTTTTGATAACAAACAAAGGATTATATGAAATTTTAAATTCAAATCTTTCAAAATTATAAGAATTCCATTAATCCAAATGCCCCTTTTTTAAGGGTATTATTTGAGAAAAACCTTCTAATATAGTACAACTAAAACAACTCTAATGATTAATTAATTTAATGATCAAAAATATATATTAAAGTATATAATATAATATAAATAAATAAATAAATAAATTGTTATTAGATTTTTTTTGGACTATTCTATTCTCATTCTAGTGACTAAAATTTGGTTTTGGTCCAAGCTAATCAAAAAAATCTAAATTATTCAAATCATATAGTCCAATCCAAATTATCCAATACGGCAATTTGATTTTATCTGAATAGTGAACAGTGCCACCCATAGGCTATTTGCGTTGGGTTTGTTAACGGCTTGAACTTAACTAGCAACTTGTTTAGTAGATGTGTTCGAGTCTGAACTTCATACATCCATGTTAGTTTTTCCATCCATCGTATTGAATCTAGTATTTTATCTTTAGATAGGGTCTATTGTTGATTTACTTGGCCTTGTCTCATCGCCTAACTTTTCTTTTGTTATTGCTATTAACCTATTCCTAGTTTAAGCTTGAATAAATAAGATAACCCATTTTCATAAAGGCTTAAATGGGAGTTATTCATGCTTTAGGATAAGTTTGTATACAAGAATCACTTTTTCTAAAGGGATGGTCTAAGGATGATAAGTAACCACCTATTATAAATATTGGTTACCTTTGTGACAAGAGGCTAAGTCTGATTCGATAGTGAATCACTGTGTCTTTGTCGGCTTCATTCACCACCAATGAATGAACTAGAACTTTTTATCTTTAAAAGTAAATATGAAATTGTATGTACATTATATGCTCTATTGTACGATCAATGTTAGTCTCTCGGAGAATATATACCAACTCACACCTCAGG
Source organism: Cichorium intybus (assembly GCA_023525715.1). Lineage (NCBI taxonomy): Eukaryota > Viridiplantae > Streptophyta > Magnoliopsida > Asterales > Asteraceae > Cichorium > Cichorium intybus. The sequence goes on along the minus strand of CM042009.1, from coordinate 154,873,301 downwards.
CACCCATCATGACGACCAGTGATATTTCTTATAATTTTCTTTTCTTTCTTTCTTTCTTTCTTTTTTTACTTTTATTTTTATACGTAGTTTAAACTTCCGTATCTAAACTTAATTTTTGCATGAGTTGATATTTTGCTAGTAGACCACCAAAGTGACAAACTATGATTATGTGTTGCACAAACTTTTGGAGATTGATATAACGTAAGTATGGGGGCATTATACCCCTACCCTTGGGTCATGCCGGGCATGTTTACTGCTGCGCCACAAACTCTGGAACTATTATCGAGCAATGAGAATACACAGTCAACCCTGATATACATTCAATCCCAACAGTCAAGCGTTTCGTCATCCTAAGGGGAAACTCTTTTTTGCCCTTTGTTTTGAAATTTCTTTTATACAATGGGGACGTTGTATGTTTTTAGTGTGGGTGTTGGGGACAGTTGAAAACGATAGAGTCTTTTTGTGGAAAAATTTTATTTTATTTTTATCATTTTTCAAAAAAATTTGGGAAATTATAGCATAAAACGAACAATTTTGAAAATTTTAACAATTTAGTATTTTTCAAGAAATATTGTATACTTATTTTATACTAAGTCTGAGTTAATATTAGTTGAGTTGTTTAAGAAGTTGAAATTTTTTGAATTAGAAATATCATAGGTTTAGGATTCAGGATGGAAAATTCAATCAATGGCTGTGTTGTTCGGGTCAGTAAACATGAAAAGGGCCTGTACGGATAACATAGAAAGTCATGGAATTTCCTTAACAACCTTGAGAAATTGAATAAGTAAGTTGTATGGTTTTAAGTGTGGGGTGTTGGGGACAGTTGAAAAAGATAGAGTCTTTTTGTGGAAAATTATTAAATTTTTTTTTATCATTTTTCAATTTTTTTTGGGAAATTATAGCATAGAAACAAACAATTTTGAAATTTTAACAATTAGGTATTTTTCAAGAAATATTGTATAGTTATTTTATGCTAAGTCTGAGTTAATATAAGTTGAGTTGTTTAAGAAGTTGAAAATTGTTGATTTAGAAATATCATAGGTTTGGGATTCAGGATGGAAAATTCAATCAGTGGCATGTGTTGTTCAGGTCAGTAAACATGAAAAGGGTGGTTTCCCTCACCTCATTACCTAAGGTCAATTGATATGAGATAATGTTGTTGATAGCCCACTACATACACAACATAGAAAGTCATAGAATTTCCTTAACGACCTTGAGAAATTGAATGAGTAAGTTGTAAACTGAAATTTTGTAATCAATAGTTCTTAGGAAGTCGTGAATCCCAAGGGTATTCTGGTTATTTTTCGAAAAATCAATTTTTAGCTTAACTTTTGAAAATAGCAATAAACTTTGAAACTGAGCATTTTCAAGTAAGTTTGAGTCTTTGATACAAGTTCTTAAAAGCTCTATTTGCTTGGGGACAAGTAAAACACAAGTGTGGGGTGTTTGCTAACACACTTTGATATCACATATTTTACGCGTTATTTGACTAGGTTTTAGTTGTTTTATTGTTATAACATGACTAATATTACTCACTTTTAGTGTAAGTTGCTTTGTCTGAAATTTAAGTTAAAGTACAGGGTTTTAAGTGAAATTGGGAACAAAATAAGGAGCAAAAAGGTACAAAAGGCGGATCAGGAGGAGTTTGCGGCGCTATCCTTTAGGAATAGTGACGCTATCCCGTGATAAAGTCAATCCGATTAGATTTGAATTTCAAAAGCACGAAAATCGAGGAAGATAGGGAGATAGCGACGCTATCTCACGATTTTTCACCTATAAATACCGGCTTCCAGTCCTTTTAGAGCATCCCGGGGGATCGTGAAGGGATCTGGAGGCTTATTTGTCGTTCCTTTTCAGTTCTATTTGATAGTTTTGGTTAGATATGGTTTTACTAGTTTTTATATCAACTCGGTATCGAGGTATTCCACATTCAGAAATTTCTTCAGTAATTACTATATGTTGGGTTTATACTCAGGAGGAATCATTCCACTCCTGTAGTTTTTTTGGTTTATTTGGATTGTTTGTTAGTTGAAAGATTGTTTGGATTGTTTCAGTTTCAATTTTAAAAAGAAGTATTTGGTTTCACGTTGTTTTAGATTTGCAATTAGATAGATTTGTGTTCTATTTTGATTTCATCGGGTTTCAGTTTGTTTTCAAGTGTTAGTAGTTTGTCTGCTATAGAGTGACACTATAGTAGGTTTGTTTCGACACAAAGTGTCAACCACGAACTCATTGATTCGACCATTACTTACCCTAACTAGTGGACAATAATGTTTTATCTCTAGTTTTTACCACATTAACGACTGCGACGTGTGGTGTCTCCTTAGAAGTACATTGTTATTCCTTGCAAATTGCCCATTTTTAATTGCATGGTTCATTGTAATACATTCATTTGTTGTTCTATCATATCTTTTTTCTATGTTAAAACTACACTCCTATTTCTTTCATTTAATCATTTTTTTTCAAAGCACAACACTTAATTACTTGCAATTTTCATTCTCTTTAACCCATTTCTTTTTTCCAAATCATAATATAAAACCAGATATGTAATTACTTGATTCTATTCCATTAGAGTGAAGGCAATTCCAACATTAGTCGGATGACATCATTTAAACACAATTGTCAATAATAAGAACCTAAAAGGATCTACTAACCATTAACTGAAATTGAAGAAAAAGTGAACGATTACCTAGCATATGCCAAAATTAGCATACAACATTGTTTCTTCAAACCTCCCCCTAAAAATCAAGCACACACATCTATTACGTTTATTCATAATCGATGTGTACCTTGATTTGGGCATTTTGTCAAACACATTGTATGCATATAAAAAGATCCTATACAGTGATAGAAAGATATGCGGATTCAAGAGAGAACCGGTTCCGAAAGAATTGGAAGCGCCATGTGTCGTTCAAACCACAAATACGTGGATTCGTGAAACTCTACAAAAAAAAAGCTAAATCAAGTAATCAACAAGAAAAAAAGGGAAAGCCAATTGTGTCGTAGAAAGAGGAAACGAAGAAGGAGACGTGACTCAGTCGTTCTTGATGAATCATTGGTTTCAGAAAGATATCGTGACTAGCATTTCCTTCATTTCGCTCACCAGTATCGACTATCCTTATGTTTTAGGTACTCACAATTTGATATTGCGTTATTCATTAATCGGTCCTGATACTAATCGGTACTATCTTTTCCTTTTTGAAATCATCGTATGTATAGATATCTGAAACAGAGGTTAAATCAAGACAACAACGACGATTTTGGAGGACAGCTTGTTACAATGAGGGTTAAATTGGACAAAAAGCACGCCACCATTGCAATGCGAGCTTGTTATAGATCAGCTTCAAGGCACCCGATTGTGGTTGTTATGATTCTTTTTACGATTTGGTTGCGTCGATCATTCCCTCTTTTGTTTTCACTTTTGGTTTATGCTTCTCCTGTTATTGTATCCACTGTCATTCTGCTTGGAGCTCTGCTACTTTTTGGTCATCAACAAGACCCAAAGCATCGTAAAGTAGGAAAACCACACAATCATGAGATCCAAAATCTAAGAGTTTGGGTTACCGAAGATACTGAAACTGGTGAGAAAAGTGAACCACGAGAAATTTCATTTGGGAAGAAATTTTCAGTTGTTAATAACGTGAATGTTGATAATAATAATAAGCTAGTTACTGATAAAAACGTACATGGTAGTGGTGTATCAATGGCCGACAAGAAGTTAAAAGAAGACGAAAAGAATGTAGTGGCCAATCACAATCAGAAGACCGATTTAGGTAAAGACAAAACTGTGTTTGTGAAAAGCTGTGGTCAACTGGCCAATAATATCGTGGATCATAAACAATGGGAGACAGAATCTGAGCTTGCTGAAAGCTCAACAACTATTTCCATGGCCGGTAACTTTCCAATTGTTGATGATCTTCCTCCATTTCTACAACCAGAACTTCCTCATCATGCTCACATGTTGCATGTTCATAAAAGCGGACCAGATGTTCCTCACAATGCTCACATTCATAAAAGGGGACCAGAAGTTTCTCACCATGCTCAAATGTCGCAAGCTACTTCAGAACGTTCTCTCGAATCAGATGATGATCGTGACCATGAAGATGAAGAAGATGACCAAAAGAACCCTAAAAATTTGGGAAAATCAGAGGTAGAGAGAAACGAGCATATGGAGAATATTATCGCTAGGCAAAAAGCAATAAGAAACATGAGGATGCAAGCGGAAGAGAATTTGGCAAACATAAATCTTGATATTTCTTATAGCGCGACTCCTTGTGCATCTACAAGAAGGAATTCTTTTGATGTTCCAATTGATTTCAATGAAACTGTTCTTGAATCTGCTCCCATTGTTACAATGCCAATAATAGACAATTTTAATATTTTACACAACCCAAGTGGAGACAAATCTTATCCAGTTGTACCTATTTTTCAACCAGATTCTTTATCCTTTCAACCAAACCAACAATTCAATCATCACCATGCGGGTCCCACTATTATAACGGCGTCCAGGCAAAACGAGAGTTATTACACTTCTGGGGCAAGTGAAAATGTTAGTCAAAGAAGTCCATCTTCTTCTTCTGATGATGATGATGACACAAACAAGCTCCATCATGTTGCAAGAAATGAAAGACTTTATCAGGATAAAACAAGTAATGCGGGTGAGAGAGGTAGAGAAAAAAGTAGAGTTGGAACAAGTCATGGGGTTAAAACAAGTCATGGGGATGAGAAAGGTAATGAAAAAGTATGGTTGTAGTTTTATGAAACTTGTAATGTAACATCTTTTAAGGAGATTAATTTGAATCCAGGTTATCAAGGCAAAAGTAGCAGTGAATCGAGTTCATCATCATCGTTTTCTGATGTTAGTGATCATTTAGATGATGAGGAAGAAGAATACGAGTATAGATCCGCAATCATGCCATCGACACCGGAACAACAGGTAAGTAAAACTCAAAGCCGAAGAGTAAAGTATGGTATATGCCTTTTATGTTGTGTTCAATTCTCATGAGTTCGTTCGGGTCTTCTTATTATCAACTTTCTTATGAATAATATCGGCAGTCCTTCCTTACTATAGGCATACTTGGAACTATGTCTTTAGATATTAATCTTTGTATATGTTTAGTAAATAAGGTTAGGGCATAATTGCAATCATGTCTTTAGATGTTACTCTATGTTAAGTGAAGCAGCAACAACAATAATATCCCAATCGCATAAAAATACGGGGTAAAGGGGAGGTTAGATGTAGACAACATTACATCCCTCGGAGGATAGTTCGGCTCCTTCTATAGAAAACCTCCAACAATAAGATATGGGAAGGATTAAAAATGCAGATACAAGCAATACAGTTAAGAAATTAAGGTGGAATAAATAAGAAGAAAATTTTATTTTACTCCTCGTAAAGATAAAATATGATATTAAGACCTAAACTAATCAACTACCCTAAATTTAAGTTTCCGATCGTTCCTATTTGAGGTCATCTCCTTGAAAAGTGTAAACTTTATCATGTGTAACATCAGGCTATCTTCTCACTTCCTCATTGTCTCTTCAACAATGACAATATCCACCCTCGTTACCGCAGTCGTTGGTTGCCTCATTTGGACATAACAAACCATGTTAACCTTTTTTCCCTTGATCTTTCGGCAATCGATGCCATTCCATACTGATTTTTAGTTATTGTATTTGCTATGGTTAGTGGATCCTGATCTCAAGCTTCGACCAATAGCTAAGCCTTGAGAGATCAAAGCCTCAACTTCGACCGAGAGCGAGAGAAGTCTCAACTTTGATCGAGAGAGAACGAAGTCTTAGTCTCCAATAAGGGAACGATGTTCACAACGAAGAACAATGAGTAAAGGTCAAGCCTGAAAGGAAGAGCTTTGAGGCAAATGTTTGAGAAGCGAAGGTTTTGGAAACAAGTTGAACACCGAAGCGAAGCCTTCTCTTCGATATGTTTCTATCTTTCCCTTTGAAGTATTAGAAGTTGTTTTCGGCTATGAACCTCAGTGTGACCTAGTAACTTGTAGTACAAGTATGTTATAATGGGCAAACTTATGTAGGTGAAGTCATAGGCCCAAGAGCCCCAACCCAAAAACAAATTAGGTCAAATGTGTGCTATAAATACGTCTCCCTATATGGTTGTAACCATGTCCAGAAAAAGAGTGTATTGAAGATTATCAATAAAATCTCTCTCTAGTTTTACTGATGGACATAACTTCATTACTATGATCAAGCGAACCACTTTAGATCATTGCGTTCTTATTATTCTTTGCATATTTATCATCGTGTTTGTGTTTGTGTTTATCGAGTTATTCTTAATCCTAACAACCGGTATCAGAGCTATGTTTGAATATGGGATGATTAAAATCGATAAATTCGAAGGTCACATTTTTAGCTTTTGGATGATACAAATTAGGATCTATTAGATTGACAGTCCCTTAGTGTAGTCATATTTTCATTGGCAAAGAACGTTGCTTTCATTGGGATGATTAAGATGTTGTCTAAAATGTACAAGAAACCTTTACGGGTGAAAAAGGTTTTCTTGATCAGATAGTTGGTTAGCACGAAAATGAAGGAAAGTTTCTCAATGACGGTTTCTGCCAATGAGTTTAACTAAACATTATCAAGGCTAGTATATGCTGATATTAATTTCGAAGACGAAATCTGAACATTTCTATTAGTATTTTCGCTACCAGAAAGTTGGTCTATTAGTATTTTCGCTACCAGAAAGTTGGTCCAGTACAATCACAATAGTTAGTAATTAATTGGGAACCACTAAGTTCGCGTTTGAAGGCATTCGAGACTTGATCCTCAATAAGGATGTATGCATAAGAAATGTTGGGGAGTGCTCCAGCAACTTGTCGAGTACCAAAGATAAGGAACCAACTAAGTAAGGACCGAAAGGTAGAGGAAGATCGAAGAGGAAGATCGAAGCTAATGAGAATAGGGAAGTCAAAAGGTAGAAAGACATCACCTATTCGAAGCAGACACTTTAGAAATTAGCGCCCTAAACCTTCAATCGAAAGGCAATGAAGGAAGTTATTGTGGCAGAGGATTTTGATGATGCGTTTATTTGTTGTGTAAAGAGTCAAATTGAATCATGGATTATGGATTCGGGTGCTTCATTTCATGTAAGCCACCGCCGAGATGTAATGCTTATAATGAGAATTTGAAGCTCACATGTAACAAGAGCTTAGATATCACAGGTGTTTGGGATGTTGTCTTCAAGACCATATTTGGATAGAAGTAGACACTGAAAAGTGTCAAGTATATTTCAAGTATGAAGAGGATGTTGATATCAGTAGAGCGGCTAGATGACGAATGTCACTATGTTAAGTTTGGTAATCACCTTTCAAAAGTAACAGAGAGGGGAATCGTGTATTGGCCCGAAGAATGGAACCTTGTATATGTCTTCTAAATACATAATTCTAGAGTTGAGAATTGTAGCTATGGAGATAGTGATGGTAGTAGAGATGGCAGAGGTGGTAGAAATGGAAGTGGCGGCAGCAGTAGTGGTAGTGGTGGTGTTAGTGGTGATTAAGGTGGTGGGGGAGGTGACAATATTATATGAATAATGATAAACTCATCTCGTCGCTAAAGCGTTAATGCGTCGGCGGTGTTGGAGCGGCAAGAAAAAATATGTAGCCCATATTTATTCTCGAGATCTCTATTTTATATATATATATATATATATATATATATATATATATATATATATATATATATATATATATATATATATATATATATATATACACACACACACACACACACACACACACTAGGCAAGTTAGAAGGACCATGCTTAGCACGGCCCACGAAAGGTGATTTGGGTAGGGAAACGAAACTATATTGCTATTATGGGTAATCAAATGAAGTTACATTCTTATTTCAAGTACATTGATTATATTGTGAAAACACTAAAGTCTATTTTAACGTTCCATTTTTATTTTAACATTTTACTTAATGTTAATTAGTTAATTGCATGTTTCAGAAATTTTCTATTTAAGAAAAGCGTGATAATAATAATAATAATAATAATAATAATAATAATAATAATAATAATAATAATTTCTAAAATTTTAGTTAATATATGGAGGGGGTAATATGCCATTTAAGAAAACTTAGATTGAAGAGAAGTATTGCATGGGGGTTAAGCAAAAATCAAGTTAACAAGTCTAGGGGATAGTTGTGTCTATTTTCAAAAGTTGCATGGTTTCAATTGTTTCTCCATCATAAGAAGGTGTATCCTTAGATTGAAGAGAAGTGATTGCACTTTTTGAAGGATTAGAAGAAGATGATGTCATGATATTTTGATTGGTTCTTTAAGGATACACCTTCTTATGATGGAGAAACAATTTATGGAATCAATTGATGAATGTTTGTTGTTCGTGTTCTTAAGAAGTAAGAGAAAACTGAACGAGAGAGGAGAAGAATGGCAAACCTTATGTTGTGAGTTTCTTTTTATTCTCATTTATATGGGTGTATAAAAAATAACCATTTAGCCCTTTATGTAATTCTTATGTCACCCACATCTATCATATGTCAACATTACATAAGTACAGGACCAAAAATGTCATAATGCAAATTAAGGATATAAATATATATTTATACCATTAATAATATAAAACTGTACATACATGGTCCAAGGGCATCTAATAGAAAATATATTCCAACATTCTCCCACTTGGCCTTGAGATCGTTTATATAAGTTTAATTAGTAAATTTGGCCAAAATAGTCCATTTTACTCTATAATGACATCAAAGCAAAGAGATACAGCCACACAAATTTCTTTTAACCCGGGACCCCATCAATTATACTTTGATACTATTAAAAAGTATAAGAATTAAAGAAAGCCAAAATGATACTTAACTTAGTGTTTTTATGTTTGTCAATGAGATAACTTAGTATGCACAAATAAGATTAGACAAACAAACTTAGGGAGTGATATTAACTCAAGTACTTGAACTTACATTAATACTAGCAATAAGTAAATAAGACATTATGCTAAAAATTATTAAATTAAGTCTTGAATTAAACCCATATTAGTGACACGTCAATGAAAACCTTGGGTTGAAGATTTTAGTGAGATAATTAATTAGCATATTGTTAGTGCTAATGTTTTCGATACAAATGTCGTTTTCCTCAATTATTCCTTAAACGAGTATATATTTTCCATCGACATATCAATCATGCTCCGCTCGAAGTATCATTAATCGAAAAGCTAACGGTTGCATAATTATTGCAATACAACTTTGATGGGTTGCTTCATGCAACAAATCTAAGTCACTACTTGGAAATAGGATGTCATCGACATGCAATACCAATATAGTAAACTTGCTCCCACTCATTTTGACGTTTATACATTAGTCTACTAGAATCCTTTTGAAGTCGTTCAAATTCAAGACTTTATTAAATTTAAGGTGTCAATTGTCAAGGAACTTGCACTAGACTATACGTACATTTCTTGTGTATCAATATTAACTTATCGGGGTGATTTAATACTAGACGATTCTTCAATGGTCATTTGATCCATAACATCATTATTAAGAGACTTTTGAGATTTATTAGGACTTTCAAGCATTAAGTAGGATAACTAAAGAAATTACCAATTCCCTTCACAAATTTCTTGAAAATCGTTACTGTTGAAAGAACCGCCACCACTCCCACTAATGTTGGGGATTTCAAGAATTTTTTTTTTTTGGCATATCTTGTCTCGACAATTAGGGTAATTTGAAACGAGTAATGAAACGGTATCACCTAGATATTTCAATATACCCGGAGAGAAAACACTGTCAGTTCTCAAATCAAATTTCTTAAAATGAGGATTATAAATTTTTCCCCAGCGATGGAATTTATGCAAATAGTGACATCATTATATACAAAGTAGATGAAAAATCACAAGCATTTAGCTTCAGTACAATACATACACTAAGTTATGAGTAATATGATGTACGTAAAGAGCTTAAAGAAAAGTAATTGAAAACCCACTCTCTAATACTAAGGTGACATACACTAAGTAATATGATGTACCTAAAGAGTTTAACGACCTTTACTTCTAAGTCTTCACCATTACTCGTCTTAATTGCCCTTTGTTTTCTTCCCACCATCTGGATTGTATGAAATCCCTATAATATGTTGGATACATGAAACATTGAACCGAGATCAATTCACCAAATGTTAGTGGAGCGGTCATGCTAAGAGATTCATGAATCATATCAATGTCAATATTACCTTTCTTGGCCGGCCACTCCTTACGTAGGACACATTTGTTGATAATGCCCTTTCTTTCGGGAAAACTTACAGTATGAAGTGCTTGAAGAAGTGTCTGAATTCGAACCTGCACTCGTATAAGTGCCTTAGAAGAATCACTTTTCATTCTCTTGAAGCTTGAAGCGGTGAGGTAAGCAACATCAGGTTTGTCAATCTTTAGCCTTTCTTCTTCCTGGACACACATTGCAATCAGCTCGCTTATTGTCCACTTCTTCTTTCTGTGTATTGTAATTGATCTTAAATGGACCATATTGCACCAGTAGAGAAGTCATAATGAAATGAACGAGAAACCCATCACTTATTGCCAAATCCATTCCTTTGAGTTTATTGGCCATGTCGAACATCGTCATGATGTGCTCACGGAAACCGCTTATCTCATTGTATTTAATTGTCAGCATTTGAAGTATAAGAGTACTTGCATGCGCCTTGGAAGTGCCTCTAAACTGCTCTTCAACATGTCTTAGGTAGGTCTTCGCGTTATCAGAGTCAGGAATAGCTCCACGAATCGCTACAAAGATGGAATTCTTCATTATCATGAGGGACATACGGTTAGACCTGTCCCGTTGCTCATAGACTCGCTTCTCTTCCACGGTGCTAGTATTAGTAAGAGCAGCCGGTAGATCAGTTTTAAGTGCACAATCAAGGTCCATCATGTCGAGCGTCAGTTTAATAAACTCTTTCCATGATGAGAAGTTAGTTCCTATGAGTGTTTCAGCTCCATAATTATAAGGGGTAAGGGTAATCCCTGAGAATGAGGATTTTAGTAGAGGTATTTGTATAAACTATTTAGTAGTTAAGGGATAACAATAGCGCATATCAAGTGTTAGTTCCTAAGTCTATTATTAACACCAAAATAATATAAAAATTAGCGTCTCTTTCAACAAGTAGCTCCACATTCGCTAATGCCCATCATTGAACATTATGACGTTATAATAATTAAATTATGTTATAATAGTATTGCAAATCACCGTTGGGCAGAATTGAACACTTCATGACGATTGTTAAATATGGAATATTTATGCCTTGTTTGATTATTGGTTTCGCATTAGCTGTCCAACAACCAAACATAATGACACAATCAACATTCAAAGTTACGCTACACAAACATCATATGTTACATTTGGGCATAAATATAATACTTATGTTAATTTAGATTGAAAGGTTGTGTGATGTGTGTCATCAAACGATTTGCCTTTGGGTGTGTCGAGACACAACAATGTTTTATTTAGACTTATATCTAAAATTAAGTAACCCTCCGTCGGATTAATTACTAAAACAAGATACAAGTACAAAACAGTAGTTTTACAATTATAATTATGATATTATTATTGTTGTAGTTGATAAAGTGAAAGCAAGAATACTTTTCAATTTGTTTTGATTCAATAACGATATTATGTAATTATAATAACAATATCATTAATGATTACAATGAAAACTATAATATGTTATTACTATTATAATTTTTAGTTTTCACCACATTATAACATGGCATTACCATTCAAGGACTACACGAATCACACAAGAGAAAAAGGAAGTTGGGTTAAAAATAAAAGGATGTTGGGCTAACGAGTTAAGCAACTTGGGCTAAAGGATAAGGATTGAAACAACCCACATTCAAGGCATTGTAGTTTAGGGTGAATTAGCCATCACGTAAATCATGATTTGCCGTCACCAACCTTTATGTGATGTGACAATGTTGGCAAACATAGATCATCATTTGCGATAAATAAAAATGCAATAAAAGAAAACATTTGTGCCATTTGTTATTGCAATTTGGAGAATGCAGGAAACTTTGCCCATGGCTTGGTGTTGACGCAAAGTGAGAAACGAAAAAAAATTCCAAGTTTCACATAATCAGAATTCGAGGTTTATAATTCAATTTTTGTGATTTTAGATTTCCATTATCAAATACTTAATTGATTTTAGTGTCCATTTTATACAACAATAACAAAATTTCAGTAATTTCAGTTTCATATTAATGGTTTTCAAAATAACATGAATAGGTATCTGTGTTCATATTCAGTTCAAATCGATTAAGAGTAACATTGCTTTGATACCCATGTTGTTTAATTGTTCATCCCATTCACTTTTCTAATCAATTTGAACACTAATTTACTGAAAAATCAAGAAATATTTATTTGGTGGTGTGATTGCACTATTTGAAGGATTAGAAGAAGATGATTTCATGGTATCTTGATTGGTTCTTTAAGGATACATCCTCTTATGACGGAGAAAAAATTGATGGAAACAATTGATGGAATCAATTGATAAATGTTTGTTGTTGGTATTCTCGAGAAGTAAGAGAAAACTGAACGAGAGAGGAGAAGAATTAAAAATCTTATGCATCAATTTCTTTTTATTCTCATTTATATGGGTGTATCAATGAGTAACCATTTAGCCCCTTATGTAATTCTTATGTCACCCACATCCATCATGTGTCAACAATACATAAGTATAGGGACCAAAAATGTCATAATGGCAATCAGGGGTATATATATACCCTTAATAATATAAAACTATACATAAATGGTCCAAGGGCATCTAATAGAAAATATAATCCAACATTAATTTGTAAATTTCATAAGTAATTATTGGAAATTCCAAATGGCATGACGTCAGATCATGTAGCTTGGTGTAGCTTGGTTTGGATATCTAGTTATTTCCCTCTAATGTCTGAATTAATTCCAACACTAAGCATAGTGAAAGTTGTAATCTTTACAGGTTGGTCTAGAAAGTTGACTGACTTCATTAGTCAATTTGTAAAATTTGTTATAAATTAACCAAAAATTTATTGAAGGTGTGCTTTATATCCCTAGAAAGCTAAAAGAGTCTATTTTAACAATAAATAATAGGGTAAATGTCATAAAAACCCTTACATTTGTCACAAATATTCGGAATTACCCTTTAATGTAATTTATGTTCACTAAAGCCTAGGGTTTGAGTTAATTTGTGCATATATGACATTTAACAGGTATAGCCGGTTATAGCCGGCTACCCTTATAATTTCATCGTCTTCTTTTTTTTTCATCGTCTTCTTTGTATCTCCGAATCTTCACACCGTTCAAATCGATCTCTTTCAAATCCACTGGTAAATTCGTGCTACTTTTCCACCTGCTAGATCGCTAACACAGTTGAAGATATCCCCACTTGATGTTCTTAGATATTCGTTAGTTGCATTCCAAACACTGGAATCAGAACCCTTGATCGTAAGCCCTAACGTGTTAGTTTTTCTATGATTAAGGATTCAGAGGGGGTTGTACCAAAACTGGGTTTAATCTCTCTTTCTAGTATTCTCTATTTATTTGATCTAGATCGATTTCATGGAGTAATCAGAAATGGAAGATGCAGACGGTGACTCGTTTTCTTTATAGAATCATAAATGGAAGATGCAGATGGTGACTCGATTTCATGGAGTAGTGGTTTGGGGTTTTCTTTATAGAAGCGGAGAATCAACTCGTTAGTTTTTCCTCTTCCTGCAAGTCCCAACGAAGACGAAGATGGTGACTCGGTGATCGATTCAGCTGATACAAGGTTTGTTGTCATGGGAATCATTCACTTCATCCCTTACTTCAATTGGATGGACGATTTCGCTGCTTAATTAATAGTTGATATCCTGCAAATGATCTTCAGTGTGTTTGATTACGACCATTGGATGTTCTGTTATGTTGTGTATTTGCTAGGATGGATACTAGCTATAAGCGTTATTCACTCTTTGATTTCGTTGAGGGTAACCGGCTAGCAGGGGTAAATGCCATAAATGCACAATTTAATCCAAACCCTAGGTTTTACCATACATAAATTACATTAAAGGGTAATTCCGAACATTTGTGACAAATGTAAGGACTTTTATGACATTTACCCTAAATAATAATATTATTAAAAGTATGGGTATAGTGGGGGCATATCATAATATGAACAACTGATGCCACGAAAAAAACTAAAATAAATACTTTATTAAGTATTATTAAGTAACGTGTTGAAATATGGTCTAAGTAGTGACAATTGATAGTGTATGTAGGTTGTTACGTGATAACTTTGGTATATTGGCATATGGATTGTTGCTAACTGCTCAGTTGTATCATGTGAGTTTCAATTTCTATATGTGCCTTTATATGTCCACGTGTGTATGTGTCAGTATGTTTGTATGTTTTGTTACCATACTTTTCGTATGAAATTTGAAAGTTTCTCTGTGTGAGAAGGGCAATTTCTCTATGTTAGAATGACAGTTTCTCTATGTGAGAAGGATAGTATCTCTGTGTGAGAATGACAGTTAACCAGCCTCTTCATGAGCAATATTACTTGTTGCATGCTACGTGTCATATGAATGTGTGGGTAGTTTGTGTGCTCACTAGCCTTCTAACTTACCGTTGTTATTTATGATTTTTCAGCGTTTAAAGGGAAAGAACCATGCCTAACTGTTCGAGCTCCTCCGATTTGTTTAAAGATTAAGTCTTCCACTTTTAAATATCTTTATTAATTTTATATTTTGGTAACACCAATTACTCTGATACAATTTAATAAATTATTTTTAAGGGTTTTAATTTATTTAGAAGCTTTTATGTCCATAAATGTACTTTAGATTTATTTAATGTTTTATTATATTAAAAAAAAGTTAAGGTGTTACACTATTGTTATTCCTTGCAATCTCTAGTACATTGCTCATTTTATTCTTGCTGGGTAATATGCTACATATAGTTGTTTTTTTTAATTAATATGGAAAAAAACATCAGGTGAAAGAATGGTATTTCAACATCATAAACTAAACAAGAGTTGATGAGGAAAAAGAAAAATGGTCTTAATTCATAAAGCTATCTATATATGATTGTTTCTTTTTAAGTTAATACCAAGAGAACGAGTTAATAGAGAAAGTCAACAAAATAAGCTTCCATATTATTTCCCTGGATTAACTTCAAAACACTAGGGTTAGTGACCTTCATAAGAACTTCAAATTAATAAATTATTTTTAAGGGTAGGGTCGCGATCCACATGGTGATCGGGTCGCGATCTCTGTAGGGTCGCGATTTTGAGCCGTGTTCGCGTTCGTTCCATCAGCACGTCGTCACCGTGACCTCTCTTATCGCGTCGCGACCCTATAGGGGATCGCGTCGCGATCACCATGTGGATCGCGACCCTACCCACCAACCACAGTCCACAAAGTCAGAGTAGCGGCCAAATGAGAAACGCAAGTCACGCTGGATCGCGACGCGATCCCCTATAGGATCGCGACGCGATCGTCCCTGGACAGCAGTATAAATAGATGCCTTCTCTTGTTGTTTGAGACACACCAACCCATCAACACCTGCACCCATACCTCAGAACCACAACATCAAACTCGGCAGTTTGCCTACTGGTACGGTGCGGATGGAATCGAGTGCTTGAAGAATGTTCGGCCGGGACTTCATTCGGTTTGCTTTATATATGTTTAGCATTCTACTATGATTTCCTAGGCCGTATTCTTCAGATCATGTTATATTTATCTGCATTATTTATTACTTAGATTTGAATACTATCTAGTTATGATTTGATTGTTATTTATTGGATATTGAACGTTTTATATTCTATCTTGCATAATTCATTTGACTATCATATATGTTAAGGAACCTTCTTTTTGGACTTATTGCTGAGTTATTTTAGTCTAGAGGACCAATCTGACTATATGACTTTTATCATAACTGTGCTATGACCATTAGACAGATATGACTAGTGATGGACCAAATCCTAGGGTTAAGTCACGAAGGTAGAAACTTATATGTGTATTGCAAGTTTGTACTAGAGGACCAATCTGTACAAACCATTTTGATTTTCATGACCATTGAGATCAAAAACTCGAATGAATCTTGTATGATACGAACCAATACATGATTATTTGGAATATGTAATTGCATGACCATTGCCATTAATGACCTTATAATCATAGGATTAGGTAGTTGGACCAAAACATCTAATCACTCTAGAAATCGATATTTAACTTTCAATATCCATTGCAGTAATATCATATCAAACATAACTAGCTGGTTGAATCGAATCTAAGTATAAACGTTTAATTTTATGTTTTGTAATTTATATTTTCCGATTCTAATAAACTTTTGCGTTGTCTCTTGACACAAGTCAATGCATTCTCTCAACCCCCCCTTTTTAATTACTGTTTGCTTGAATAATTGTTAATTAATAATTTATTTTCTTAACTTAAAAATATCCGTTTTCCCTTGGGTTCGACAACCCGAATTTACCATTACTATACTATAACCGATTAGGTACACTTGCCTAATTGTGTTGTTCTATTCATACATGGTATTTCCCTGTTTAGAAATGTAAAACTAATGTGAAAACCAATTGCTAATATAATATATACGCTCGTAACACACCAAGTTTTTGGTGCCGTTTCTGGGTATTTTATATGTATGTTTGAAAACACATCAAGTTTTTGGCGCCGTTGCCGGGGAATTCGGTTTTATTGTATAGAAAATTAAATTATTAGTTAATATTTGTGTGATTGTAAATTTGTTTTTGTATTATGTATTTTTATTGTTTTGATTGACATATCACTAATCATAAAATGGATATTTGCACACCTTAAGCATATTTTAAGTGTGGGGTGAATATTTCGGGAAAAATGAAGTGACAAAACTTTGAAGTCTTTTCTACTCACGCAATGCGACGTGTATGCCATCCGAACGTGACGCGTCGACAATCCGGATCGCGTTGAGAAAGAGACAACTTCAATTTGCGCGACACGCATGACGCGTAAACACCCGAGGCAAATGCTGGTCGTACATATTGATACATGGTTTTTCAGGGTAAAAATCAGCCACTACTGAGAAGGGGGCGCTTCTTTACAGTAGAGGCAGCGATACTGACGACGGTCAAAAGTCGCACAGCCAGGACAACACACCACAACCGCAACCCAGTAGCCACGGCTTTGAAACTTCAGGAAGCACAAAATGAGTGATATTTTTCTTTTTATTACTTTTATTTTTTATTTAATTTTTGTGTGTTTATTGTGTGTGAATAATATTTGTCTAAGTGATATGTATGCAGATTTGCTAAGATTCAATGCTGGCAGTATGTTCAACGAATTCTTTTCTGTGGAAAGAGCCTCATATATGACGTCGACCGGTACCCAAGGGGAGTCTGTTCCATTTTGCTCCCTTTACTGTTTTGAATTATATATATTGTATAAAATAAGTGTAGGGTAAGAGCGTCATACTGCAATAATTAACTAAGCCAAATTAAATTTTTTATCTTAAACATCTATTCCAAAATTGAACGCTAAAAAGATAATTGTTAAGAAAAATGTTTTGAAAATAAATTCGTAGGTTACAATTAATTTTATGTATGTATTTTTAGTTTTTCATTGTTTTATATAAAATTTAGTTCTATAGAGGACAAGTTTTCAGCTTGGTAGTTGCAAAAATGTTTTGCATAAATAATAAAATAGACCCATTGAAGATTTATCAGTTGTTAAAAATTGAGTTTTTGCCAAAAGAGATTGAGTCAGTTTCCCTACTTGCAAAAATGCACGAATTATATGCTATTACTAAGTTGAGGAAAATAAGCCTCGATAAATGAACTTAAAATGAGAAAAATTCTCAAGAAATTTGATGTGCTAAAAAAGCAGAAGTCAAGTAATGTTACACCATAATATTGAGACTCAGAAAGGAAAATTCAATTAGTGGCCTTTGACATTCGAGCAAGTAGACATAAAATGGGTGGCCTTCGGGCATTTATGCACCTTATTACCTAAAACCAACTGGTTTGGGATAATATTGTCGAAAGCTCGCTACACGGGTGTCATCGAAAGTCATGAAATTTCCTTAGTGGCCTTTAGAATTTAAATTAGTAGACTCTGTACAGTCTTGAGTCGAAAATTTGTAATCAAGAGTTCCATCGAAAGTCACGAGTTTCAAAGGTGCGGAAAAATGGAAATAATAACTAAACTTGATAAATTTAGTCCAGCATAATTTTTATTTTAAATATGGGAAATTCGACAAAAAGTCTTGAGGTGGAAGAATCTTTAAAGGGTGTATTCGATGTTATGTAAAAATGAGTATTTATCAATCTAAAGACTTGTCGTTTATAGAAAGAGAGTTTGTGTAAAGTTTTGAAAAGTTAGAAATATGTACATAAGGCTAGGTATAATCTACTATGTTTATTCTAAATTCATTATTCTTAACATCGATAATAAACGCTAGATCTGTTATAGCGAATGGAAAGTTGTTTGGACATCAAGTTTCTCGGCTCGGTTTTAAATTGCAGTTTGCTTGAGGACAAGCAAAGTCCAAGTGTAGGGTATTTTGATATTGCCTCATTTATACATATATTTCGGGCAATATCGAGTGCCTAAAACACGTGTTTTTGGTATGATATCAATATAAAAGGTACTTATACTTTTAAATTACCAAAACACAGGAAAAATGGCTTTGCGGATAAAGAAGGAGCTGAATACGAGCCTTAAAGTGAACAAAATTGAAGGCAGCATCAGCACAGATCGCGACGCGATCCCCTATAGGGTCGCGACGACGTGACCTCTCTTATCGCGTCGCGACCCTATAGGGGATCGCGTCGCGATCTGTGCTGATGCTGCCTTCAATTTTGTTCACTTTAAGGCTCGTATTCAGCTCCTTCTTTATCCGCAAAGCCATTTTTCCTGTGTTTTGGTAATTTAAACGTATAAGTACCTTTTATCTTGATATCATACCAAAAACACGTGTTTTAGGCACTCGATATTACCCGAAATATATGTATAAATGAGGCAATATCAGTAATATGCTACATATAGTTGTTTCTTTTTAATTAATATGGAAAAAACATAGGTGAAAGAATGATATTTCAACATCATAAACTAAACAAGAGTTGATGAGGAAAAAGAAACACAGTCTTAATTCATAAAGCTATCTATATATGCTTGTTTCTTTTTAAGTTAATACCAAGAGAATGAGTTAACATAGAAAGTCAACAAAATAAGCTTCCATATTATTATTCCTTGCAATCTCTAGTACATTGCTCATTTTATTCTTGCTGGGTAATATGCTACATATAGTTGTTTCTTTTTAATTAATATGGAAAAAACATAGGTGAAAGAATGATATTTCAACATCATAAACTAAACAATAGTTGATGAGGAAAAAGAAACACGATCTTAATTCATAAAGCTATCTATATATGCTTGTTTCTTTTTAAGTTAATACCAAGAGAATGAGTTAACATAGAAAGTCAACAAAATAAGCTTCCATATTATTTCCCTGGATTAACTTCAAAACACTAGGGTTAGTGACCTTCATAAGAACTTCAAATTAATAAATTATTTTTAAGGGTTTTAATTTATTTAGAAGCTTTTATGTCCAAAAATGTACTTTAGATTTATTTAATCTTTTATTATATTAAAAAAATTAAGGTGTTACATTATTGTTATTCCTTGCAATCTCTAGTACATTGCTCATTTTATTCTTGCTGGGTAATATGCTACATATAGTTGTTTCTTTTTAATTAATATGGAAAAAACATAGGTGAAAGAATGGTATTTCAACATCATAAACTAAACAAGAGTTGATGAGGAAAAAGAAACATGGTCTTAATTCATAAAGCTATCTATATATGCTTGTTTCTTTTTAAGTTAATACCAAGAGAATGAGTTAACATAGAAAGTCAACAAAATAAGCTTCCATATTATTTCCCTAAATTAACTTCAAAACACTAGGGTTAGTGACCTTCATAAGAACTTCAAATTAACAAATTTTTTTAAGGTTTTTAATTTATTTAGAAGCTTTTATGTCCAAAAATGCACTTTAGATTTATTTAATGTTTTATTATATAAAAAATTAAGGTGTTACACTATTGTTATTCCTTGCAATCTCTAGTACATTGCTCATTTTATTCTTGCTGGGTAATATGCTACATATAGTTGTTTCTTTTTAATTAATATGGAAAAAACATCAGGTGAAAGAATGATATTTCAACATCATAAACTAAACAAGAGTTGATGAGGAAAAAGAAACATGGTCTTAATTCATAAAGCTATCTATATATGCTTGTTTCTTTTTAAGTTAATACCAAGAGAACGAGTTAATAGAGAAAGTGAACAAAATAAGCTTCCATATTATTTCCGTTGATTAACTTCAAAACACTAGGGTTAGTGACCTCCATAAGAACTTCACCACCTTGTGGCTTCGTTTATGTAATTGATAAGAGTAGTATCCCACCTACTTTTTTCTCCTCAGCAGCTATTTTTCTCCTCAGCAACCTAGTGTTCTCATTTGCTCATAATTTTTTTAGAAATTGTTCGACCCAAATACAAGCAACACTAGACGGAAAAAGAAAAGAAAGACGATTACATTGAGTTCTTAATGTTATAAAGATATATGAATTTAATTCAAATATTGTTGTAGATAATAGGTTATAAACCAAAAAAATATAGAAAAACCATAATGTGCCTTATACTTAATTGATTGCTTAATGATGTAAACGCGTCGGTGGCGCTGGAGCGGTAAGAAAAATATGTGATCCAGATTTATTCTCGAGATCTCTATTTTTTTCAAATCCTCAATGAAACCTAATTTTATATATATATATATATATATATATATATATATATATATATATATATATATATATATATATATATATATATATATATATATATATATTATTTAACTATTTATAAATAATATATTGTAATTCACAAGTGAATTTAGTCACATTTACATAAAAATTTACATAACTATTTCTTCGATGTGGTGTTCTTCCCCTAACTAGCTTCTTACTAGTTTATCATTATAATTTCCATCGTTAAAGAAATAGAGACAAGACCAATGTGTGTATTTACACTTTAGTCTCTGATTTTTGTTCAAATTAATGAATATGATGATGAAAAGGATGAAGGAAGGCCGAAATGAACTTCGAAATTTTTGTTGAACTTTGTAAGGATATATTAGTTATTTTCTTCCACGAATTCAATGAAATTCTATGACACTGATGTTTAGGGGGTATTTGAGATTACTTATTTTGAAACTACTTATGATTTCTTTTTGCTAAAAATGTTTATTAGCTTATCTAGTATTAAAATAGAGTTTTAAAAGATGTTTAAATTATGTCATCCGGTACCAAAATGTAATAACGTGATATGTTGAATTTTAGTGTTTAATAAATTCAATTTATAGTATAAAGATTAGCTAACTTATCAAAAACTAATTATTTAAGTCGATAAATGTTTTCCATATGCTTCTATCTATCTGAACACTTATAATAGTTTATTACCGGTATAAACCGTAATAAATCAATAAACATTTCATTTATGTATTCTCTAACACCACCTAAATATTTTGTTGACATAATAAAAAGTTTACAAATAAAATTTTGTTAGACCAAAACTGTTAGAATCAATTGATACCAGATATAAAAACACACACAGAAAGATATGAAGCTTCTCTATTATAACACAAGAAAATAGCTCAGAACTTGGTTACAATAAATGCTCTCTCTAATCTCTCTTCATCGTTCTCAACACAGACGATCCATAGAGGTATTTATAATGAATCTTAACATAATCACACTAGGTTGCCTTATCATTATCTCCTCAATTTGAATCCTAACTGAATAGAAGATATACACCGGCTTGTGCATATCCTTATACACCATCTCGTGTATAAGGGCAGTTTAGGAATTACACTTTATTCACCCCCTTAATTCCTGAAAAGAAATTAGAGAGGTCTTCCAATCCTAGCAGCCCACGCATCTCCATGAACTTCACCCTTGCAAGTGCTTTCGTTAAGATGTCTGCTCTCTGTTCTCTTCCACTTACATGTTCCACCACAATCTCCTTATCATCAACCCGTTCTCGTATGTAATGAAACCTTGTCTTGATATGTTTGCTTCTACCATGGAACACTGGGTTCTTAATTAAAGCAATTGCTGATGTATTGTCAACCTTCAATACTACAACTTTGACTTCCTCCTTCATTATCTCGATCACCAAGTCTCTAATCCACACAGCTTGACAACTAGCTGAGCATGCTGCCATATATTCCGCCTCACATGAAGATAAGGCAACTGTCTCCTGTTTTTGAGAACACCATGTAACTAGTGCTTTATTCAAAAAGAACACATGACCGGTAGTACTCCTTCCATCATCTTCATAAATGTTATGGCTGCTGTCACTGTACCCAACGATGTCTAAGCTTCCTCCTTTGGTGTATCGAATTCCATAACCCATTGTCCCCTTCACATACCTCAATATCTGTTTGATGGCTACCATATGAGACTTCTTTGGTTCCTGCATATACCTGCTTGTAATGCCCACTGCATATGATAAATCCGATCTTGTTTGAAGCAAATATCTAAGCCTTCCAACTAAGCTACGATATTCAGTAGCTTCCACCTCTTCTTCACCATATCCTTTGGAATATTTGACATTTGCATCCATCGGTACACTCGTTGAGTTACAATCCAACATGTTAGCATCTTTTAGAACCTTCCTTGCATAACCCTCATGTGTGATTGCAATCCAATCTTCACTTTGTTGTACCTGTATTCCAAGATAATAAGTGAGCAAACCAAGATCAGTCATATCAAATTTAGTAGCCATTGCTTGCTTAAATTTGAGTATGATCTCTTTGTTTGAGCCGGTGACCACGAGATCATCAACATAAACACCAATAATAATAATAATATCTTTGTCTATACAACGTGTATAGACTGCTTGTTCTTGAACACATCTTCGAAACTTCAAGTCTTTCAAGATATTATCAAGTTTCATATTCCAAGTTCTTGGAGCCTGTTTCAACCCATAGAGCGCTTTTTCAAGTTTGTAAACATGGTTCTCGTGTCCACCTTTTACTCCGGTTGTTGGACGTATACTTGTTCTTGCAGCTCACCATGCAGGAACGCTTACTTTACATTTAAATGATGTAACTTCCAGCCTTTGAGTGTAGATATGGCAATAAGTATCCTCACCGTTTCAATCCATGCCACAGGAGCAAACACCTCCTCATAGTCAACTCCTTGTTGCTGCAAATACCCTTTAGCCACGATCCTAGCCTTATATTTGCTAATGGATCCATCTGTATCTCTTTTAACCTTGAAAACCCATTTTAGACCGATAATTGTAGTGTTTTCTGGTCTAGTAACCAGTTTCCAAGTACCATTCTTCTCGATTGACACCATCTCCTCACGTATAGCCTTCACCCAGTTGGGATTCTCCTTCGCTTCTTGAAAATTGGACGGTTCATCATCATTTAAGGACAGCAAGAGCTCGAGATTTTCAGCATAAAAACTCATCTCAAAGTCTTTAAATCTAGATGGTAATTGTGGAACTCGATTACCCTTTCGAATTGCTATTGGTCTACCTTGTAAATCAGGTTGTACATCATCATTACCATGATCATTGTCTTCATCATCAGCAGGTTCTTCATCACCCTGGAAATTATCAACTTCCGGTTCAATTCTGTCTTCATTTGAGCTGGCAGAAACCTGACCAGTTCCCGTATCCACTAATGTTGACCATAATACCCAAAACATCCCCGGTTCTAATGGTGAACATTCTTCCTTGGACCAGTCCCAACTTGTTTCTTCATCAAAGACAACTTCCCTAGAGATGATAACTTTTGAATTAGCTGGATCATATAATCGATAACCCTTGGTACCTGATTCGTTTCCCAAGTGCACAACTTTTATCGACCTATCATCAAGCTTTTTTTCATTTGGTCTTGTCACTTTGGCATAAGCAACACACCCAAATACTCGAAAGTGGCCTAAATTTGGTTTTCTTTTTATGATACGCCTCATACGGTGTCATATATACAATCGCTTTGGTAGAAATTCTGTTTATAACTTGAGCAGCATGAATTACTGCTTCCCCCAGTACTTATTTGGAACCTTCATTGCTTTTAACATACTTCTAGTCATCTCCAGAAGTGTACGGTTTCGTCTCTCTACCACCCCGTTTTGTTGTGGGGTGTAGGGAGTGGTGAGATGCTTGATCATGCCTCGATCTTCACACAGCTCATTAAACTCCCTTGATGTAAATTCACCACCTCTGTCCGTCTGGAATGTCTTTATTAAGTTCCCGGTTTCAACTTCAACACGAGCTTTAAACACTTTGAAGTATCTTATAGCATCACTCTTTTCTTTCATTAAGTAACACCACATATAACGGGAGTAGTCATCAATCAACACAAAAATGTACCTATTTCCATTGGCTGTTGCTGGAGAAATAGGCCCGCACAAATCACCATGGACCAACTCTATAGTTTTCTCTGCTCGATATTTGGATGCCAATGATAATGGTCTTCGAGTTTGTTTACCGACAAGGCACGATTCACACAACTTTCATTGGCCTTTCACATGCGGTAAACCAAGTACCAACTCCTTTTCCCATGCTTGTTAGTGTA
Source organism: Cichorium intybus (assembly GCA_023525715.1). Lineage (NCBI taxonomy): Eukaryota > Viridiplantae > Streptophyta > Magnoliopsida > Asterales > Asteraceae > Cichorium > Cichorium intybus. The sequence goes on along the minus strand of CM042009.1, from coordinate 154,848,653 downwards.
TCAAAATTCACATGCCCGAGTCTAGCATGCCAAAGCCAATCTACATCCTTTAGTTGATTGTGTAGACACACTGGTTTGCCAATTGTAATCTTGGTCTTATAGAGCCTGTTTGCTGATCTTTGCACCTTCCATACCAACATGTTTTGCCTGTCATAAAGATGTAGGTAATCTCCTTTCATTAACACTTCACACCCAATCTCGGTTACTTGTCCCAAACTAATTATGTTAGCCCTTAAGCTTGGTATATAGTAAACATCTGTCAGCAGTTTTTGTTTACTATTGTTCCCTTCAAAGAGAATGGAACTCTTTCCCATTATATCAACACATGAATTATCTCCAAACTTAACTCGTCCTCTTACTCGTTTATTTATTTCAGTGAAAAAAGATAAGTTACCCGTCATGTGATTACTTGCTCCATTGTCCAAGTACCACAACTCCTTTTCTTGGTTACTTGAAGTATAGCGGCTCGGAATTACACCCTTTTCGTTTAGCAAGACTGTTTCAAATAGAGACTTAGCCATAAACAAATGTGAATCTGCCTCATCAGTTTCAGTAAAGTTAGACTCAGTGGGCTTGGGCGGCACTCGATCTGGACATTGGGAGGCAAAGTGTCCATAATTATCACACCTATAGCATTTAATCTTTGATCTATCCTTCTTGGTTCGATTCTTCTCTTTACCAGCTTCTCCTCCACCATTAGAACTCGATGCTTGATTTTTCTGCTGATAAGAACTGTTGCTGTGATGACCTCCACGACCACCCCTCCCTCTATTCGAGTTGAATCTATTTCCACCATTCGATCCTTCAGCTCAATTATACAACAGTTTGCTTTGGTCTTCAGGTTCTGTTTCCCTAATTCGCTCTTCATACATTTTAAGCGACCCACAACATCCTCAAAACTTATTGTTTTAAGGTCCAGCACTTGTTCAATTGATGCTACTATATGAATAAATCTTCGTGGTAAACTAGTCAAGAATTTCTTTACTAGCTTACTTTCATTCAGCGTTTCTCCCAAAGATGCTGATTTTGAAGAAATACGTGACATCAAGTCATCAATGGTGCTCGAGTCTTTCATCTTCAAGTTATCAAAATCTGACATCAGCGTTTGAAGTCTAGCCTCTTTCACTCTGTCAGCACCAACATGTCTCGTTTTAATGGCCTCCTAGATTTCTTTTGCTGACTCCATTGCGCCTACTTGGAGAATTAGGTCTTCCGGTATTGCTTGGAAAAGAACTGCAATTGCAACATTATTCTTCTTCTGGTCGTCATTTCCTGGTTCAATTACACCCCAAACTTGGTGAACATTGAAGATCGCATTCGTTCTAATTGCCTAGACAGTGTAGTTCGTGGCACTGAGCATCGGTACTTGAAACGAAATTGAAGCTCCATCTTTTGCATTCGAATTCGTCCCCTTATCCGGATTGCTGCTACTTTATGGTTCTAAATAGGTTTCAACCATCGTAATTGGCTCTGATACCAATTGTTAGAATCAATTGATACCAGATATAAAAACACACACAGAAATATATGAAGCTTCTCTATTATAACACAAGAAAATAGCTCAAAACTTGGTTACAATAAATGCTCTCTCTAATCTCTCTTCATCGTTCTCAACACAGACGATCCATAGAGGTATTTATAATGAATCTTAACCTAATCACACTAGGTTGCCTTATCATTATCTCCTCAATTTGAATCCTAACTGAACAGAAGATATACATCGGCTTGTGCATATCCTTATACACCATCTCGTGTATAAGGGCAATTTAGGAATTACACTTTAAAAACGAGTATTAAGAATTTTACGTTTATGATTTAAGGCCAACATTTTAAATTTAAGTATCAATATTATATAGCACAGTTTGTTAACATTTATATTATTTATCCTCATGGCTATATTGCTTTAAATTTACAAACTAGACAAAAACCACATTTTACAAATGCTAATAATTTTCTAAAAACAAAAAATCAACTGATAGATGCATGTAAATGACACTTATAAACTATAAATTTGACAGGATGCTAATCGGCTAGACACAAGTTCATCAACCTACATGTATGTTTCACATATTTTTAAAAGACCAATTTAAGGGAAAATGAAGGATTTCATATAAATGGGTATCTCAAAGCCAACATCTACCACCTCAGTGGTTTAACACACGTCATATTGTTATCGACCCTCCGTCTCAAGGGACATGTTAGTCGTTAGAGTTCCATATTAACTGAAAACCATCTCATTTATATTTATGTTAGAATCATCATTCTCTTATTAATTAAATAGTTTTTTTCAAAAATGAAAGTTGAAAACTTAAATGTACAAATATACTGTTAAACTTTTAGTTCTTTCGTGTTTTTTTAAGAAACAACCTTCTTTCTTGATTTCATTATAAAATATTATCACTTTATTTATATTAAGAAATGAGACTAATGAGTTTAAATAATTTTTAATAATAGAAATTTGGGAAATTAAGAAAATCCACAATTGACAAAGGGAAGAAAGAACGCGGAAGTTTCTTCGGTGTCCGAATCTATGATTACGTTAGCCACTAAAAGTCCTAGCGCATCGTGGTCGGTCGATTCGAATATTCGATCATGTTTGCAAAAAATGCAAAAATCAGGAAATATAAATAAATTTACCATTTTATAGCAAGAGGCTAAAATTTGATTGATTCTTATAACGATAACATTTTTATTATAATATAAGCACTTTTGTAACAATAACTATTAGGAATATAATGCTACCTATATGATAATCTTAAAATGTAAATGGTTTTGTAATATCAAACGTGTTAGAACGTGAATGACACATAGAACAAAGATACACTAAATTCGTAAGCGATAAATATAAATATGTAGGTGATATTTTTATTTATGTTTTTACCTATTTATTTTACAAAAATATTGACTTGTATACTATTATCATGATTCTCTATCTTCAATTATAATGAGATGTACAAAAGTCAAAAAAAAAAAAAAAAGTTTAAGTGTATGGATAAAAAATATAAATAAAATTAACACATCCCATATAAATATACACTACGAGAGTACAATAATATATTACTAAATAATTGTTTAGCATACGTTGATCTAGTTTTTAATAAAGAGAAGAACATTAAAATATTCTAATCCTTAAATTTTTTATCAAGAAATAGACAATAATAATTAAGAAATCCTCCTAATAACAATTGAAATCGTAGTTGGTTGATGGTATCAGCAATTTCTGCTACTATAATTGTGATTTCATCATATAACTGTGATATCATCTCTTGTATAAAAAATTTTGAATTTATCACTTTTGTCATGAGAAAGTCAAGTTAGCACTTAACAGAGGCCCTTTGTAATTCCCTTTTGCGATTTGTTAGCTGGGATTTCTCATAATCTCCCTATTAGGGTTTAGGTTTTACAATATGTTTTCTGATCGTTTGACCATGATTTCTTACGTTACGATTATGATTTCTGATCGTTTGACTACGAAAAGTACAATTTGACTATGAAATGGTACAAAAAAGTCTTTATGAAATGTATTTTTATATATACTAAAGACAAAAAATAGTATTTTCAATCTGATTTTAACAAAAAAAAAATGAGTTCACATTCTAGCAAGTTTTTTCGTTATCGTTTGCACCGATGGGAGGTGTGAGATTGTTGATGATCAACCTAAATATGTCGAGCATTTCGTTAAGAATTATGGAGTAATGTTTTTAGAAATACTAATTTTCCTCGTTTTTGAATTTGGTGAAAAAGAAGACTAGTTTGATAGATAAATCAGATATTAGTTTGTCTTTCAACTATCTTGAAATGCTCTTTATGTTATAAAAATAGTAGATGATAGCGATGTTTGTTACTAGATCAATGTAACTCATTATGTTAGAAATATTTGGTATGTGTTTGTGGTTAAAGGTTATGGTGATAACAAATGCATCGAGAGAGGAAAATGCTCTAATGAGAACAGATCTAGCGGATTAGGGAGCAAACAATCCAATATGTAATTTTACACTCCTATGTACCCCAGTATCATAGTCATCCTGAATATGTTATTATTCCTGAAACCCTAGTGCAATCACCTCTTCACTATGTGGATCCTAGAAATTTAAATTATGTCGATGATAATGATGTTCCTGGATATGCTACCATTCATAAAACAGTAGTGCAATCACCTAGTTGTTATGTTGCTACTAATGATGCTGGTATACATGATGCTATTAATTATCGTGTGCAATCACCTAGTTGTTATGTTGCTACTGATGATGCTGGTACACATGATGCTATTAATTATCGAGAAACACTTTCTCTTCTGAATGACGACAATCTAGCACCTCACGGGGATCCAACTGGTGTTAGTTTAGGGATATCCGACATAGAAGAAATTAATTCTGATAATGGATGGTCGAATGATGTATATATAAATAGGTATACAAACACACTGTATAGTATATCCTATATACCACTGTGTCCAAAGTCGGTTCATGCACAGACTTCATCACACAACCAACACCCAAGTCAAATGATCAAAAGGCTATAAACTTTCTCAAGCAAATAAGCTTTGCAAGTGGCATTTGGAGTGAAAATTAAGTCTTTAGGAAGGTTTTTAGCATAAAACAAGTAGATCTATGACCGAAAGGTTTGATGTTGTTTGTTATCAATATAATTGTTCTTCGTGTACTGAGGTTATGCTACTCAAGTCTGATGGCGGCCTTTTCCAAGTGAGAACACTTGTTGACAAACACGCCTGTTCATCAACACAAGTGAACCCTAACCATCGAAAAACCAACAAAAAAGTGTTAGGGCACTTAATTTCTTAGGTTATAGCTGCAAATCATAGTAAAGCATATCAGGGAGATATCAATTCAAAACACAAAATTGATATTACCTACAAACAACATGGCGCGCGAAAGAACATGCTATCAAACTGTTAAGGGGCACCCAAGAGCATTCACTTGCTCGACTCCCCGTTTATTGCTACAGCTTCGTGAAGTATAATTTTGACACAATGACACACATTCAAACAGACGATGATGGTCAATTTCAGTTTCTGTTTATTTTACTTGGTTGCTTGGTAAGCTTTAATCTTTTTATAATTAAACTCAAGATGTAATATAATTTCCACATGGCTCTTTTTAAATATGTTTTCAGTGTTTTGTAGCTATGTTCATTCTATAACTACTTTAGGTGAACCCTAGTGATAGATGCTACCCACGTAAAGGGCGACTTTAATGGTACAATGTTACTTGTATTTTGTATGGACAGGAACAACCAAATATTACCAGCTACATATGAAATATGCCAGAGTGAGTGTACATATTCATGGACATGGTTCCTACAGAAACTGCATGATTGCAAAAGCAACTTGGTACAACTTACACTCATATCTGATAGGGCCTTAGCGATAGCAATCACCCTACCAATATATTTGCTCACATACATCATGGAATTTGTGGTCAAACTTGTACTCTAATATAACAACTAGAGTTGGAAAAAATAATAAGACTAAAGCTCTATTTCAGAAAGATTGCAAATCCTATGTAATTGGGGATTTCGATGAAGTGATGGAAAAAATACATAATGTAAGAGAAGGCATATAACTATATAAGACTACTTAATCAGAGGAAATCCAGAAAAATACCTTAGGGCACATTTTTCTAGCCTTCGGTACATCTGATGACTTCTATATGAGATAGCATGCATGCATTTTGTTAACATCAACCTTTGGATTATTCATTATTTACGTTAAACATTTTTTTAAAAATTGATATCGTGATACAAAAAGAATTGATTTTCCGCTCACAAATAAGCCAAAGTGTCGACATAGCCAAATTGTCGAGGCTGCACACTTTTCTTTTAAGTGGCCATGGAACTCACAATATCATTTATATCAAAAGTTATTATCGTTTGAAAGCTTATGTGGTACCCAGGCAGATTGCATACAAAATGCATGTATGATGTACCTTTGTTTAATTTAATGAAACTTCCTTTTCAAAACCTAATCTGGTTATAGGTTAATCAGAAAAAAAGTTGTTATTGTTTCGAATCTTACAAATTTTAACATAAGGACAATCTGTCATTCAAAAAAATAAAAAAGAAAAGGAAAAGAAAACAGACAATATGGAATATAATCAATTTGTTAATGACCGGTTTATTTTGTAATAACGTCTGTTATACTATTTACATTGGTAATCCGCAACCAACTCAACCTATATAAAATTTCTTGAATAAACAACTCATACAAAATTTATCAAATAACATCTGATAAAAAATAAAACCACAAAATTTTACAAAGCATAAACTAATTTAAGAACGATTGGTAGGGAAACCGTTTGTTTACACTTTACATTATCAATATCATGATTCATATGGTTATTGTGTTGTCATTATCAAATAATTTGACATTATTAAATATCATGTAACTATTGGGGTTCCCACATTTTGCGATGGCATATAAATCTTATATTTTCGACCGAATATAATAATACAAAATGTTGGTAAAAACAGAAAAATAAAATAAAAAACATACATAAGAAATAAAACGTAATAAAAAGGTTATTTTATTAATTGTAAAAATAAATAAAAGTTAAAAGAAAACTATAAAAAGTAGGTTTATAAAACCAAATTTGTAAAAATAAAAAAATGGGATTCAAACAGTAAAAAAACACTTGGCTCTGTTAACAAATTCGTAAAAATTATAAAAAGTTGGACAGAGATTTAAAAAACTAATGCAGAACCAAATTTAGAAATAAATTTGAAAATTAGGGCAAAAACATAAAAGAAAGAGAGTTGCTTGAGTTGGATTCGGATTCGTGTGCGAGTTAACTTATATCTGGCCTATTTAATCCAGGTAAAAGAAAGAGGGGCATGTGGATCGAATCCCCAATCCTCGAGAAAATGAAACACGCCTCCACCAATGACATAGACGTAAGTATGTGTTATAATCGTCAAAATATACTAATAAAAACTAAGACCAACCGAAGCCATCACCACTTGGTGTGCGGCGTCTGACGTGGGCAAAGAACCCCGTGCGGGTACACCGTCCCACTTGGGGTGAGTGGTGTGTGGGTACACACACACAAATATATATATATATATATATATATATATATATATATATATATATATATATATATATATATATATATATATATATATATATATATATATATACACACACACACACACACATATATATATTTGTATATATATTTAAGTGATGAGAAGTAAGGGTATATCATTTCTAACAATTTAAAAGGTGAGGGATTAGTGACAGTTATGTGGGGTGACGCTTACGTGACATCAAAACCCTTTAAGGTAAGTGGTTACAACACCCTTTAGTCTAACTAAGTCAATTAAAAAAATAATAAAACTATCGTTCAATGCATGTTGCTACTTGTGAAAGTATATAATGTTGTGTAACATACCTTATGGTATTTTTAGTATTTTCTTTTATTATATATATATATATATATATATATATATATATATATATATATATATATATATATATATATATATATATATATATAAAGTTCTAATGAATACACAAATTAATATTAGAACAACCCTTAAATTAAAGATTTCCAAAATTTCCTTTTCATGTGTCTAAGAGAATTGATTTTTTTTAAATCCAATTTTTTGCATATGCATATTCACATGTGCATATGTATATAGCGCATATACACCGAAATTATTTTGTTTTACAAAATCTCGTAATCGCTACTATATATGCATATTCGTTGAGTTATTATTATTATTATTATTATTATTATTATTATTATTATTATTATTATTATTATTATTATTATTTTGTAAATTATATGCATATATGCATATGCACATGAAAATGTGCACATATACGTATGTATCAAAAATTGAATTTTTGTTTTTACGATTCTCTTACACGTTAAATAACAACTTATGTGTTTGTCATTTAAGAAAAATAAGGTCAAGCAAAAAAAATCTTAGGTTTTCCACTTAATTTGGTTCTCCTTTAACCGATCCATATATCCTAAAATACTTTTAGTTTTATAAATCTAATCCTTCTTATTCATTAATACTTTTTATCTATTAATTATATTTGAATTTTAAATATTCGTTATCTTTTTATCTAATCCTTCCTAAAATACTTTTTATCTATTTATTTATTATACTAAATTAATATCGATTATATACTATTTTTAATACTTTATTTTTATGTTTATAACTAGACCATAATATTTTTTTAAAAGATATATCGTAATATTCACTTACTTAAAAGATTAATGTCTAAAAATATTATCTAGTTAAACATTATATAATCTATAATCTATGTTTAGAAAACGACAAAGGATACATATAAAAATTGTCGACAAATAAAATAAATTAGCTAAATTTATAACAGAAAAACCTTTTGAAAAAAATTAACAACTGAACACCGTATTTAATAAGTAGTTAAAATTGATAGTAAAATTATATGAGAATAGAACATAAGTCGACCATGATGGACGCTTTGTAGTTTAAAAAAAAACAAAAATTTGGAGGATGCGTGCGGGATGCTTGCCTGTCAGAACCCAGTTAGACCGAAGAGGTATGGATATTCCAACGCTACTGTGTCCGTTATGCAATGAATGTCTGGAGAACATAGATCACGTGCTGATTAGATGTAGAGTTGCAAGTAATGTTTGGAAAAAGATTTTTGACTGGTGGGGGATTAATGTGCAAAATCCAATTGATGTTCAACAAGTAATGGAAATTAAGGGTAAAAGGACATGGAAAAAGGATCTGAAAATAGTGTGGGAGGCATTGGTATGGCTGGTATTGTACTTACTGTGGAGACACCGCAACGAGGCCGTGTTTGAGGGAAAGAAAACGAGATCAGAGGAATTAATTGCAGATTTAAAATGGAGATCATTCCTATGGCTGAAGGTGAGATACAAGAAAGTGAAATGGAATTGGAACATTTGGTGGTTAGACCCACCGGCGCTTTTGGCTATTCAAAATAATGCTTAGAAGGATTAGGCTAGTGAACAAGTTGTTCTTGTAGTCCGTTTGCAACTCGCAGGCGAGTCCTTGTAACAGTATGTACTCTTTGGTTAGTGATTTATTAATGACATGCCTTTCAAAAAAAAAAAAAAAAACAAAAAAGCCTCAATTGTAATTGTTAAAAAAGTCACAATTATTATTATTTTTTTTAATATGCAATGTTGAAATAATAAAAGAAAATTTAACTTGAAAACAACATGCTTCCGATATGAGCAACCAACGTCCAACGATGCATATATACTTCACTTGCATCCATGGCTATGGTCTATACACATACTTCATCTGTATCTATCTTTCAAACCGCTTTTCAATTTTAATAATTAATGTCAGAGAAACCTCTGCGTGGAAGAGTTCCGGTTAACCGGAGAATTAGACCTCCAAATCCTTCGTCGGCTACTCACAAACTTCGCCGCCGAGTAGTAGTTCGTCGATCGTCGAAGAAGCCGTCAAAATTCATTAACAGATGCAACTCGGAGCCTACTTTGCTGACCGGCGATCTCTCCAATGGTGTTCTCGAATCAACGGAGGATCATGGCGGACTGATTTCCCAACGTCGGGCTTGTGCAGACGTGTTCTCATCGTCACCGGACTTGGTGTTGCCGTATTCTCCGCCAAAAATTGAGGTAAAGGAGATCGGTAACTTGATATTTACTCGTTTCGGTTTGGTTGATGATCCACGCTTTGACGATCTGTGACTTCATAATTGAATCAATTTCGAATTGCTTATACTTGAATTTTAGTTACTAATCCAATTTCGAAATTAAAAACCTGTTATCCTACAATATCCAGCTTGTTGTATAATCCAAACTTGACACGATTTACCATTCATGATCTACATCAATTTCCGTAATTCAGAATTGATAATTGGGGGTAGAATCAAAATTCAAAATGCAGGGATACAATAAAGAAGCGAAGGTAGTGTTGAACGTAACAGTTGAGGGATGTCCAGGACCAATTCGAGCAATGGTGAAATTGGGTTCAAGCGTGGAGGAAACAATGAAGATGGTGAAGAAACAGTACAAATCAGAAGGCAGAAGGCCTCAAATCGATCAACACTCCATTTCATCTTTTGAGCTACACCCCTCTCATTTCAGTCTTCAAAGTAAGTTTCTTGGTTTTCTTCATTTATTTTTATATATCGTCAATGTAACAATTCAATGTAAGCGATTCAATCTTCATTTATTTTCTGTATAGGTTTGAATAAGTCGGACATGATTGGAAATATTGGTAGCAGGAGTTTTTACATGCGTAAATGTAACAAAGACAAGTCGTTCACAGGATCAGAGATTATTACAAGAAGGGGGACCGATTCTCCACCTGCAACTCCGACTGTTGTCTTCTCCAATTATATTTCTTACAATTTTAAGAAAATTATAAGATTGTCGAACAAGCTTTGGAAGATTTTGGGTTGTATAGATGGGTGATTTTTAACTCTAGTTAAGATTAGGTTCTTGTATATAGAAGCATTATGTAGAGTATTATTATTATTAATAACCCATAGATGTTGTCAGAAGAGAAAATATGAAGGATTGGGAATTAGCTTGGGATGAAATTAACAATGTAATTTGCTGCGTAAATAAAAAAATTAAAAAAAAAAAAAAACAGAGAATGAAAATAGCTTGAACAAATTTAGGTTTCACTGTCACCACTCTCAAAAACAATATGTGTTATTTGAGGGATGAGACAAATTAATCTCTAGTTCTCTCAAAATATTTGTTATTGATCTAACTTATAAACAAAATAATATTGAGAAAAAGACAAATAAGACTAATTTATTAAAGCAAAATCCAAGCTGTAGGCAAAAATTTGAAAGTGGATTGCGAAAATGTGAGGGAGCAACTATAGAGCTGTGAAAATATTGTGATGGGTTGCGAAAATCTCGATAATGGGCCATGAAATTGGGTTTAAGTGATCCATCCTGTTTAAGAGTTTTTTTTTTTTTTTTCTCACATATTTTCCACAATATTTTCGCAGATTAAAATGATTCTCTATCAAGAAAGTATTAGAAAACGACCAAAAAGTATCTTGAAAAAAGTTGAAATTTTCTTAGGAGCCCATATGCATGCGAAAATCTCATTTTCACATGAAACCATGACATTTTAGTAGATGCAATATGCTAAAATGTCATAATTGCATGCAAAAATGTCAATGTTGCCTGCGAAAATATCATATCAAAATTGTGTTTGGAGCTTACATTTTATAATCACAGTCCACGCCAGCAACTCCGTCGACATGACCAGGGATAGAGAATGACTTGATAATCGTTCATCTTAAACAACACGAACTTGTGAACTTGTGAATATGACTATTAGAAATGACCAATGCTTTTCATCTTGTGCAACAACATGTTGGTTATAGTTGAAGTCTCATTACCCACTCAAGAAAACGATGAACATAAAAAGTTATGGTTCTATGATATGCAAATATCCGTGATTACAATATCCTAAGATATTCAGTTATTTCTCAACTCAATGGCAATAATTGAAGAAGGATGTGGGCCTAGTGTAACACTAGAGGAGCGACAACAGTTTATTGATAATGAATTTGAATAATTGAAAGTTACATTGAATTGTTTGAAGCTTATAAAGATTGTGTTCGGTTTCCCCTTCATGAATCTGAAGTTGATATACAAGTTTAATATAAAGTAGACACTAATATGCATGTTGTTATGATCTTCATGACTGAAAGTATTTTAACTAAACTTAATTTGTTATCGTTTTAATGAAAGAATGTAACTTTAATTTGAAAAATAGTTGAAATAACATTAAAACACATAGCGTAAACATAAAAGGGGATATCATAAAAGGGATATTATATATTATATTTTTGCTGTCATTACATTCATTACCAATTTAATTTTTGAGTCACAAATTGTGGAAATTATAAGGGATTAATTGATTTTCCGCAGTCAATAAAACCTCATCGAATTCTTACAATATCGGCAAGATGGTTATGTTCTACTACAAGCCTGGAAATTCTTGCTTTTGTATCGCGAATCCACTTTTCTGCTCTTCAAATTTTTTCTTAGCATCTTTGATAGATTCTTTTTTTCAGTTCTGCACAGAGAACTTGTGCAGAACTTCTATATATATATATATATATATATATATATATATATATATATATATATATATATATATATATATATATATATATATAAATATAAATATATATATATATATATATATATATAGATATGTGTATATGTATATATATATATATATATATATATATATATATATATGTAGATATATATATATATATATATATATATATATATATATATATATATATATATATATATATATATATATATATATATATATATATAAAAGCAAAAATTCAACAAGGGACTAATATAAACCATGGTACCAAGGGACTAATCTCATCCACACGATTATACACTTTACGGTGGACGTGCATCTACCGGATTATAAAAAAATCCACTTCGTTTTTTTAATTTTTAAGGCTTATTTTTTATCAAAAAAAAAATCTGAATATATGGAAATTTATAACTGTTTATCCTCTACAAATAGAGATTCATATTGATATACAAAAAATGATTTTTTTTTTTGAAAATTTCCGCTAGTTAAGATTCACATGTGAATCTGAACTGTTATTCTGTTCACTGTTGACACACACAATTGCATATGATATTGTCATATGAATTTGAATAAATTTTTGTGTGAATGTGAATGGAATTAACTTATGAATCATAGTATATTTATTATAAATGATTAAAATGTTGAATTGTTAAAAAATTTCTAACTAAATTAATCATATTCATATTTCGGAGTATATTTAAAATACCATATGATATTGATATGTGAATCTGAGTAAATTGTTGTGTGAATGTAAATAATTTATATTGTGAATGAGAGTAAAATCATTATAAATGGTTAAAATGTTGGAGTAGTAAAAAACTGTTAAGTAACTTCTCAATACTATATGATTTTGATATGTGAATATGAATAAGTTTTCGTGTAAATGTGAGTAAATCCATTTGTGAATCAAGTATATTACTTATAAATGGTTAGAATATTAAAATAGTAAAAGTTTTAAAAGTAAAATAATTACTCATATTCAAATTTTTAAAGTTCAGATTCACATGTGAATCTGACATGTTATTATGTTATTCTCTGTTGGCATTCACAATGACATATGATATTGTCAAGTGAATCTGAATAATTTTTTGTGTTAATGTGAATGAAATTAACTTATGAATCATAGTAAATTCATTATAAATGATTAAAATGTTGAAGTGTTAAAAATTTGCTAAGTAGATTAATCATATTCATATTACAAAATATATTTAAAATATTATATGATATTGATATGTGCATCTGAGTAAATTGTTGTGTGAATGTAAGTAAATTCAATTGTGAATCAGAGTAAATTCATTATAAATAGTTAAAATGTTGAAGTAGTAAAAAACTTATTATTAAATTATCAATAGTATATGATATTGATATGTGAATATAAGTAAATGTTCGTGTAAATATTAGTAAATCAACTTGTGAATCAAGTACATTACTTATAAATGGTTATAATATTGAATTAGTAAAAGTTTTAAAAGTAAAATAATTACTCATATTCAAATTTTTACAGTTCAGATTCACATGTGAATCTAGACGAGCTGTACTTATAAAAAATAATTTATTTTTTATATATCAATATGGATGTCTATTTGTAGAGGACAAAAAGTTATGAATTTTGGTATATTCGGTTTTTATTTTTGAAAAAGAATAATGTCGAAAAATAAAAAAAAACCAAAAAATTTAAGTGAGTTTTTTCTTATAATCCTCTAAATGTGCGTCGACGTAAGAAATTTACAACCTATTTTTTGGCCGTTGATTTTGATTCCGACGATCGAGATTAGTCCATTGGTACCATGGATAATTTTAGTCCCTTATAGAACCCAACCCTATATATATATATATATATATATATATATATATATATATATATATATATATATATATATATATATATATATATATATATATATAAAACATGACTTTTTTTCATTTGGCTTTCTGTTACACTTTATCCCCGTGTTTTGGATGAGACTAAAATTTAATCAATTAATCATATTTCACATGGTCATTATTCCAGTCTTATACACATTAAATACAACTTCAAAATGGTTTGTCTTATTATGTTCCATCTAGTAATACGTACTAAACTAGTACACAACCTTGTAGCACAAGATCTAATAATTATTGGGTGATATAAGGGAGAAAAATACGGTCATTTTAGTTAGTTGTTATATAGAGGTATGATAGTTCCTAAAATAATAGAGGGAATCAAACCAGAAAATTGATAAAGTCCAGGGTGCAAATTGTCAACTCAGGGTTTTGTTCAGTATCCCTGATCAACAAGAGTTGAAGTCCAGGGTGTAAATATACATATAGATACAGAATGTGTATGTAGAACAAAGAGAGCACCCGGACAGAAAGCGGAAGAAGAGGAGAGAGATGGGGGAGATTATTACATGGCTACTGTTCTTCTTCATCCATATAGCTCTCCTTGTAGTCGTTGTTTACCAGGTCCATTTTCATACCTTTACCGTTTTTACTTTTCATCAATTTGATCGTATTCATATATGTAATTATATACCCTGAATCTGCAATTCGTGATCTGTAACTGGGTTATCTTTCACCAAGTCTTCATTTTTCGATTGATATTTCTCGTTAAACTAATCATGGATCAATTCCACCCTTGGATTTCGTCAACTTTTCAAATTGCGAAATTAGGGTTCTTGTGAAATCCGATTCATGGATTGAAATATCCATCTCTAATTCAATTAAAATTATCGATTTATGAATACTCTAGTTATAAATTAACCGTCTTTAACTCGTTATGCATATACATTCTCTTAAAGTTCCGGTTTTTAGCTGGGCGACTATGCTCTTTACCATTTCTTGTACTAGAAAATGACCAAAAGTTGAACTTCCAAACGATCGAACTATGTTTCCATCGCAAACCAATCATTCTTTTGTCAAAAATTTCAATAAAAAGCAAGAATTTATATGATTCAGAACTGTTCTGATTGTAAATATCTTTCTCTTGCAGCTTATGTGCTTAGCGGATCTAGAATTTGATTACATTAATCCTTATGACTCTGCATCTCGGATAAACTTTGTGATATTACCAGAATTTATAACACATGGAGTTTTATGCTTATTATATCTTTTCACGGGACATTGGGTGATGTTCTTTCTTGGTTTACCATACCTTTACTACAATGTGAGATTGTAAGTCTTCTTTCATTTCTTATTCACTTGATATAAATCTTCATCAATACTTGCTAAGTCCCATGAAATTGGAATTTTTTGATTTTGCATGTAGTTTTAATGTTCAATTGTGTTTGTTAACCATCTAAAATACTCTTTAATTATTACAAATGAAGGAATGTGTGGACCCAAACCATTCCATCCAACCAAGCAAACCCTTTATTCCAAGGGCAAAATGGTCATATTTAAACTTATGTTTTTAGGTACACTCGGAAGCAACATCTTGTGGATGTCACAGAGATCTTTAACCAACTCAACTGGGAAAAAAAGCAACGCCTTTTTAAACTCGGATACCTCATATTTATCCTCTTCATCACCTTATTTTGGTAATAATACAACATGATGATGTTAATTTACCATTTTGTCCTTTACTTGGATACCTTATGTAACCTTTTTCTTGTTCATTGTAGGATGATCTATAATGCATTGGAAGATGATGAAATGTAGGTCAAGAAGGTCAACCAAATGCACCAAAGTTGAAAGAAGGTGCCTTCACATACTTAGGTTTAGATTGTGACAGTAGGTCTTCACTTATGATTTATGAAAATATTTATGGTTTTCACAAGTTATTTAACAGTTTGACAGTATTTGTGATTGTTGTATTATTAGCATTATTTTTTGTTTTGTTTTGTTTCAAGAAATGCAGAAATAGAGTTGTTCTTTAGATTCATGTAGAGGATTGAGTTTTGTCATATTTATGTGAATTTTTTATTGGATAATGGTTGTTTTGTGTGCTCTATCTACCGATGAACATGGAAAATTTTGAGAATTTGTAAATTGTTGGGATGTTTTCATATTGATTGTGGTTCTTTTGTTGTCTTATTGATGATCGCTAGTTTGACAAATGAATTTCTTAGCAACTTTGGCAACATGATTCATTGGTTACAAACTCTATGTTACCAATTTATGTAGTATATTAGCATAAATTGGAATATGACTGTATTTTGTTGACAAATCCTTTTGTTGTATAATATAATATAAAAAAACTTAGACGTCGTTGTGTATTACGCCGTACATCTTCACTTTTATATTGAATGAATGAATGAGATGTCCGATGAGATTCAAGAAAGAATGTCATGGTGTTTTTTTTTTTTTTTTTTTCTGTTGCCAATTCAAGGTTGGATGGTTAAAGTGGAAGACGACAACATGAGTTTTGTGCAACAAGAAGGTTTAGATGAAACCGAAGGGATATTTTGGATCAAAATGCTGGCCAATTAAGAAGCATGCAAGGAAAATGCAAGTTGAGGAAATGAGGATGTTGTGATAGACACGGGTAGAATATTATTAGACATGATACTGAATGCGGCAATCAATATTACATTCACAATGGCATTGATCACAAAAAATTAAGGGAATGAATATTGCGATGGTTCTAAAACGTCAAGTGATGCACCACAGGACTGCGAATTCTGTGAATAGAATGGTATAAATGGTCATGATTGATTATGCGAGGAAGAGAGGACGTCCGAGAAGAAACTAGGAAGATGACGTAAGTTTTGCCATAAAGAAGAAATTTTTAAGGATATGATCTCATATATGAGTGTGTGGAAGCTTACAATCAGGGTAATGATTTAGTAGGTCCAAATTTCTTTTTTATTTTTATTCCCTTCATAATATATTTTACATGCTTTCCCACCAATTTCACAACTTTGAGCGCACGTTTCATATTTTGGAGGTCATTTATGAAAGCAATCTCTGGGTAAAGCATGATTGTCTACATTTACCTTCCTGTTACCTATTCATATGAAATTTAGGTATTGTTGTTGTTGTCCGTTTTAAATGATTAACTCAAAAATAAAATTGATTCCATGTCATTATTAAACTAGTTTCCCGTAATAATATTTTATTATCAATAGCTAATCAAAACGTATTTACATAAATAATGTTAAAGGCCATTTGTTACACAAATAAAGGGCAAATGCCATCCAAAGCCATAAGTTGTACGTCTAAAAAAGACTCAAAACTTAATTTCTTGTTCCTTATTTGCCATTAAATCTAGATAAATGTTTCATATAACGAACCTTACCAGGTTACTAACGGATTTATGCATTGTTGTCGGTAACCATACATTCGAGTGTTTTTTTCTCCAAAACCAACCAAATGCAACATACAAACATCACCTTTTCGCCAAACGCCTTGCGAATATAAGGGTGGTAGAGTGATTGATAGGGTAAGAAGAGGGTTTGGTGGCCTTCAGTAACCCTTCACTACATTCAAGAAAAGATCCATTGAAGGCATTGAGGAGTAAATGAACTCAAATCGTAGAGTAATGTGTTAATATGGGGCTTTGCATGCTTAATTTCTGTGTACTATGATTTTTAACAAAGGAATTTGATTTCAGACTTTGAAATGGCACCAAAATCAAGAAAAAAACGAGAAAGGGCCTGAGAAAATATATATTCACGATGATGATTTTGGTGATGAAATAGTGGACTTGTCTTTGTGGATTATGAACAAGAAACTTTTCAACCAACTTCCATTAACTTTAACGATCCTTTCCTTAACATGCTATGTGATGAAAACATGTTATGTTAAGGAACACTGATTGGGGCATGGAAGATGAAGAGGATGCCGACGTTGAGGAGTAGAGACACTTTTAATATGAAGATCAACTTCAAGTTGGTGTAGAATATAAAGTTCATGACCAAACTTAAAACGGAACAAAACCAAACCAACTATTAAAGAGTTGTAAGAGTGCCCTACTGTTAGGATATAATTTTTAAAGACTTGTTGAAGGTCTTCCCAAACAAAAGATTGTGTTATTTGATATATGTTACAATAAGCTCAAAACAGAGGACAAAGATATGAAAATTAGATACAACGCTAATAAAAATACTAAAAATAGTATAGTTTGAAGCAAGTAACGAATCCTTAGGGACACAATTCACACTTATATGCCTTTTGGGGTGAGGTAAACGAAACTTGAGATGATGTTCGTAACATAGGCGTTTTGGTTTGTCAAAAATTGTATATAAAAAGAAAATAGAAACGGGACAGAATGTAAAAACTTGACAGAAATGAAAATCTGAAATGGGACAGATTCTGAAAATCTGAAATGGAAATCTTGTTCGCAAACACTTCTGTTGTATAATTAAATTGTCGTAAAAAGCTCTCATTTTGGAAAATTATGGTTTTGTGCTTGTTCTACCTTACATGCAAGTTGAATATGCTGATATCAAACTAAATGTCTTAATCTAAGTTGGTACTAAAAAATCCTAACAAGCTAGCATTTCTTTACTTGTCAAAATGTTTAGATAAAATAAACTCTTTAACCAAACGTAACTTATACTAACTTAAAATCAATTAAGTACTTTGAAACACCCTCGTTAAAGGCTTTTTATAAAAAAAACACATTTTAAATGCACAATTTATCATCATAGTTCAAAAATCATCCCTTGTGAAACTTTAAATCTCAACATCTTCGAAAATAGTCAATATACGTTCAAATACCGTTTTAAAACTCATTGGGTTTTGTAAAGAAATTGTTTCAGAGTTTAAGTTGCGGAAAAATAATTTGGTCCCACTTTAAATAAAACATATTGGTTTGTAAAGAGCGAGGTTGTTACAATCCAAATACCATTACACAACTTAAATGAAACCACACAATCTGTGGCCTTCTAGAATTATCCATATCCTCAAAAGTCATCATATCTCCTTAACCTGAGTATACACCAAAATAGGTTAGGTAATCGAATGCTTAGTGAGCTTACCCGAGGCTGGCCCATTCAGAGTGGACAGTACAACTACCATACCCCGGAAAAACCCTCAAAAATAGTTTTCACACACTTAAAGTTGTTATCATCTAAAAAGTTGTATAAACATTAGTATGTCATAAACGTTTAATAAAAAATAGATAGTTATGATATGCAATACAATGCATGATGAAACTATCTCAACCCATGTTCATCTCATAAAAGTCCAACTCACCACGATAGCAGCTACCTAAGTTCTCAAGTAACACGCACAAAGCATGCCACTTGATCCCTGGATAGGACAAACTAGAACTAGTAGCCATCACACTAGCCCCATGAGGGTTAGCAACTCCCTCATGCGGTTCCCTATTGTCAGGAACAATTGGCCACCAATCCCGCAAATTCCCTATATCTAGGAAAAACATCTTAATTGGCCACCAAGCCCGCAAAGCATCTCAAGTAATCTCAAAGGGGGTCTCATGGTCATTCCCATCCTATATGCAATGCACAAATAGGATGCTCAAAACATTTTTCAAAAACAACATCTAACTCTTTATTGGAAAACATCTTTAAAACTCATTTCATGCAATACACAATTAACAATCATATAACACATTACACATAATAACATGCATGAAAATAGTTGTTAACACACACAAAAGATAGTGATATGGATGTGTACATTTGCTAAACTCACCCAATGTTAACTGACGAGTCAACACTAAATTCACACAAGCTTGTTGCTTTTGGAAGCGTCCATAAACATCAAATCGTCAATCACAAGTCCTCTTAGTTAGGTGGTAACTTAAGTCCTCAACCTTATTTCCAAGTTGCTACTCTCCACTTCCTTCCTACAAGTTAAGAAAGAAGGCATCACACATAGTCCACTCGATCTTAGGGGACAAACTTGTCATTCTTATCATCCTTATGTCTCAAGGTTAAACACCCTTTATATATGAAGTTAATATGCTAAACAACTCTAAAACATAAGCTTTCAAAGTTGGAGAACCAAATACCACAGATCCAAGCCTAGGGAGAAAGCTACATTGAGCAAAAGACAAAATAAGGAAGGGTATGCTGAGGCCACGCAGGCCGTGCAAACCAAGGAAAAAACTCATGCAGGCTGCATGAGTCATCAGGGGGGTCCTCTTTTCACTTTTCTATTTACACAGGTCGTGCAAACACATGCAAAAAATCCATGCAGGCCGCGCAAGTATTGTGCAAAAAACTTCATTCCTTAACATATTTGGTCCTATACAAGTCCAAATGCATCCCAAGGTTTCCCAAGCACTTATACAACCAAGGGATGACTGATTTTAAGGTTTTACAACCCCAAAGTATGCCTCATAACCTTATCAAGCTCATGACTCAAACATTAAGCACTAAATGCTTAATTTAATTCTTTCAACAAGATGTGGAGTTTATCACCAAGTTTAAGTAATTCATTGCATAGAGGACTATTCATACACTCATTAAGAACTTAATAAAATGGTCATCCAAGATGGATTCATCCATAGCTCCAAATTGCAATCCTCAAAAGAACCAAACAATGGAATCCCCAATTCCATTCCATCAATTGATAACTACAAGGGTTTTAATCATTCCAAATGCTTGGATTTCATTATAACACAATTCTCAAATGCATTCCTCCATCAAAAATGGATCCAAAGGTCAACTACTAACTAGTTATGAAACTAAATTCTCCATGTCCCTATTCTAGGGTTCATATTCACCCAAAAATCCATTCATGGAATCCAATTTCATACATCAAGTGTTGGAATCATTGGGAAACAACTAAAGTTGAATCTCATCATCTAAATCCACCTTAATAACCCACCAATTACTACTTACTTATTAATTTTCATGAAATCCCCAAGTTTTAGGGTTCATAACACCCAAATCAATCAAAAGGATAGATCTAAATCATACATAGATTGGATATAGATCAATACATGAACTAGAATCACAAACTAACACTTGGGATCCTTGGATTTCCTCCCCCAATGCAGAATTTTCAGATTTGATATGGAACTCAACCCAAAAACGGGTTTACAAGCTAGAAGGAGAAGAATTATGCCTTAGATTGCTAGATAATCTCAAGCACTTGCATAAATCTTCAACCCAAGCTCAATTTCTCCATAAATCCTTAAGAAATAGCCACCCCTCTTCCTTTTTCTCTCAAATCGTTCCAAGGGCTGAAATCTGGGGAAATCCATCTAAATTATGTCATCTTTCAAGACTTGGCAAGAATGGTCCCTAGAGTTTGGTCTTTCTACACCCAACACTCATAAAGTCAACTCTTTTAACTAAAAGTCTCTATTTTCACACTTATGCCCTCAATATTATGATTTATTTCAATTAAGTCATTTTATAGGTCAACCTTAACCTCTAGTTTCACAAATTGACAAAAATGGTCCCTTTCACTAAATTCTTCACAATTTGGTTCTTAATATTAACTTAAGGAATTGATTGACTTAATATAAGTCTCTACATAAATTCCTTCATAATATTTTCTAAATTTCTAAGTCGTTGACTAGTCAAAGATCAATGGTTAAGTTTGGCTAATTTGACAATTTTAGTCGTTAGGACAAAAAAATTCATCTTTGGTTTAAGAATAGATTTTGAAACTTCATGTCATCCTTTAAACTTCATGTCATCATAATTGTTGGTCAAAATGCCTTTATTAATATGTTGAAAATGTGTCTTTAGATGTGATAAGATGTGTCTTCAATTATGTCCCAATGATGGTATTTATAGTTTTGAAAGATCAATTCTGCATTATTGGTGTGCAAATGAGTGCAAAATTTCAACACTTGATCTGCCCCATGTACCAAGAAGTCATACAAGTTTGAAACTCAAAGATTATGGACCCATTTTTCTTGGGAGAATTACACGGGCCTTGTAATTTTACACAGGTCGTGTAACTATTAAAGTACAATGCTTTCTGATGCACGAATCTTTTAAGTTGGGTGATTTTTTTGAGTGTTAAGAAATTACACGGCACGTGTAATTGCAAGGCCAAATTACACATCCTGTGTAATTTTGTTACATGAGCTTCCAAATTTGTTTCTGTCGTATCTCCTTCGTTACACGTTCGTTTTGCCTGAACTTTTGACCATAGATTCCTTCATCATTCCAAGTCTATCCAAGTCTTCAGATAGCCTTAAAATCCACAAAAAAATTACCAAGTAAAAATGTCCAACAATAAAAAAAATGTCTCGAAAAGTAACAAATGCATGAATTATGTTTATAAAATGCAATAAAAATACATAGAAAAAACATGTAAAAATATGCATAAAATGATAACGTAATAGGGACTTTGGTCATCATTACAAGCACAATCATGAGAAGAACTCCAGTTAGAACTATTACCACCGATACGGGTTTCATCAATATCCAGTTAGAACTCCAGTTAGAACCATTACCACCGATATGGCTTTCATCAATATCACCCTCCTTTTCTGTATTTTATATTTCTAGTTGGGCATGAACAACAATATCAGTCTTTAATGCCTCATGCATCTCGAACATCATATATCTGTATTCTTGATTTGGCAACGACGGGTAAAGCCAAAGGAAGATATCACAATATTTAGTTGGGTTCTACAAAAAATTGAGAAGAATATGGTCAAAAAACCTACAAAATATACCATTTTGAGATGGAAAAAAAAAAAGTAAGTTGGAGCTTTTTTTTTATAATTCAAAGACTTGTAATTTGCTCCATAAATAAATAGAAAAAAGTTAACATGCCTTAAACCCTATTATGAAATACTATAAGGACTATTTTTGGAATTGTCACGACTGCAAATTGGGTCAAGGAGGCCTCCTTCTCGCCGGCACAACCGTAGCCAGGTACCACCGCCACCTCCCCCTCCAACATTCTCGATTTCTCTCGTTCTCAGTCACAAACGCACACGCACTGTAAGTTTCGTTCCTTAAAGATTCACATGCAAAAACATTCTCGATTTCTTTACCTGCATCTCCAGCTCTCCATCGATCTGTATTTATTTCTCCCTCCCCTTTCTTCTCTCATAGAATCACATGCAAAAATTGAAGGTGATTTTATCTCACTCGGGATGTTTGAGCATCAATTGCAATCTCACTGCCAATTAAAAGAATTCATTGTCGTAACCGTTAATATATTCATGTAGAAGTCTAGGGTTTCTAATTGATTCTCATATTTGAAAGTCGGTTCATCAAGAATTTTTTTTATCAATTTCCTTTTCTGTGTGGTGCTTTTTTATATCAATTGCGACTCTTCAATTGTATACGAGGATTATCATCATCGTGTACTACTACAAATCTTACTGTATGATGACAAAATTTCCCTGATGCAAAAATATACTCCATTTCCATGGAAATTGCAGTAATTTCGATTTTGATTAACTAATACAGATACATTGCATCTAAATCATGTCAACATTGTAAATATATTCATCTCATAAAATCAAGTTTCCATTGTTTGATGTTGCAGTCAAATACAGATAGATTGCATCTAAAATCATGGTACATGCAGCCAAAGGAGTATTTATCTCATGGTAAGTCATTCATCTGGTCCCAATCTTTACTTCTATTACTTATACTTGTGATTCCTTCTTACTTCAACTATGCAAGCAGTCTTAATTATGATACTTTTCCTTCAAATCTTTAAAGAACTCATGTGTTATATATATATATATATATATATATATATATATATATATATATATATATATATATATATATATATATATATATATTTCTCCTTGTTGCAGTGACATACCAATGGCTCAATTTATAATCAACTACAATGCTTCATTACCACAATCACAAAAGTTCATTATACACATTTTGGATGGTACTCATTTGTTTGTGAACAGTGGTATGGATGGCATGATAAGAAGTGCCATACAAGAGTTCAGAGAGAAGAACACTTATGAGAAACCCGCTTGATTCTTGTTTTACAGTTCATTTTTCAAGATTATATATAAATATACATATTATCCAGGTAAACCCATATCTTTAACTCTAT
This sequence comes from Cichorium intybus, assembly GCA_023525715.1. NCBI lineage: Eukaryota > Viridiplantae > Streptophyta > Magnoliopsida > Asterales > Asteraceae > Cichorium > Cichorium intybus. The sequence continues at coordinate 154,824,645 of CM042009.1, read as the reverse complement.
TTTCTGATTGAAATCTAGTGTTTGGTTATCTATCTTATCTTATCATAGCAATGCACTTTCATTTATTTGTGTATTATACCACCCTACTTTCATTTTAATTGTATTTTCAATTTTTTTTTCCTTATTAAGGCATTGTACTTTGAAAAGTCTACCTGATTATTACATTGTAGGCTCAGTTTGATTCTTATTAAGACATTATATGTTAAAAAATATACCCAATTTGTATTTGAGTGATATTTGCTATAATTAATAGGTTTTATAAAGTACATAAGTAAATAAATATATAATAGGATATGGTTAAGAATAGGATGTTATAATAAATAAATATATGAAAGTGCATTGCTATAAGTAAGAACACTGGAGCCATATTGCTTTTGTTAATTATTTTGATGTAAAACTAGTTCAATATTTTTCTGTTTGAATATTGATACAAATAATATTTTCTTGGTTACATATAAAGTATAGTTTTCAATATTTGTTTGATAGTCAAGAATTTCATAATAGCTATGCTATTCTTTGATGATAATTACTGATACAATTTTTTTAAATTACTTTTTTCTCAAAACGATTAATTAGAAGGAATAATAATGTACTTTTATTTACCTATTTAAATGTTATAATAATCTTTTTATTTTTTCTTTTCACGGCATTACTTTTTTCTCAAAACGATTTATTAGAAGAAATAATAATGTACTTTTATTTATCTATTTAAATGTTATAATAATCTTTTTATTTTTTCTTATCACGGCATTTTATTTTCATCTTTTTCAAAAGTATTATACTTTAAAATTTAAATCTATTATATTATAGAATTATGTAAATGGTTTCCCCGTTTTTGACTTGGAGAACGTGTATGCCAAATCAGAATCACATAATAAAGTTGGATCGTTGGATCGTACAATCTTAGTAAACTTGTTTTTTCACAAAATCGTAGTGGGATCGTAAAATCACTCGTGGAGTCTTATAATCCGTAGCGATCCAATCCTACTCATGTTGATTGGTTCACCATTTTTGTTTGACTCTAAAAGGGTAAAAACAGGTTGTTAAGATCGGGATCCTCTATCGGATCATTTTCTGCTTTGTAAAATCGTGATCGTAAGATCGACTCGGGGATCGTAAGATTCTACCAAAAACAATGTAGTTGTAAGTTTAAAACAAGGAAAATACATCTCCATCCATTTGTTGATTGTTCACAAGTTATAAAAGTTTACAACATTCATCATAACTAATACATATAATTTCCAATCTAATCAAACATAACAAAGGATGTGTCCATATTGTTTCTTTCTTTTAAATCCAAATAATATTCTTTTCAATGACTCCTTCACGAAAGTCTTCATCTCCGCCACCAAAAAGGTTCATCCACTCTTCATTTGTATGATTAGAAAATTCGGTTTTAGTAATCCACTCATCATCAAAACTAACATCATCAAGATTTAATGTTTCAAGTCCCTTTACATCATGCCATTATTCTTTCTTCTCATCTCTTCCGGTCAACTTCAAGGTGTACATTACATACACGAGATTGTTCATCCTTTGTTATGTATTCGACTTCTTCTCTTAGACTGTACCTAAACAACAAAATAAATGAATAAATGAAAATTTAGATAACAATATAATAAATTAGCATTAAACGTTAACCAGTAATGTTGTTACTTGTAAGTTACTATCTGAAAAGCACTCCAACTCCTCACATCTAGATAAAGCACATGCCAAGCTCAAAATTCTCATCTCAAAATTTCTCTCACATCCATACGAATCCTACCAATCAAATCAACTGTAATTTTGTCTTTCATTGTATTATTGGCTACATTAAGATCAAAGAGGTCACTTGCATTAGTGAATTGATTAAATTGGAAGTCAATCGGCATTGTTAGGTTCTCATCAGGACACATTCTTTCAAGACACATATATAATCCAGTCTTGATCCAAGCTGAATTCTCAGACTCAGGGTTATATTGAATCACTAGATTCAAGAAATACCTGCCACATGGAGTGTCCTATTTAGTTGATTATGCCATATTTGATCAGTGATTTCAAAAGTAGGTTTATACCTTAACATATATACAAACAACCAAATACGATAATATATATATATATATATATATATATATATATATATATATATATATATATATATAATATCATCCGGTGTTAATCATCAATGATTAACACATGTAATTGTTTACTAGTAATTAATCAAAACAATGTTAGTCATCAGTGATGAACATTGTGACAAATACGTAATGATAAATATATTTTTACAATGTTAATCATAAATGATTAAAAGTGTTTTAGGTAACAAAATAGAAGTGATTATCATAAACATCTATAATAAAGTTAAAATAAAAGAGGTTTGATACTTATAACAATATTAGGAAATTCTTCATATCTCTTTTTCAAATCATCATCTACCTTGCTGTTTTCAATTATTAGGAAAGTAGGCCGACAGAGGTCCAGTACAAACAAATATATATGGTATTTCTGAACAACGAGAAAGAAACGAGGAAAGTTAAAAAAATAAATATGCAATCACGTATGATGAAGTTTTAATCATAAAACAATATGCTTTATAACATATAAAAAATAAAAAATAGATATGATACCAAATCAACATGAGCAAGTGTTGAGTCAATATCCTCTATACAAAGTATAAGATCTTCCATAAACTTTCTTTTACGATATGCAGGAGATAATGTGTCGCCATCTAGGCAATTAATTTGATGGTAACAATGTGTTTTAAGATAATCAATTATATGCAAAGTTAATCATAAATGATTAACACTTTGGCCAACGAGTTATCTTGATGTATGCTATGTTTACACCAGGCAGCAAGTGTTAATCAGTGATGATTAACACTCTACAAGTTTAATCAAGTATTGAGTATTACCGTTAAAGCTCTTTAGACAATGAAATGTTCATTTTTAGAAGGGGCGAATTGTTAAACTGTTTAGCAGAAGAAGTAGCCAATACAAGGGATCTTTCAAGCTCTTCATGGTAATCAGACCACCATTATGATGCTACTAATGGATCGACAGGGTTAGAATGTGTTTGTTCAGGTGATTTAGGTGTAAACAAAGATTTCATTTTTGTTTTCCACTCATGCAAACCAATCATTTTTGTTTTCCACTCATGCAAACCAACGTTCAACAGGTACTTCTCGATCAGTTTATTAATTTTTTTCCTCCAACATGTCATTTGTTTGAATGAGCTTGTCATACATGGATGCAATATGAGCAAGAATTTCTTGAAATAGTTAAAGTTGAGATAAACATCGATTACTGTTATACGAAAATAAATAAAACAAAGTATGATTGATAGTTAGTGAAAAATGGTTGGTAAGTGTTAATCATCAATGAATAACATTGATGAGTGTTTAGCAAATGAGTGTTTACCATATGAATGTTCATCGGATGATTGTTAATGATCAATGAAAATGGTTAGTAAGTGTTAATCATCAATGAATAACACTGATGAGTGTTTACCAGTATCCATAATTGATGATTAAAACTGATAAGTGTTTAACGATGTTATCATTTATGTAAGACATTAATGCTTACTAATCATGAATGGTTAACACACATGAACGGTGAATAGATGTTAATCATGAATGATTAGCGGATGTTAATCATCAATGGTTAGTAAGTGTTAATCATCAATTAATAACACTGATGAGTGTTTACCGGTGTTAATAATTGAATATTAACATTGATAATTAATTATCAGTGTTAATAGTGTTAATCATCAATGATTAACCCTGAATGGTTAACACACATCAATGAATAACAAATGTTAATCATCAATGATTATCACTGATAAGTGTTTACTAATCATGAATGGTTAACACATATCAATGATCAACAAGTATCAATACAAATAATATTAATGTATAATTTACAAATAAAATCTCAACTTCAACTGATGCATCTTCGTTATCTTGTATGTTTTCTTGTTGGTTATTGTTAGGAACAAATGGTACTTGAAGCTCACCCATGCCAAAACCACCATTATTCAACTCAAATTCTTGGCGTCACATCATGTCATCAACATTCCAGAAGCAAATTGAAGGTCTGCCTCGCTGAACAGGAACATCATCACAACGTATGTTTTCCACGTATAATAACTACATCATTAGGAACATTTAGTCGCTTTATAATTTATCATTATATATAATATATACATAATTAAATTAGTTTTATAATGCATAAATAAATGAAAATTAATATAAGATATTTACCACTAAAAAGGTGATCGGGCCGACATAGTAAGCGTTCAGGTTATTTAGACTCCAAGTCGGTCTAGTATCTTGAAGACTTTGAATAACATAAGCACACCAATCAATTTTACTTAAATCCAAGTCTTTTCTTACCCGACTTAGCATTGAAATGTCACACATTACCATATTCATCGACTATCCAAGAATATTGCATAGAAGGACAAAAAGGTTAACTTTAAACATTAATCCAAATCTGTTGTGTTCAACGTGACCCTTTGAATTCCCTTAGGCCCAATATCACTAGTACCTGCGAACTTTGCTCTCCATAAATCGACAGTGTCATCACCCCGTTCTTTAAAGCCCTTTGAACTTCCAATAGGATCATTGGCCTTTAGAAACTAGATGATGACATTGTTGATTTACGGTTAGCACAGTTCGCGGGTAGTAGTGATATTAGGCCTAAGGGGGTTCAAAGGGACATGTTGAACACAACAGACGTTGGCTTAATGTTTAAAGTTAACCTTTTTGTCCTTCTTTGCAATATTCTTGGACAATAAATGAGTATGGGAACGTGTGACCTTTCAATGATAAGTCGGGTAAGAAAAGACTTAGATTTAAGTAAAATCGATTGGTGCACTTATGTTATTCAAAGTCTTCAAGATACTAGACCGGCTTGGAATCCGAATAGCCCAGACACTTACTATATCGGCCCGATCACCTTTTAAGTGGTAAATGTCTTATATTATTTTTCATTCATTTATGCATTATAAAATTAATTTAATTATGTATATGTTATATGTAAATGATAAATTATAATGTGACTAAATGTTCCTAATGATGTAGTTATTATACTTGGAAAACATATGTTGTGATGTTGTTCCGGTTGAGTGAGGCAGACCTTCAATTTGCTTCTGTAATGATGATGACATGATGTGTCGTCAAGAATTTGAGTTGGATAATGGTGGTTTTGGCATGGGTGAGCTTCAAGGACCATTCCTTCCTAATGATTCCCAACAAGACAACGAAGTTGAGGTTGGGATTCTATTTGTAAATTATAAATTAACTATTATTTGTATGGATACTTGTTAATCATTGATATGTTTTAACCATTCATGATTAGTAAACACTTATCAGTGATAATCATTGATGATTAACACTGGTAAAAAATAATCAATGTTAATATTCAATTATTAACACTGGTAAACACTTATTTATCTTATTAATTGATGATTAACACTTACTAACCATTGATGGTTAACATCTGCTAATCATTCATGATTAACATCTGTTCACCATTCATATGTGTTAAGCATTAATGTCTTACATAAAGGAAAACACCGGTAAACACTTATCAGTTTTAATAATCAATTATTAAGATCGGTAAACACTATCATTATTATTCATTGATGATTAACACTTACTAACCATTTTCATTGATCATTAACAATCTTTTGGTGAACATTCGTCTCTTAATCATCTGGTAAACACTCATTTGCTAAAGACTCATACTTTGTTTTATTTATTTTCGTATAACATTAATCGATTTCTGTCTCAACGTTAACTATTTCAAGAAACTCTTCCGGATATTGTATATATGTATGCCAAGCTCATTCAAACAAAGGACATGTTGGAGGAAAAATTAATAAATCGATCGAGAAGTACCTGTTGCATGTTGGTTTGCATGACAGGAAAACAAAAATGAAATCTTTGTTTACACTTGAACAAACACATTCTGACCCTACTGATCCATTGGTAGTATCGCAATGGTGGTATGATAACCATGAAGAACTTGAAAGATCCCTTGTATTCTCTACTTTTTCAGTAAACAGTTTCACAATTCGCCCCTTCCAAAATGAGCATTTAATTGTCTTGTCTGAAGAGTTTTTAAACAAAATGAATGAATCTGCTAGAAGAACATTCACTCCTACCCTAATAAACCATTTTCCATGCCCTCGATCTTTGAATTTTTTCATTAATGCTGAAAATCAAAAAATAAAAAGACTTACCGGTAAACCTACAATATTACGTTCACCTTTTGTCGTTCGCACTGTCGATATCAACAAAGGAATTCCATGCGCTGATAAAATGTTGCAAGATTGGATTTTTTTCAACCGAAGGAAAACTGAGGTATTTTATGCATTTCAAGATAATAAATAAAGTTTACAATAATTACATAACATTTCCAAAACAAACATGTTATCTTTGCAGTCACACAATACTGGAGTTTTTAGATATATTTTCTGCACAACGATATCACATGGAAAGCTTTTTCCCGAAGTGTGAATTATTCGGGCATGTGATCAGTTGTTGGAGTCACCATTTGAATTTGGAAGAATATTTACGTACACCAAATTCACCCCTACGTGTATTTTGCAACACACTTTTGACGGTAATACTCAATACCTGATGGTTAAAATTGTATAGTTTTAATCAACACTGATTAACACTTGATGTCCGGCATAAACATAACATACATCAAGACAACTCGTTGGCCACAGTGTCAATCATTTATGATTAATTTTGCATATCATTGATTATCTTAAAACACATTGTTACAATCAAATTAATTTGTTTACTTATGCTAACCCAATACTAAACAGGGTGATTGCCTAGATTGTGACACATTATCTCCTGCACATCATAAAAGAAGTTTATGGAAAATCGTATACTTTGTATAAAGGATATTGACTCAACACTTGCTCATGTTGGTTTAAGATGATATTAATTGTTTTTTATATGTTATAAAGCATATTCTTTAATGATTAAAACTTCATCATACATGATTGCGTTTTGATTTTTTTTTGAACTTTTAGCTTTTCTTTCCCGTTGTTCTCGGAAATACCATATATATATATATCTTTTCGTATTGGACCTCTGTCGGCATGCTTTCCTAATAATTGAAAACAGAAAGATGGATGATGATTTGAAAGAGAGATGGAGAATTGCCTAACATTGTTCTAAGTATCAAACCTCTTTACTTTTAATTTTATTATAGATGTTTATGATAATCACTTTTATTTTGTTACCTATAACACTTTTAATCATTTATGATTAACATTGTAAAAATACATTTATCATTACATATTTGTCACAATGTTGATCCCTGATGACTAACACTGTTTTGATTAATTACTAGCGAACAATTACATGTGTTAATAATTGATGATTAACATTGGTTTACAATTACATGTGTTTTTTGTGACAAACATTTACACGTGTTAATGATTGGTTATTAACATTGTATTGACTACTCATTGATAAACAATAAATGTTTTAATCATAGATGGTTAACACCGGTAAACAATAACATACGTTAATCATTGATGATTAACACTGATTAACAATTACATGTGTTTTTTATGATAAATAATTACACGTGTTAATCATTGATGATCAACACTGTTTTGATCATTAGTGATTAACACTGCAAAAATCACTATACATTCAGTGTTAATCTTTACTGCATATGTGTTAATCATCAATGATTACGACACTGTACTTTAATGTGTTTATATGTTTGCCATTACTACATATGTGTTAATCATCATGATTAACACTGTAACAAACTAGTTTCATTTTTATATAATTAAAATTGTTGATTATAAATAAAATACGTAAACACATAAAAGTACACAGTCAAATCCGTAAACACATATAAGTACTTTAATTATAAGTCCTGCTAAATTGACAAATATGTAAACACATAACATTTCTATTAAACTCATCATGAATAATTAAAATTTTCAAAATACACATTCTGCATCATTCATTTATCCGATTTTCTTTTAATATATGTTCACTCTATAGAACAAAAATTATATCACAAGTAGTCAACATACTTAAACCACATATGATGTTTCTATTTATTGCAAACTCTAAAACATAATAGCATACCCAATCATAACAGTAACCAATAACATATCATCTTTTCAATTGTCAGTCGTTTTTCTACTTCCTCTCTTGCAATACGTTCTTTACATGTCCTCCAATTATGACTAACATATCATTTACATCCTATGTACACATTATGATTTTTTATTTTGTAGACGAACACCCCTTTTCCGTAACACTCGTCAACCTTTTTTTGTTCCACATCCTTTTTACGTATTGCATTTGTCACTCTAATTTATATGTTTTTCGGCACGTTTACTCCCAACAAATCAATAATTTGTTCTTCGTTGCTTTTCTCCTTTGCAGTTTTTTTTAGAAATTTCTTCTCAGTTTTTTTTTTGCATTACTAGTTTTTTCTATAAAAGCTATCAACTTCTATTTGTCCCCTTTGACCATCTCTACAGTACTCAAAGTTTTGATGTGCTTCTGTTATAATTTTGGTTGTTTCATCTTCATGTTCAATACATCCATGTTTATTAAGTAGCAAGTGGCTCTCAATTATATCATTTCGCCATCTTCTAAGAATATACTTATCAGGTATTGCTGGCATGAACAGTTGATGTCAAAATTCGATAAATTTAGTTCAACCTAATCAACAGAACATATATCAGAGTGTTTTAATAATATGAAATCAATGATGATTAATGTAATTGTACTCACTAGTAATCATTAACGACTTTTAAAACCAACAACAAATACAAATCCCTACACTTTTAACATCATTTATAATTATAAATTTCAAATTGTTATTAATTTTTTGACGTTACAGTATACCTTGCATGTTGTCTTTATTTTATTTTCTTTATCCAAATGACTAATCATAACTACTTGTCGTCCCTCTTTGCTTTCTATACTTTCAATTGAACAATTCCAAGTTCCTTTATTATCTCATTTTGCACCTCTAAAAACATTGTTTTTGTATAAACATCATATGCATGGACTTTCAACCCCGTTTTCGTCTTAAAAACATATTTAGCTACTTTTGTTCCATGCTCGCGTCCTCGTTGATTATTACGTTGTTTCTCGATGGCGGTACCATAATTCATCATGAAATATATTAGCAAATTACCATGGTAAGCGAATTTGTTAAAAAATGAACTCGAAATTTCTGACATGGTTGTTTTCATTAGTCCATGCATAGGCATATCTTTTATTTTCAAAGTTGTACTCTTTTATCAGTACATTCCACTCCTTTTTAAACTGATCAGCTTCTTGGTATACATGCTACACCAATTTGTTGAATCTCTTTCTAAAATCAGTATTGTTCCAAAAATCGTGGGATACCTAATTGGCATATAGTTACAAATAATTGTTAATGATTTAGCAATATTACTATAATTAAAGTTTTTAAAATTATATTGTACCTTCTTTTGCAATTTCTTCATAATATGTCATATACACCATCTATGTTTCGACCCAGGTAGTACATCTTCAACAGCTTGTCTAATGGCTGTATCCTGGTTTGTTAATACCAGTCTTGGTTGTTTGACATGTGCTTTCATAAGTGCTTCCAGCAACCACTTATATGATTCTATCGTCTATTTGTTTAATAGACCAGCGCCTACAGTAATTGATCTTTTATGATTATCTATTTGCTGTGAATGAAACAAAAACCATCCCGTACCTATCAAATACGAAAACAGTCATGTCTTATTAAAAGAGTATATATGCATATATAACAAACTTTCAAATATTAGTTATAATCACTTACTTATTTGTTCTGAATGTTGCATCAAAGGATATAACATCGCCAAACTCTTAGAAATATAGTTTGTCTTTTTCATCAGCCCAAAACATAACATTTAATACACTATTTACGCATCTATACTCGAATGTGTAATTGTTTAAATTTTCTTTCCTTTCATTCATCTTGTCAACAACTATTTGGGCATCTCTGTTGCCTATTATGTTCCCTATTTTCGTTCTGGAGTTTTTGTAATCAGTCAACTCAGCCCAAGATTTTCATACCCTCCTTGTAATTATGCTTGTAGTCTATGTGACTTTGTGGAACCTATGTTTGATGTCGATGCTCGTATGATAAATTCCTTATCTTTATAAGTTAATTTCCTGGACTTCTTTGAATGTCTTTGTTCTTCCTTTGTCTCAAGAGGATGGTTATGGAACTCTTGATACTCCCTAATTATGCATATATTTGTATGCATATGTGCTCGTTCAAACTTTATTAATGCTTTCCAATCAGTTCTCTTGTAGTTTGAATTTATTTTTCTATCCACTTCCTTTGTTATCTAATGTGTTAACCCGTTTCCAAAAAAAAAATCTAATATGTTAACTGGCTTATCTGGAATCTTCCCGCTTCTGTTGCATAATAAATATCTTGTTTTAATTGTATCATCACGAAACCATGTTACTGTGTTCTTTCATACACCAAATCCAGCTTTTTCTGCATATAATGTGTACATGTCAACTGTTTCCTATAATGATTGGTAAGATTCGTCACAATCCGGCATGTAATGTTTTGTTACTATTGGCTGCCACAACTTGGTCTTTCCACCCAGCGAGTCCACCACATTACTACCGTATAATTCATCTGATGAAGATTCTTCAACATCTTCTAAAATTAAACCATATTTTTTTTATTAAAATATGTTAATAAAAAACAATGATTATCAAAATAATTTAAAAAAATAATTTTTTATCCTATTCATCAGTGATTAAAAAAATCATATTGATGTAAACTTTGTTAACTTGTTCTAATCATACATGAATCACCAATGATAATCATACACATGATAATCACCAATGATTAACACTTCACATTGAACTAATACTTGTTAATAACCGATTGTTACCATTGTTTTAGCTCTTGCTAATCATGAATGATTAATAATTGAAATCAATCATTCTTACAACCGCATGCTTAACTGTTAACTATTAACACATAAAAACATAGAGATACTTTTAACACACAAATAAATATTGATTAGTGTTAATCATCGGTGATTAACAATGCTAATTTAATTAATTATTGGTAAACACTGTATTCTTACTAATAATTGCTAATAACCAATGAATTAATTATTTATGAAATCAATCATTCTTAACATTTTATGCTTACATATTAATTATTAACACATAAAAACATAAAGCTATTTAACACAAAAAACACACTTACAGTGTTACTCAACAACAATTAACACTGCACATTTAATTCTTTTTGCTTAACAATGTATGCATAATTATCGTTTATACGTGTTAATCATTAACGATTAGCAAAATGTATACCTTTGCTTTAAAACAATGAACTAACACTTGCTAATAACCAATGCATTAATCATGTATGATTAATCAAAGCTTAAGATGTCATAAAACATGTGTAACTTTCTAGTGTTTTTTTTAAATGCTTGCAACATCGGATTGCTTATATTAACGGCCGATAATGTTCTAATCATCGATGATTAACAAAAAAATCCTTACTTAAAAACAATTTATTCATACATACTAATCATCAATGTTTAAATTCGCTATAAGATTCAATATTTTTACTGCTATTGTATGATTGATTATCCCAATACTCAATATGCTTGAACCATCTATGTAATCCATCCGGATTTTTCAAAAGAAAATCAACAATCGATTGAATGATTGATCTCCAAGTTATTGATTTGTATAGATGTTCAAACCGTGAAGGCTCAAATAAAATGAAGAAGCTTTTTCTGATTTCTTGCATCTACCGATGAGAATTCGTATTTGTTATCCGATAAATCTAATTTCTAAACGGATTCTAAATTGTATATGGATTCTCCTGATTTTTTTAGTTTAAGATCGGTATAATTATGGTAACATGTTTGATGATATCGCATGATTATACGTAAGAATTATTATTTTATTGTTTTTAATTACTAATGGAATGATGCAATTACTAATATACATTTATGATTTGATTGGTCCATATTTTTTCTCGCGTTCTCAACATTTTAAGCGTTCTCATTTTAACCTCTATATATATATATATATATATATATATATATATATATATATATATATATATATATATATATATATATATATATATATATATATATATATATATATATATATATATATATATATATATATATATATATATATATATATATATATATATATATATATATATATATATATATATATATATATATATATATATAGTGTTAGGATCATATATGAATAACAAATGTTGTGTGAATATGTGACCAAATATTGTCCAATCATTTCACACAGGCATGTTAGTACATTTACTTTCTATTAAGGTAATTTCAAAATTAAAATTCGATAATTAAGGAATTACCCCTTATTAATTCCTATAATTATGGAACTTCCTCAAACCATGACCTAGTCGTGATTTCTTCTCCCTCTATCTGTCTTCGACAATCATCACCATCACCACTAGTCATCATCACCACCAGCCATCATCGTCGACGGATCACCGATGGATCGCGTTCCATTCCTCAACAATCATTTTGTGTGTCGCTCTGATTGCAACAAACACATACCCTATTCATCAATAGCACATGAAGAAGAAAATATAGTACCCATTTGAGCAAGAAGACCATTGTTCGGTTTCAATACTGTCATACTTAAATATTCTTTATGAATATTTATAAAAATTCTGTTATATTATCTTTTTCACACATTCTTTAAATGTTTGAATACATTATGAGACAATCTCTTTTTCTCAAAAGTAGTAGTACTGAATGTTGTGTATATCTTTAAAGAATGTTGTATATATTACAAACACATTCTTAAATAATGTAGTATAGAATCATGTGTATATTCTTCAAGAATGTTGTATATATACTTGTGTTTTAGTATAGAATGATGTTTATATTCTTCCATAATATTGTATATATTCTTGTTTTAGTATACAATGGTGTGTATATTCATAAAAAATATTGTATATATTTTGGTTTATGTTATAAGAATGATTGTTTTACATTATAATAATGGTTATAATATTCTTTAATAATGAAATCGTATTTTTTAAGAATGAACAACTGACGATACGTGTTCATCGTAATATGAGTTTTTAATATAATTGTTGTAATTACTAATCACGTAATACATGTTTAAATTTAATATAATAAGACAATTAATTATTTAATAAAATCCCACCAAATAAGGAGAATAATTGATCTTCCTTTTTTTAAATATTGATTAACAGACTAAAATACCTTTTTTAGGGGTTTTAGTTTTAAAAACTGATAAATTAAGTTTGATATATTTACGTGCAATTCACATATAATCTTAACCATATATATATATATATATATATATATATATATATATATATATATATATATATATATATATATATATATATATATATATATATATATATATATATATATATATATATATATATATATATAGAGAGAATTAGGATCAATTGAGGTTAAATAAAAGGTTGAGATCGCGAGGCCAGATATCAACCGTCTAGAATATCAGATCTAAGGTTGAGATTAACGTGTCATTTATGTAAAAGATAAAAGTAATGTGACCAATTGAAAGATTTTAAAAAACTGTCAAGGGTATTAAGGGTATTTCAGTTTTTTGGGTTCCATGATTTTAGCCTTTTAATAAGGAATTCTTCTCTCTCTTTTTCTATCTCTCTCGTTAAATTAGGGTAGCCGATTGAAATCTGTGGGTACGTATGATACGAAAAGAAGAAAAAAATCGTCGGCATCAAGGCTTCGATCCTTCGGCGTCTGCCGTCGGCGTCCTATGCTCCAACCTCCAGTCGGCCGGCCCTCGACAGCGCCATCGAAAGTATGGTTTTTGCAATACTGTTCTTGATCTCTTTCTGATTTGAATGCTTCTCTTGATGAAAAGCTTTTATCTCCGGTAACGTAAACACTTACCTGTTGCAATTATGTACTTTTATGTTTCTAATTGATTTGAAAAATGTGAGTTCTTTTCTTTGTTAAAGGATAAGTTTTAAAATTTGCGGGACTTTTAAGAAAGTGTTTACGTTACCGGAGGTTTACTTTATTTTTTCTTTCTAAATAATCAATACGTTGAATATGGGGTTTTAAGAAAAAGAAATTAAGAATAACGATGATACATGTGCAAGGTGCAGAAGAACGAATATATTATATAACAATTGTTCTTAAAGTAATTAGTTTAATTGAAAAGAAACTCAAAAATAGAATCCGTTGGGAGTAAGGTTATTTTTTCATGTTTCATCAACATAATTTTAATGTTATGTTACTTAATTTTTCAACTTATGTGAAATTTTTATAATTATTTATTTAAAGGCCTTGATTCTTCAAAACCTGGGGAATTAGATGATGATGTGGCTCTGTTACATGTATTCATCAATATATTTATATAACTTTAAATTTCTATTAAAATCATTGATAAATACAGTTTAACATTAACATTAAATGGGATAACCGTAAGAAATAGCAATGTTCTTCACTGAATCCTTATATTTTGATTATAATCATTGATGATTATGTGCATTCTTTATTATTTATATGTATTCATTGATGATTATACGTGTTATTCATTCATGATTATCTATATTTTTAATGTTTTATGTGTATTCAACAGTATTCATTGATGATTATACGTTTATTCATTGATGATTATGTACATTATTTTTTAATATATTTGAACTTGATTTTGCAGGTGTGAATTCAAAAATAACAATGATCACGGGTGTCCACCATTTGTTTATGATTAAAATTGTATTGTATTTTTTGTCTATATTGTGATGTAATCATTGATGATTAAAACGACATTGAACTTTTTGTCTACATTGTGTTCTATATTCATTTACGATTACAATTGTAGTTGATTTTTTAATTTATACATTGTTCTTTAATCATTTATGATTACATACGTATTTCTTTTATAACTAAATTGTGATTTATTCGTTCATGAGTACAAATATATTGCGTTTTTTTAACTTTGCATTGTGTTTTATAATCATTTATGAATGAAATAGTATGAATCAAATGATACAAGAAAAAAAGTATTTTGACGGAAAATAATTATTACTATCTATTAATAAAATAATAAAATAAAAAATAAGTAAAAAAGTGACGCTATATAATCTGAAATTATTAAAAAAATAAAAATTAATTTATTAGTTTTTTTAGAAACTAATAATCAATTTCCTAAAGTTTAGGAAACTATAATTTTGTTATAATTAAATTAAAATATGTAATTACTAATATGCCCTTATAAAATGATTGGTCCAGAATTGGCCTCGCGATCTCAACCTTTTCTTTGGCCTCGATTGAACCTCCCTCTATATATATATATATATATATATATATATATATATATATATATATATATATATATATATAGGGTCCCGTTCCGATGATGACACTTTTTTCGGTGAGGACTCGTAAGGACACCTTAAAAAAATTGAAAAAAAAATATTAAAAAAAATACAAATCATAAAATCGAGAATAGTACTATATCATTATCAAAAAAAAATTGGAAAAAAATTTGGATATTTGAGAAACAATAATGATCCACAAAAAATTTTATTTTGTGGATCATTGTTTCATTATAAAAAAATAATGATCCAAAAGTTTTTTTTCGAATTTTTTTTCTCCAATATAGTGCTATGATCCATTTTATTATTTATATTTTTTGTTTTATATTTTTTTCAATTTTTTTAAGGTGTCCTCACGAGTCCTCACTTTAAGAAGAGTCCTCACCCGATCGCTTTTATATATATATATATATATATATATATATATATATATATATATATATATATATATATATATATATATATATATATATATATATATATATATATATATATATATATATATATATATATATATAGGAATTGGTTCAAATGAGAACCACTAAAAGTTTAAGAACCGTAAGAACCGATATTCACACATTAAGAATCATGTTTTTTTGTTTTTTCACACTTGTTTATTATGTGAAAATACATCAAACTTAATAAATTTCCTTAAATTTTAATACGTTTTACAATATTCACAATATAAAAAATTTCTAGTTATTTAAACTGTGAATACTATAACGTAATTTGTTTTCTTTAAAACACATCAATATTTATATCTAATAGCAAAGGAAGGATAATTATATATTTTTATGTGTTTGACAATTTTATTTTGATAAAAAAGCAAGTGTTAAAAATAAAAAATACAACATTATTAAACTGTGAATTATTGGTTCTCATTTGAATCATTATGTATATATATATATATATATATATATATATATATATATATATATATATATATATATATATATATATATATATATATATATATATATATATATATATCAAATTCTAATAAATAAGTAACTCAAAGCCACATGTCATTTTCTCATAATATTTTTTTAATGTGTGGAATGATTTGGGAGACAATAGAGAGACAATTGATTTCATAATATTTTGAAGAACGATTCTAATCATAATAGTGAATTTGATTTTAGTATAGGTGACTTTCTCATAATTAATTATATTTATCAAAATACAAAGTTGTAATAGTAAAAATCAAAAGAAAGATGTCACAATACACAAACAATTTTATTATGTAAAATTATTAATGTTTAGATATTGTTAATTAATAATTATTTTTGTATCATCCCGTGTAATACACAGGTCTCATAACTAGTGTATATATATATATATATATATATATATATATATATATATATATATATATATATATATATATATATATATATATATATATATATATATATATATATATATATGTTAGGTGTTAACATTTTTATAACTCACAAACATTTAGGGATATATGTTTAACTTTTGAGTGAAGAAACTAACATTCACAACTTATAACTTATATAAAAAATATACTTATTTTAATGAAAATCGGGTTTTTTTTTTGCTATCCCTAATCATAGGTTGTAGTAAAAAAGAGAGATTAATATCGCACCATCAACCAATTTGTCGACAAATGGAAGACACCATGGGACAAGATAATAATAAGTAGTTGATCGACTTGTTTTGAAAATCGCAAATAAAACGTAATTAGGATTTAACAATTATCCAAGTTAATTTAAGTGGACATTTTGTTTAATCGCATTCTCCATTGTAAACATTTGACTTGATGAGAACTGAATTATTACTATATAAACAAATAGAAGCAGATTTCTAGAAGAGATTGGGGGGTAGGGCTGTTTTTCGGGTTTTAATGGGGGGTGGGGTTCTTTTGCGGAATCTCCTTTAGCCACGTTGTGTACACCTGCCCTCTTCTCTTCTGCTATGCGTTGTCCCGCCACCTCCTGCTTCCCTCCCACCTTCTTATCTTCCGCCATCTCTACTGCGTTCGATTCTTTTTTTGGGTAAAGAGGACGGTACCTCTGGCAAATTTTATTAATAAAAAGAATAAATACAATTTACGGCTGGGGACTCCCCACCTATGAAACAACAAAAATACCCATTGGGACAGGCCCCAAAGGACAATAAGGCTATACTAGGAACCAAAACAGGATTTGGAACTAGAGAACATAACATGAACATAAAAAGCAAACATCCTGCAAAAAACAAACCAAAAAAGCAAAGAAATATATAGAAGAGAAGAAGATAACGGAGAGAAAAAGATAGAATAATGGACCACAGTGGAAAGTAGGAAATATATCTGTCAACCTTAGGGTAGGGACCAGACCCTTTTAGCCAAATTAACATTAGGGGAAGGTTTCATAGACAGACTCATCAGTCTACAACGGACATCATCAATAATAGTCTTGACAACCGCCTGATACGATCTTCTGTTATTCTTAAAAATTCGGTTATTTCTTTCCTGCCAAATGTGGTAGATAGCTCCCGCAAGCACAAATCTTCAGATAACGGACCAGACATTCTTACCCTTAGAGATGGGCTTGAGAAGACTGATGATATGTGTCCAGCAATTAGTGGGGAAGGAAAGGTGCATAACATGCTGAAGATCATGCCAAACCATAGAAGGGAAAAAACACTCAAAGAAAAGATGTGGAAGGAAATCGGAACAATCACCACAGAAGGCACAGATGAGGTTGGCGTTAGTCTCCCAGCTTTTGATTTTATCATGGGTCTTGAGTCGATCTTTGAGAGCAACCCAGAGAATGAATGCATGTCTAGGGATATTCTGGGAGAACCAAACAAGATGATACCAGTCGACAGGCTGATCCGAGGGGTGTATAGAGTGCCAGACAGAACGTACCGAAAAAGGAGAGACCTTACCGTCGCATGATCTCCAGAGGAGTTTATCAGGAACGGACGTGGATAGAGAAGGGGGTTATGAGAAAGCAAAACGGGATGTGAGTTCAGCCAGCAATAGGGGCGCACCCAACACCCATTGAGGACAAGGTCAGCAACCTTAGAATCAGGAATGAAGCCTGCAGTATGGATGTTACGGGCGGTTAAGAACTGAGAGAGGGGACCAGCAGGATGCCAGTTATCGAACCAAGCAGACGTAGAGCAGCCATAACCAATCTTGGAGACAATAAAGTCCCTGATCTTACCCCGCATGTCGAGGATATTACGCCAGGCATAGCCCGTACCGCATTTCTTGGGAGCATCCTAGAAGTTACGTCCATAGAGGCGGTACGAGTGGATCCATCTGACCCAGAGAGAATCCTTATTAGAAAGGAGTCTCCAGGTATGGGAAGCCATAAGGGCAATATTCCAAACAGCAAGGTTACGAATACCCAGACCACCATGGGTCTTAGGGAGACATACAGTCTTCCAAGAGACTTTGGCTTTACCACGCTTCATCTCACCATTGCACCAGAGGAAACCCCTGGTGAGTTTCTCAATCTCGTTAGAGATTGATTTAGGAAGAATAAAAACGGAAGCCCAATATATTTGCATGGAAGAAAGGACAGAGAGGATGAGTTGGAGATGACCGGCAAAAGAGAGACACTTGTTCTTCCAGTCGTTAATCCTGCATTTGACTTTATCAACAAGGCCTTTACAGTCCTTGTGGACAAGACGAGTGGTGATGATAGGGACACCAAGGTATCGGACAGGGAAAGATCCCTCCGGAAACCTAACAATACGATCAATGGAAGCTCTGGGCCTCTCACCAACATTGCAATAGAAGGCTTCACTCTTTGCTTCGTTAGGGTGGAGCCCAGAGACCCTAGAGAATTCAGCAAGAGAGTCAAAAATGAGACCAACCGAAGATCTATCGCCATGACAGAAGAGAAGAAGATCATCGGCAAAGCAGAGGTGGGTGATACTTTGCTCTTCACATTGCCGATGGAATTTAAAAGAATCGGAGACAGAGATGTTTCTCTTGATCATAAGGTTAAGGACCTCCATGACAAGAGTGAAGAGATAGGGAGAGAGGGGGTCACCCTGACGGATGCCCCTTCTCTCTCAGGCCGTAAACCATTCTTCTCATTCTGCTTTATTGTTCAACAAATCGATATGGTTTCGATGCAGTCTGAGGTTCCTCATTCTAACACGTATCAGATGAGTAAGCAACCCCAAGAACCTCTTTTATGATTCTTAGTTTTTGATCTCGAAAACCCACCTTGGATTCGAAGAGATTTCAATCGTTTATTTGGAAAATCAATTACGGCTTTTCTCAATCCTTTCATTTTCTCATGTGGGTTGCCGTTATTTTTATGTTTTAGGTCAACTAGAAGAAGAAGACGATGACGATAAAACGTCGGTATTGGAGGAGACACACAAGAAATTCAAAAGTAAGACTCTGTCAGCTTCCCACCTCCGGTAAGGTTCTTTGTCCTCTTTGGTTACTGAACAGACTACGGGTTGGGAAATTGTTTTATTAAAATTTCAAATGAAATCTACCGACCAATCAAATTCCAACAAATCTGCTGTTTGATTCCCGTATTCAACTAAATCAGCCAATCTTGCCCTAATTTTGATTTCCAATTCAACCCTTCTTCTATCTTCGACCTTCTTCATCCAACTACGTCTCAGGTTTATGTAATTTTGTCGTCAATTATATTATTAGGGGTTATGTGATTGCACTTTTCTTTATCGATGTTCCTTTGATGTATTTTATTATTATGTTATCTTATTTTTAAACGTTCATGCTCTAATCGTTTTGATTTGATTTCTTTATGGATTTCGTATAATGATCGTTTCGTCTTAAACCACTTTTAGGTTCCTGTGTCTTGGATGAGAATCTCAGGGAATCAACTACTTGATGAATTGGATAAACAGTTATACATATTGATCTTTTTACCAAAATTGATTTTGAGAAATTACTGGCATTTGATAACTCCATTCAGGTCTCCGTTCTTTTCAAATAGATGCTCCAATTTTATTTTTTCATTTTATTGGATATATTGCAGAATTCCACATTTGGTACTTGAATATGGGAAATTTTTATCGGTAAATGAATATGTAGGTTACTATTATGTGCAAATAATGTGACTCCTATCTTATTAAATAAGTGTAACTAAGTTGCTTTCAATGGGTAACAAATTCTACGTATGTTAATATTATGTGTAATGGATGTAATTTTGTTTGCCTTTTATTATTTATTTCTTTGAGTTTGTGTTTGATTGATTTCTTAAATTCCTTAGCAAGCTATATGGAATAATGAATATCGAATTGATAAGAAACCTTATCAGATAGATTGTTAGATTTAAGAGAATCACTGAGGTTCTTATGTTTTGAAAGGCATGTAGACACCGAAAGTTGCAAAGCAAACGTTTGGATACTAACAAGAGAGCAAATATTTAGTAAGTATCTATCTTTCTATTGACAAATACCAAACAGTCTCCCAGGCCGGTATTGATGTCGTTGATTCAAAGTTCAACATCTTTAAAGATTACAGTCTTTCTTTGACAATTAAAGTAGTTATGGTGGTGATTAACGAAGCATGAAGCACAAGGTACAACATATCATCACAATAGATATAAGTGCAAGAAAGCCTATCTATATTCATTTGAAATCTACATCAGGTAGTTGAGCTCATCCAAGTAAATTCTAATTATATTTCTATTGTGTGAATCACCTAACTCAAGTATAACGTAATTGCTGATGGTGTCAAACTAGAACTCAAAATTTCAATAAAAATTCTATCTGATTGTTAATTTGCATTTAATTTAATGTAGCTTGGTTTGGGTCGACTACATACCTTCGAAGAGCTGCTCAAATGGAATGTGATGTATGTATTCCCTTAATATTATATTTTTGCCCTTTATTTGTTTCTGCATTGTTATGAAAGTAGGATGATATATTTCACAAAATATCTCATTTATTTGTTCCTTTTTGTCTACATTCACCATATGTTAACTTATGTATTGCTAACATATTATTGTTTTGAACAATTGTAGGACCATAAAATTGACATAAAATTAATTCACACAGGTAGTGAGTATGTGGAGTGTTTAATTCTTGAAAAGGTAAGTAGTCATCATTGGATTTTTTTCACCTCCAACATTGAATAACGGAATCAAGAATCCAAATTACAATCGAACAGTTAAACCTAACCAATATGGAATAAAGGCCGTCTAACCCACTTACCAAGTTTTGACCCGACCCGTGCGAAGCACGGGCTCAACCTAGTTCAATCTATTTGGAATAACCTCCACGTGTCGCATTATCAATAAGTCTATTAGAGAAGACACCGAATAAGTTCGGTGTCTAGCTCCCAAATTCATCTATTCATTTGGTCGGAGAGCATGAATTGCAAGATCTCTTGTGATTCTGTAGCAAGCAATCCGACCATACTTGAAGCGAAAATTGAGAATTGACTTGCACATTTTGTTCGACTGTAACAAAAAGGTAATTTCAATGGCATTTCTCGCAACCAAGTGTCTCTCCAAAACTTGTCATTTGGTCATCACTGATTTTCTAAACAAAAAAAATAGTCAAGATCAAGAATACAAGAAATTGTTCATGTTGGGTTTGACTTGGAATGGTTAAATGCATACTAAGGATTTGTTGGAAAGTTTTAAGAACATTTGGTACTAAGTTAGAATTTTCAAAGAAACAAGAACATAGGAATTTTTTTGTTTGATATTTGGAAAGGTTTGGCCTTTTGTTAGTCAAACCTAAAGGTTTACATTGAATTGGTACACAATGAGTTCTAGGTACCAAGAATCAAGCATTATGTGAATATTGGATCAAGTCAAAGCTAGATTTATGGTGTTGTTGTATCGTACGAAACACAAACATCTAAAGTGATGATTTATGGATTTTGAAATGGTACAAGAAGATGAATAAGGCTTTGACTTTCTATTTTGGTCAAACTTAACCATGAAATGGGATTTTTGCAATATGTTTGATATTTAGAATATGTTGGTTTAGAAATATGAAAAAGAATGTTTAAAACTTGATACTTGGAAGATCTTTATGTTATGAATTAAAAATTGTATATGTGTGAAAATTTTAAGTTCTAGTTTAAAAGTGAAACAAAACTTGGTTTGGTTTCGTTAGTCAATTATGAAGATTGGAATGGAATTGTGAATCCCAACCTTTTAAGATAAATTTGGTATGTACAAAAATAGCACAAGGGTGAACCTAGAATTTAATTTGAATAATATTATAAAGCACTGGGAACACATTTGTGTCAAACGACTGGAAAATAGCATGTTTTACAATGGTTTCTATTTTTAGAAACTTTATTGCTTGAAATTTGGCAAAATGACCTAAATGAGTAAAATGATGGATGTTTTGACGTCTAAATATTGTGATGAAATTTTATAAAGGTAAAAAGTTTAATGTTGCCAAGATAACCTTGTAGAACCCGAAAATACCATTTTGGTCAAATTCGGACAAAAGGGTAAAAGCGTCTATAGTTATTATGCTTTAAGATTTATGCTTAATCATTGGAAAGGAATTAGATAATGATTGGAAGTAGTTCAATATTGAATTGAAAAATGTTGTATGTTTAATATTGTAATAAGTTCTAATCTTCTATTATATCAATAGTGGTTGGAGGACGTTTGGAAGCATCGAAAGGCAAAAGCCAAGTGGATTAGTGTAGCTGGTCGTACCTAGCTACTAAGGTGAGTACATATGATATTTCCCCACTATGTGGTACATGGCAAAAAGTTTATAAAGTCTTATGTGACTTTCAAATGTGGAGTGATATGCAAAACTTTACTACCTATGTCATGCTTACGAAAGTTTACCTATATAATTTAAAAGTATGTTTTGGCTTCAATCCTACGATATGTATGAAAGTATGTTTTGGAATCCAGCCTAGGATATGTATGAAAGAATGTTTTAGGATTTAGCCTATGATGTTTATGAAAGAATGTTTTGGCATTTAGCCTATGATATTTATGAAAGAATGTTTTGGGAATTAGCCTATGATCTTTATGAAAGAATATTTTGGCATTCAGCCATGTTTACAAAAAAAAGTTTTGTCATTTAGTTTATGATGTTTATGAAAGAATGTTTTGGCATTTAGTCTATGATGATTATGAATGAATGTTTTACAGCTAGCAGTATTTATGTTAAGTATGACTGGTATTTGATGCAAACAATGAATTGTAATATAAAGTTATGTGAAATAATGGATAATATTTCACCTGGGCTATAATGTTCCCGCAAGGGGAATATAGAGGAATCTACTAGGGCGGTACTACCCCTTCATGAAGTAGATATCCTAAATATAGGAAGATGCTGGAATGGATTGATTGTGTTCTTTCAATTCTAGTACAGTATTGGGGTAATCATTAAGAATGATTCAGGCCCTAAGTATAAAAATTAAGCATGTTAAGATACCAGTCAAAGCATGTGATAAGATGCTGAGGTGGTTTGGATATGTTCTTACCATCTTAGTACAAACTTGGGATATCACCAATAGTGATTAAGGCCCTAAGTATAAATTCAAGTACGCTACAATACCAGTCAAAGCTAAATAAATGAAAACGAAAGTTTCATGATAGCATCATTATTACTTGATTTGTTATGAAAGGCTTTAAAAGCAAAAGTTCGTTATATACTTAATTATAAAGGTTTTGACAACAAGTGTCGTTATATGATATGGTTATAAATGTTTTGAAAAATGAATTAGTTATATTTACAAAGGTTTTGAGTCCAAACATGTGTAACTCATGAGACTTTTTGGTCTTACGTATTTGTTTTGATGTCATGTATTCCAGGTTCTAGTGACGAGAGATAGAAGTAAGTAGATGACCCGAAGAAATTGGGATTTTAGATGGAATAAACTTTCGTTGAAGCAATGGTTTGTAATTTTAACTTGCTTGTTATGGTTTTGTGATACGATATTGGTAACACCCTATGTATTTGACTAAATTACAATGCTTTTGTTTATCCACTTTTTGTACATGTGGTTAAACTTATGTAAAAATGTTGAGCATGTTTTGAGTGACTTTTGTATGGAAATGGGGGTGTTACAAGCTGGTATCAGAACTATAGTTTAAGCGAATTAGGATTGGATCATTCCACTCCTAGGCTTAAACTTTGTATTGTAGCTATGTTAGGATAATATATAATTGCTATGTGACGTCTTAAGTGATTAAGGCCTTATGTGCTACTTGATTTATATCGGTATATGACGCTAAGAAATTGTCATGCTAAAGTTTATAAGGTCTAGGACAAAAATGGCTATATTTTGGGACACTCAAGTATTTAAATTTTATAGTTAATCGTGCGTACAAGAAGCGGCCAAGGGTCACACATTGATGATCAAGGCCCGAATTGGATGCCTCCTAATCCAAATCGACGACCCTAAGTTGATGTTGAAGGAAACTCAAGGGGCAATGACAATCCTCCCTGTTAACTCTTGAGGCTATCTAGAAGCTGATAAATGATGGGCAAGCCCAAAACCATATTGAAATGAACTGCCTCCTTAATAAGCGATTGGGAGAGCGATCGAAAACATTGTCTAGAAAGTAGTACTAAGAGTAAAACTCTTGAAGACGATGACCAGACACAGACAACATACCTTGATGCACCTCCACCTTCTTTATCACCTCTTCACGAGGCGGTTAAGGAGTGTACTTTTAATGACTTTATGTCCTGCCAACCTAAAGAATTCAATGGGGAAATGGACCCGGAGATAACCACCCGGTGGGTCACGGAAATGGAACAAGTTCTTCAAGTGTGTCATTACAAGATAATATGAAAGTAGGGTTTCCATCTCAGATGCTTAAGGATGATGCTCTTACTTGGTGGAACACCCTCCACCAAACTCTTGGGAGTGATGTAGTATCTTTCTTCTCTTGGGAAGAATTTATCAAGCGACTAAAATGGTAAGTTTTGTTCGGCAAGGCATCAGGAGAAGTTGGTGAATGAATTCTTTGCTCTTAGAAATGATAAACTGTCGGTAGATGAATATACAAAGAAATTTTGTGGCATGCTCCCATTTCTTAAGGATACTCTCCCGACAGAAATGGGGCGGATCAACCGCTATGTTAGCGGGCTACCAGGTGACTACTCTTTAGAGGTCATGAAGGCCACCACCCTTGATGAAGCTATTTAGGCTGTAGCTAGGGTGGGAGATATGTTGTAAAAGAAGGACAAAGAACGACACACCTTTGGGCAGAAGAGGAAGCATACTGATTTTTCATGCTCAAACAAAAAGAATCGTTTCTCTTCAGGGTCCTCTAAACGGGACGATATAAGGAATTATGGAAATCGTGGTAAGCGGCACAGTTTTGAATGTAAGAGGGGATCTAGCGATTGTTTCATATGTGGTCGATCAGGGCACAAAGCAAGGGACTGCAGATCGAAGGATGCTCGTGAAGTTGAATGCTTTTCTTGTCATGAGAAGGGGCACTATAGCACACAATGCCCCAAGAAAGGAAGTGAGACCCTTGCTTCCACCGCCAACAAGAGGATGGAACCCACAAAAATAAAAAGAACGAGAGTTTCAGATGACCCGCGAGGAAGCTAAGGAAGCGCTCGATGTGAATGCGGGTACATTTTTGTAAATTCATTGCCAGCGTATGTCCTTTTTGTTTTGGGTGTAGATTTCTCTTTTGTATCGCATGAATTCCGTAAACGAATTAGCGTGCCACTTAAGTCCTTAGATGACAACGATGCGTTGTCTGTTACAGTTGTGGGAGTGGCAATTTTTGAAGCTTCTTGGTTGTTTCGAACGGACTTTTTGTTGCCAAGAGTTAGATTCAAGATAAAGATCGATGCATTACCAAGTCTAGAAAATGAAAGTATGACATATCTACCCTATGGTTCATGACTATAGTTCAATATGCAACTCAACTACGCAAAGGACACAGTAGTCTCGTGTCATCATATGTGGAGTTAGTTAAGAACTAATGGAAACTGGCACTTTAACAGTAAGGATAGATTGAGGGAAATAGGGTATTAACATGTAAAAATCACGTGGAGAGTTGGACCATAAACAAAAATGTCCTTCATTTTTGTTTAAGGGGTAGATGGGAAGACCATAGATACTTACCCATAAGAATGTTCATATTGATAGAATAGTGCAAGTTCAGGTATGAAGACTTGATGAATTGAATGCGACAAAAAACTAGAAGTCGGTAAAAGACATAATAAGATACTTTAAAGCACATATGTCATCAATAGAATGATGATACAAGGGACTGAATCCTAATATTGAAATAGATTGTCGCACGAACTAAACGAGTGTTGCACGATTAGTGGTCGATCCGAGCGTGATCGTTGATTAGGAATTGACTTCTGACAATTGTTGACTTTAGAATATTGAAATGTCCAAGTTAAGTTCTCGATCATCTCGTATAATGTTACAGAAAAAAAAACATACACATATTATTAGATCTCATCATTTGTTATTTAAAACATCATTCTTTTTTATTTAAAAAGTTTAAAAACTATTTTTTTCATATAATTAAGAAATGTCTAGAGAAATAGAATTGAACTTATTAATAATAGCAATAATTAAAAATAACATGAAATCGAAATATTTAATAAAATACGTGAAAGTAAAAAAATTATGTTTCATTGAAAATAATGGATTGTAATTTGAAAAATATTATTGTCAAAACTGAAAATAACAAAATGAGTATTCTTTAAATTAATTAGTTATAATAATAAATAAAATTATTAAACAAATGATTATACATAATTTTATTTTCATACAAATGGTGATATGGTTTAGAATAACTATTTATATTTAACCATTCCAGTTTGAATTTTATTTTTTTTAGAATAACTATTTATATTTAATCATTTATTAAGATTTGTTGTCACGAAAAATTGTCATTTGTCGAAATTTGAAGACAATTAAATTGTCACGTTTATATTGTATCACGAAAAACTAGTCACATTTATATTTCATTTTATCGCTTTACAAATGTATATCATTGTAAAAGATCACAAGTATATATGCAATAAAAAATGTGAGAAAATAAGATAATATCTACATCAGCAAATTAATGCCGGGATATACACTGCCGAATATCTTCCCATTTACGAACCGTACACTACCAAGTAGCATACTAGGGTCCCGTTAAGTACTTTGGATGTTGACTTAACGAAACAAGTTTAATTAATATGTTTGTGAACGTACAATAATAACAAAACAAATTATTGTAAATATCAATGAAATCAAAAATACCATTTAAAACTATCAAATTCAAAACCTAGAAATCACCAGGAATATGATTGTGGGATCGTACCTCCTTACCAAACTTTTCTTTTTCACATGGCCATTGCCCCTTTATTGCTAATTCATAATATAATAATAATTTCTTGATATCTTTAATTATTTGTTAGGCTAAATTACATCTCTTTATCTTTTAATTATTACTTGCATTGAATTTTAGGCAAACCAATTAATTTTCTATTATTATTAAAACATATCTTACGCGTCAATAATTATACACATAATATAAAACGATTACCAACTTGTACATAGCTTTCCGACTTTCGCAATTTGTATAAATATAATAATAATAAAAAGACTAAATAAATTGGGACTCAAATATTTTATAAAAATAACTCATGGATGAATTGGATATCCAAATCATCTACAGACCATAATGATGACGAACATAAACTTCTACTTAAAAACTAATCTACTATCGACCCACCCAAACTTCAAACTAAAACAACCGAAAAGATCTCGATCCAACGATCGTTTGTCTTTTTACATACAAACAAACAAATTTAAACTCATTCTAATCGCCAATTCCAGTCAGTTTTTACCAAATTACCCCTTGTAATCTACTGAAGACTCACATTGATGTCAGTTGCCTTATTCCTTGACTCAGGGGCATTATAGGGAGACCAACTATCTCCACGAAACGAAGGTGATGACAGATTTTGTTTCGTGGTCGTCACCGAATACGACTCCTTGTTTTCCGCAACCGGAATCGGTCCCGACACCGGAACCGGAGTTGGTACCGACACCGGAACCGGAACCGGAACCGCAGCGGCAGTTGGAATTGTGATTGTGATGTTTTCTGGTTTTTGTTTCTTGGCGGTTTTTCGTTCGTCTTGTACACCCGTCAAGAAACTTCCGACAACAATCTGGTTTATTACCAAAAAAAGAAATTAAAACAATGAGACTTATTTGGTATAAAATTATTAAATGGAGTTTAAGAAATTAATACCTGAACTGGACTGGCGGCCACGAGTAGGCCCGCCACACTGCCGCCAACCACCCGCCCATCTGGGCTTGATAAAGAAACACTCATTCCACCGGATCTGTTTCTTATTCCTCCATTTTCAGATGGAATAAATGACCCCGATAATGAAAGTATCTCAAAACGGCCCTAATCAAATATTTTCAAGAAAATTTAGCAAGATTATAATTTGTCTATACTTTTCATGATATCATTTTTCACCATTTATTCTATAAATGGTTAATGTCATAAATGGGTATAGAACTATATTTTTTACAAAACACCATTGTTTAAAAAAAAAATTACTATCTAAAGATATGCAACCTAAATGTTTTCTTCACAAGATAGAAAATACCATAAAAATAATGGTATTTTGTGAACAAAACGTTCTGGTTGCTTACCTAAAATAATGGTGCTTTTACCCATTTGTGACATTAAACCTTTTATATATGGGTTAGTATCATAAATGGGTAACGGACTAGTTTTCTTTACGAAAGTAAAGAACACCATTATTTTGTAAAAATATACTATCTGAAGTTACGCAACCGGAACATTTTGTACACAAAATACCATTATAATGGTATTTTGTGAAGAAAACGTTCTAGTTGTTTACCTTCTGATAGTACTATTTAAACAATGTGAATTAAAAATAGTTTGTTACCCATATATGACATTAACCCATTATAATTTGTATATACTTTTTCATAATATCATTTTTCATTCTATATTTTATAAATTACGTAATATCTTACCTCATAGGTCAAAGTACCACCAGAAGAGTCAGGTTGCCGAAGGGTAACACTTGAAATGACACCATTAGCTGACAAAATGCATATTGCACGGGGTCCTTGTTGAGAAAATGATATAACCTTCATTGTCACGTCCTAAAATAATTGTGGACACCAATAATCATGTTGAATTATATACTAATAAATATATTTCACAAAATCCCAATGGCTAAAATAGTAAATTTACCTCTCCGGTGTTAACATTGATGATATGAGGACTAAAGTTAGCACCAACCGCGCTCGAAATCCAATCACCTAACCAAAAAGAATGTAAAAACTAAATAAATTTCTAAAAAAGATAACATTTACATTGAGCAATGAGCACGATATAAACAAGCATAGACCCGAGTTTTGACAGGCATAAAATGTGCAAGAAAACCCCACAATTTAACAGATAAGAACTTTGAGCCAACAACCAAACCCCACATCATAATAAAAGCAAAGTCTTGATCTTTACAAGTGTAACTAAATATAGCGAGAGTGACACTACAATACAAGTTGTTAGTTCTTGAAACCTTAATCTACCCAAACCAAGGTTTTTAGAAAAGATTCATTAAACCGAAGCTTTATTATCGTCTATGTTGTTTCTTGTCAAATGTATCATGTATGTATGTATATGTCCCAAAAGGTAAGCAACAAAATTAGAATCGTCCGTTGAAGATTCTCCTAATTCACTCACCAACTTCCACACAAAAAGCAGAGGGCTTCTAGAACTATCTATTAACATCAAGATCTACGTTCGAGGGGTTCTATTCATTTAGGTCCCACTTTTAATCAAAACCCTTGAAAATCTTGAAATGTTTCATCAGATCAAATAATACCCACTTGACATTTCGATAAAAGACTCGAACTTTAACAAGAAAAACAAAATTTATATTGTACTGGTGTTTACCTAAAGGTTCCGTTTCCTTGGGTTGTCGTGGTTCGTGTTTTCCGGCGGAGTCAGGCCGGATTTTGTCTCGTTTTCCGGTTGAGAAATCGATCACCGGCGGTGGCGGCGCGGCGGATGAGATGGGTTTTGGAGATAACGCCTTTTTGACAGATCCATCTGTGGGATACTTTCTGGGTCTGCCTCTTTTTTTCTTTTCCGTCAAGGGTGTTACACCTGTAGGTGCTGGAGCCGCCGGATACGACGGAGATGTGGCGGCCATGGCGGCCATTTGGGCTGTGATAGATTGAGGCTTTGGTGCGGTGGTAGTGAGCTTGCTGGGTGCTTCAGTTCTTGGAGAAATATGGTAATCGGAAGGTGCATCTGATCCGACGACTGTAACCCCAGTATTATTCATTTCCCTTCCCTCAATCATCAAACAAGAAAATTTAAAGAAGATGAAAAATCAATAACGACAGAGCCTTCAGCAAGAACACATTGATTTTCTATAATCTTCAAAAAAAATCCCAAAATATTTGATGAGATTTTCGGATTTTCAATAGTAGAACTCAAAACCCAAAACCAAGAAATCTCTAAACGGAAAAAGACTCGAAATTGAAAATCTTTTTAGAACAAACAAAAATCTTGGGAACTCTTTTCATTGAAGTAAGATCAACGAACGGAAAAATAGACTTTTCATATGACAAATTGTAGAAAATTAAGTAGAGGAGTCAGTGCTCTGCATGAGGAAGATGATCGATGATTTTCTTATTAAAAAAAATAAGAAAACAAATTAGATTTTTGAGGAATAATGGGTAGAGTATGAGAAGATAAAGATTGAATTTCTTTTCTGAGATGTATCGAAAATTGTGGGTGTTTTAGATGTTAAAGCTATTTTGGGTTGCTTAGTTTTCTCAAGATTGTCTGAATTATAAATTCAAAATAAAAATATATTAAAAGAGGAAAAAAGAAATTATTTAATGTTGGGCTTTAATTATCAACTATTAAAGTGGGAAAATTTATGTATTTTGGTTAATAAATGGGTTGAAGTCCGGTGAAAAGAAAAGTGAAATTAGGTTGCCAAGGCATGAAGACAACCATACCTCTTTTTAAAAAAAACAAAATTATTTAATAATATTTGATATTTTATAACTATACTTTAATATATTATGAAATATAAAAATATTATCATTCATATAAAAACAAAGAAAGGTGTATGAAAACAATTGAAATCTAGAAAATAGAATATTATTAATATTAAAAGAAACAAATGATTTTTAAATGCCATCTTGGTTTCTACCCCAAAACAATGAACCTCAAATTCATACTTTTGAATTAGTCAATTTTATTTTGCCCTCTTTCTTACTTTTTATTAGTTCTAGGGATTTCTTTACTTAATATATAGAATTATAGTAATAAACAATTATTTTCTATTAATAATTAAACAACTACCACGAATAATATCAATAAACAACAAAAAAAATTTATAAGAAATTGGTTATAACTTTTTTTTAGGGAAAATGATTTATTAGGGTAACCAACTAGTTGATTTGTTCATGTTTAGTCACTTTCTTTTTTTTCGTGCTTTATTTGCCATTGAACTATCTATTTTGTTCATGATACGTCATTACGACCTGTAATAGCAGGTTACAGCCTAATTGACATTTATTTTGTTCAAATTTGGTCACTTTCTTTTTTTATTCGTGCTTTATTTGCTATTAATTTAATTTATTTTTCCATTTTAAATTAATTTTTCCATTTTTATTCGTGCATATATGAAATTACTATTTTGCCCTTTTTAATTTATTTTCCCATTTTATTACATTTTAAGAATTTTTTATTAATGACTTTTAATTAAAAATAAATAAGAAAACAACCCACCACCGCCTCTCTCTCTCTCTCCGTCTCTCTCAATTAATAAAACATGCAACTAAACACACACACACACACTTTGCAACTAAACACACACACACACACGCACACTTTGCAACTAAAAACACAGACATCACCACCATCTACAGCAAAGATCTGGACAAAGATGATGAGAGGGAAGAGCACTCCAAACCAACTTTGATGGCTCGTCTGATTTAATCCACCATCTACGAAAAACTTCTTAATGGCTCGTCTGATTTAATCCAAGAAGTTTTTCGTAGCATGCTTAGTTGGTTGAATCGTTGGCTTGTAACGGTGGAGGTGGATTGTCGGGGCAAAACAACTTTGATGTGTATTTTGTTTTCAATGTTTGTTTTTGCACAAAGATGATGAAAGGGAAGAGCACTCCAAACCTATCGAATCAGAATGTTGCAATCAGAAGTTTCCCGATCTGTGCAAAAACAAACATTGAAAACAAAATACACATCAAAGTTGTTTTGCCCTGACAATCCACCTCCACTGTTACAAGCCAACGATTCAACCAACTAAGCATGCTACGAAAAACTTCTTGGATTAAATCAGACGAGCCATTAAGAAGTTTTTCGTAGATGGTGGATTAAATCATACGAGCCATCAAAGTTGGTTTGGAGTGCTCTTCCCTCTCATCATCTTTGTCCAGATCTTTGTTGTAGATGGTGGTGATGTCTGTGTTTTTAGTTGCAATGTGTGTGTGTGTGTGTGTGTTTAGTTGCAGGTTTTATTAATTGAGAGAGACGGAGAGAGAGAGACGGTGGTGGGTTGTTTTCTTATTTATTTTTAATTAAAAGTCATTAATAAAAAATCCTTAAAATGTAATAAAAATGGAAAAGTAAATTAAAAATAGCAAAATAGTCATTTCAGATCTGTACGAATAAAAATGAAAAAATAAATTAAATTAATGGCAAACAAAGCACGAATAAAAAAGGAAAGTGACCAAATGTGAACAAAATATATGTCAATTAGGCTGTAACCTGCTATTACAGGTCATAAGGATGTATCATGAACAAAATAGATAGTTCAATGGCAAATAAAGCACGAAAAAAAAGAAAGAAAGTGACTAAACGTGAACAAATCAACTAGTTAGTTACCCTAATAAGTCATTTTCCCTTTTTTTATTAAAATACGGTTCATGAAACAGCAAATGTGTATGGCCTTTTAACATCCTCGTGTCTAGGTCTTTAGCTTAGTTACTCCTAAAATTTGTTTAAGTAT
The DNA here is from genome assembly GCA_023525715.1 of Cichorium intybus. NCBI lineage: Eukaryota > Viridiplantae > Streptophyta > Magnoliopsida > Asterales > Asteraceae > Cichorium > Cichorium intybus. The sequence goes on along the minus strand of CM042009.1, from coordinate 154,791,278 downwards.
ATATCCTGAAATTTTATAAAACAAAGTAACTACATATCTTAAAAGTGTTATAGCATTTTCAATGAAACTTTTTTATCACTAATAATTCATTAGAGATAACTTTTTTATATTATCATTCAATATATATTGGATTTCTATTTAAATCTATTTAATTTTTCTCATTTAATAGTATTTTGTTTTATCTTATAATTATATATAAACTTTAAAGTTTTATTATTTTCTTAGTAATTAATTTTTATTAAATATTTAGTAATATTTTATTATTAAATATTAATAATATTTTATTTATAAAATATTAAACTTATGGCGATTATATAATATTTTATTTTTTTTATTTATATAACTATAACATAATAATTTCTACATATTTATATATAATTCGGATAAATAGTGATATATATTTAAAAGATATTAATATCTACTAATACCTTTTTATATAAATATTTTGTATTTAAATATTATGTGTGTTTATAAAACGATAAATTAAATACGAGGTTTATAGAATATTAGAAATAGACGAAGATAAATTAGTTAAATTTTTTAAACAAAACTATTACAATAAGTTAACTGTCAAAATATGTTTATTTAGTGATTAAATAAAATGGAAATACGATGTGACACTAGTTTTAAAGACAGCTTCAATTTGGGTTGTATAAGGCTAAACGGTGTGGGATGAAGTGTCACCGTCGGCATCCGATGTTGAAGCCTTTACCAGCGATGAACACCGTCACTCGTTGGCGGTAAAGGCAAGCAGCAAGCAGCAACGACAACATCTCGCTTCTCACTCTCCTCTTATTTACCATTCTCTCTTTCTCTCTTGCAGCCAACAAATGCCCGCACCACACTGTGTTCTCTCTTTTCCGGTGGCGAGTTATGTTTTGGGAGACAGTTTTTGATGTAGCTGTGGGTGCCTCCGGCACCACACTGTTCAGTGTAAGAGTTGTATATTAGCATAGAGGAATGGTATATGTGTTGTACGGAGTGCAAGGACATAGGACATAAGGTGGAAAGGTATAAGGTTTGGGGTTTTTTATCATTACATTGATTTTATTTATTTTTTAGTTATTTAATATATGCAAAATATGATAAACATGGTTGATGTGGAGTGGTATTAGGGTGGAAGGATTAATAAAGGCATAGCTCGGGTTCGGCTGGGGATGAGCTCAGTACCGTCGGTACCGTGGTGGTGCCCGCTTCAGGTTTACAATACATGGATCAGGTTCATGTGGCATTGCTCAATCGGGATGGGTTGTGGGTTCCCCATCCCACCCGATCCCACACACACACACACACACACTGACACGCCCAGGTCGTCGTGCGGTCAAAAATAGTAAAATACCTCACTCTCACTAGTACAGTGGTAGTCAAGGTCGATCCACAGGAGTTACGTGGTAAAGGTAGGCAACAGATTACCAATTGTAGTGTCACTCTACAACCAGAGGATCTAGTTTCTAACTTTTACCGAAAACGGTCCCGAAATCACAAAATCCAACAAATCCGAAAACTAACTCCAACATTAACCAATCCAATTCAATTTCTAAACTAAAAGAAGTTACTCAAATCAGAAAGTATAATATAAATCCAGAAACACAAGAACAATCCAACACAATCAAACATTCAAATTCATCCAAAGGCATTCCAAAGCATAAAAACCGTAAAAAGAGCAATTAACAATAACCGAATGATTAATTATTAAAAACTCAGATCGCAACTTGTTCAAATATGATGTGGCATCGCGGGTTCCGTGGGAACTGCTTTCATGGATGAAAGATCGGAAAAGATGAAAGTGAGAGGAGAAAGAAAAAACTGATGTGGCAAGTGAGATGGATGAGATTGGAGGGAACTACTCCCCCACCCTTAGTGTTGTATGGATTGGAGAAATTAAAAGGAAAACTTGTTTACAATTGTGAATACACTTACATGTTGTCTAATTACTTGCAAGTAATACATCAGTCATCAGTTATGTTTGGTTGCCCAAATATATTAAAAAAGAGTAAATTACAGTATTCGTCCCTATGGTTTGGAGCTACTTGCAATAAGAGTCCTACTTTTCAATTTCAACTATATGGGTCCTTTAGGTTTTCGATTACTTGCAATTGTCGTCCCAACCCACGTTACCGTCTTATATTAACGTTAGAATGGTACATATGGGTTTAATTTGAGGGCAAATTCGACAATTCAAGTATGGTTTTGTGGGCGATGATATAAGGCGAGATACGTATCTATATCTCACAGGTTCAGTTGTGTTTGTCTGAGTTTCGACCTTCCGTTCAACTGTTGTTGTGACATCCGCCTAAAATGGATTCGGGTCAACCCAACCCAATTGGAAATCTAATAAACCCTAATCGAGATTACTTGACGCTAATAGGATCAAAACTCATACACTACGTTATAAATTGATGTTAATAACAATATAGCATTGTATAATGTTATAACTATAATCAAATTAAATTATGATACCATATTATAATCAAATAAAAGTATAATTCTCTAATTAAATTAAAAGAATCAAACTTGAATGCTATAATTAAACTTCAAATCAAAGTAGATTGTTATAATCAAATAATAACCTATTTCTTTATAAAACTCTATTTTTATAAACACTACATTAAATTTTATAAAACTCTTAAGATGCTTGTGCTAGTGGAAAATTATGAAGACCACCAAAAGTCAAAAGATATTCCCATGGTCTCCCACTCACACCTCCCATCATCTTTCCTTTCCTTTTCCTCTCACCACATTATTCTCATCACCACTCAAACCCTCTCTATTCTTTCTCTCACTCTCAATCTCGAAATTTCTCCAAGAAAGCTTCATTTTCCAGCCAAGAACAATCCCTCATACTCAAATCTTCATCCCTCTTGAAGCATTACTCAAGGTATGTTGTTAAAAGTTTCAAATTCATACATAAAACAAATTAAATCCACCAAAATATCTAAAACTCATTTTATGTATAAACCTGATTTTTCTCAGAATCCCATTAATAAAATAAGAAGTTCTGGAAAGTTTCAGAAATTAACTCATTTTTATCGAATTATTATAATTATTGCACTAAAATAGGGCAATAATTCATATAAAATACTTTTTGTATTCAATAAATTCTGAGAAAATTATGGGATGACCCATAAACTGAGAAAACATAATTTATGAAGTTTCAGGAATTTATATTACAGTTTTATGGTTATTTTGTATTTTATTTTGTTAAAGCTAAATAATTAGAAAAATATAGTTATGTATGTCAAAAACACGATTTTATATTTTTCGCACCTTAATAACATTATAAAGACCCCATACACAAATTTACAGATTTTTGTAAGAATGTTTTCTTATTTTTCCAAATTTAATGATTGTTTAATGGGTTAAATTGTTAATAAATAGCTATACAAGTCCGAAAATTATAAACCCTTGTCACAATATCATATATGACACATTAATCATAGATAAAAAGTTTAATGAATTTTCCTTAATAGTTTACTATTATTTATGATTTTATTGATTAGTTAATAATGAAAAACATAATAAATACTTCCCATTGTCCAAAATATCCAAAATATTTACAGTAGGCTCAATATAATGTTAGAAAACTATGGTTAATTTTCCAGAATTTTTGGGAATCATTTATTATTTTTCCCGAAATTTGTTGTGGTTTAATTATTAAAATACTAAATAAATACTAAAGCAGTTAATAAAAATATGAAAATTTTACAGTAATTACTATTTTATGAAATAATGATTTTCTGATAATTTCAGAATGTTTCATTACTGTTTAGTATTTAAAACCATTTTCCTAAATATCTAAGCATGTAAAAATGCATTTTTAATGATTATTTCATATAAATAATTGTTTATAATATATAAAATCTGTAAATACTTATAATTTGACTAGTTATTATTTTAATAAGAAATTATTAAAATCTTGCCTAAAGTGAAAATATAAATTAATTAAGCAAAGTAATTAATTCAATTTAAAATTCATTTAACATATGAATACATTAATATTCAAAACAAAATTTGGATTATTGTTAATTCATCTAATATAAGAATATATGTCTAATTATTTTTATTAATACTATATTTCCGTTTATCGATTCCTAAGCCAAAACTATTAATTATATTAGGTTCTACGTCATTTTGACCCGAGCCGTCTTTCGTACGACACGCGTATTCCGTTTGGACTAATGTGAGTAATCTACCCCATATTTTATAATTTTAAATACTTTTGGGGTGTATCATGTGGTTTTAATATGTTCCAACTTCATTTTATTATTTTTTCACCATTGAGACATTGTTGGGACATTTATATGTGAATCATTATTTGTATAATTATTGTTTGTTTACGCTACATGTACTTGTAGTGCATTACCATTTTTAGTCTAATCTCCATGACTATGCCCGTATTCTTGAGGTACGTTATGGACAATAATAGCGCTATTGGGTTGACCACCCCGCCTTGGGACGCTAAGGTGATTGATTGCACGTGGTTGAGTGTGTATGATGATTAGATGCTCCATCCTATATATATATACATATATATGTATATATAGGGTGAGGACTTATTGTTGTTGTTATCATTTGTTAATCAATTTTTGATTTATAAAATGTTATCTCAATAACACTTGCTTGCCAACTTCAAAAGAAAACAAATTTCAAATTATTCAAACTCACAATTTTCTTTAATAAAACTAGATTACTCACCAACTCTCGTAGTTGACCTGTTTTTACCCATGATGCAGATTTGAAGAATGAAGTTGATGAAAAGTAGGGTGTACCTTAGAAACCCACAAGACTATTTAAATTTGATGTAATAAATGTTGTTTGTATTTGAATTTGTATTTGTATGTTGTGGATCTTGTTTGCCTACTTAGTACTTAATTGAATATAATCATATTATAACATAGTTGTCATGAGACTTTGAACAATATATCACTCCTTGATCAATTCCGCCAAGGATCGGGGTGTGACAGATTGGTATCAGAGCCCTTGACTATAGGGAATTAGGTTAATTGCCTTGACCTAGTCTATAGCCTCTAGGGTCCTCTCGTATGCTAGTTTATAAAATGCACACACAACTGCATGCAATTCGCACTTAGAAAATTCTAGGAATACCTTTGTGTGCTAATTGCTCCCTTATGTGCTTACGTATTACTCATGACACTTATATGTGTGCATACACTTGTAAATTTTCTCTTCTTTCTCTGAAAATCACCCACATACTCAAGTGGTTTCAAAAAAAAAAAAATATTTATACGTATATAATCCTTAGAACTCATAGGAAATTCCAAGTCATCCAATCTAGTTGGGTAGGATCATAGTAATGGACGCGTAGTAACTGGAAGGGGGAGGTGCCGGTAGCCCGAAAGTCCTGACTAGGTAAGCATTCGTATACATCCCAATCAACCGAGGGACCAGTTTGCTTACCTGGGGACCAAAGGCGAGAGTTCCCAAACCTATAGGCCAAAGCGCGTCATTCACATTACTTTTGAGCCATCAAAATACCCGACCTTATCAAACGTATCCGAAAGGATACACTCTAAAATGGCCAACTCATTGGACTATTAAGTTCCCTAATGGTCCTAGAAGTGGGAAAACATGTGAAAACTTAGTATTATGGGGGCACACGCAAATGCTACATGATTCACATTTAATACCCATGGAAAGCCCAGAAGGTGCCCAATACAATGATATTTTTATAAAGTATAAGTACAAGTACATACATACTAGAACAGTGTCATAACCAAAACAATACAAGAGTAATAAGATGAGTTGAACACTACGAGTAGGCCTAGATAGTTATGTAATCATATCTAGGATAAATAGAGCCTGATCAACTCTATTGGTCCAAGGTATGACTAACATGTGTTTAGGAATAATTGTAATGAACAACAAGTCTAAAAAAAAACTTATCAATAACCATATACAAATAAACTCTAAAACAGAATACAAATCTAAAATACTATAGGAGTATTTTATAATACTATAGAACCATACATCTAGACATTTTATGTACATGTTATACCCCTACCCTTACACAGTCGATAATATCTGACCAATAACTATTATCGAAAACCTACAATCATTCCATCTTTAATCTCAATAGCACAAGAATGCCACCTTGTCAAAGTAACCAACATACCATCACACCATCAGCAGATCGACCGATGACTCCACTGGTGGACACCGTTGTATTTCATGTCGTTGTGGCAGCCGCCATGACAAACATTAGCATTAATGGCATAAACGGAAACAGGAACGGTACCAACGGTTTCATTAGACTAATGTTCGAATTCAATCTGAACGCCGAAAGCAGGCTATATCACCTGTTAAGTCTTCTGTTTTCTCTTCACTTATGATCTTGAGAAAGTCAGGGTTAAAACCACTCATATCAGAATTAGAAGGTACTTGACTTGGACCTTCCTGAAGAATAGGAATGGTCATACCTTCTATCATAGGATGTGAAATTTCATCATTTACATTCTCAAGTAAATCAAGATTCATATATTCCTGATCTAAGAAACTCCAATCTTCATCAAAAGGTACTTGACTTGGACCTTCCTGAAGAATAGGAACAACCATACTTTCTATTATAGGATGTGAGCCTTCATCATTTACATGCCCAAGTAAATCAACATCTATAGCAGAACCGGATGACAAAGATTGCTGCTGTGCATGGGTCCCTGATGAAGTTTTCTCCATCTCCTCGGCCTTTCGTTTCCTGTAAACATCTCTAAAGACAGCTTGCCTAAATTTCTTTGTGGTATCAGTCATCTTCGAACTGGAACCCTCGAATATTGCTTTTTTCTCATTTTCTATACCAAGTATTACGTCTGCTTCATTAGCAATATTATTCAATTCCTGTTACATAAATACCTTCAGTCAATACAATCTCATGGTACTAAAATTTTGAAAAAAAAAATGCAATTTTTAACCTGAGTATTGTTAATAAGAGTTTCTAGACTCTTAAGCTGTCTTCGAGGCCATTTTGGTATGCCTAACTCCCTACAACGATTCTTCAACTGGGTTGATCCAACGTTGAGTTCCTTTGCAGCTTCCAAAAGAGGCTTGTTAAAGTGCTGAGTTATTGCTTCCTTACTTAATGGCTGTCTAGTTACACTTCCACTGCCAACTACTGTGGTTCTTGGACTCAAAGAATCAAATCCGGTTGTGCTATTGTCATTATGGATCAATTGAGCATGATCCTGACCGAAGATAAACTTTGGTGCAATAACATTAGTATCTGATGTCGGCAGTAACTGTTGATTTTCAGCTATGAACCCAGGGTTTTGAAATCCCTCTAGCTTTCTTTGAATCATCTGAAGGTGATTCTGGTATTGAAAACCTCCCTCAAACTCAGGATTCATTCCAACACTGTCGTTATGAATCACCTGTAGTTGATTGTCATTCTGTATGCTAGCCATGAATCCTTGATTCATGGGGATAATCTCACTGTTCGATAAGTGCTCGTCCATGAATGGATTGTAATCCGTTAAACTATCCATTAGTGGATCTTAAAAAAAAAAAAAAAAAAAAAAAAAAAAAAAAAAAAACAAATGTTAGATGATAAAAACCAAACTGACATAAAAGTACTAGAATTCAACCTGGAAGTAAGTTTTGAGATTGCTCATAAGCAAAGCCCAAAGATGAAGGCCCTAGATCTTCTGAGATTATATTCATCGGAGGAAAACGAAAAGACTTTTAAAAACCTTTCGATTACCCTAGGTGCTATTTTTTCAACATTAACTGTTTAACTTGATAAGGACAGGAAAACGAAAAGACTTTTAAAAAAAAAACCTTTCGACTACCCAAAGTGCTATTTTTTCAACATTCACTGCTTAACTCCGATAAGGACAGGGAAAACGAAAAGACTCTTTATAAAAAAAAATTATATCTCCTGAAAGTGGAAATAATTCAAAGAACATTTAATTAAATAATATCATAATAATGGATTAGAACCTACTCACCTGGCGTATATACAGCTCGTGGTCCACCTGTATCTTGCATATTTTATTCCTCTTATGCGTATCAGCTATAAAATGACATTACAAACATACATACATATACATACATAAATACATACATACATATACATACATAAATACATACATACAGTACCGCCTATCATCCTCAGACCGATGGTCAATCTGAGAGGACAATTCAAACACTCGAAGACATGTTGAGGGCGTGTGTCTTAGATTTCGGAGGAAAATGGGACTCTCATTTACCGTTGGTGGAATTCTCCTATAATAACAGTTATCATTCAAGCATCGGGATGCCACCATTTGAGGCATTGTATGGCCGTAAATGCCGATCTCCTATTTGCTGGCATGAAATTGGGGAGTCTCACGTAATTCGCGCAACCGTGGATTCTCCAATCGTTGGTCATGAGCTTATCCAGGAAACAACCGACAAAATCACTCAGATTCGCAATAACCTTCTCACAGCTCGTAGCAGACAAAAGAGTAATGCCGACACGCGACGCAAACCGCTTGAATTTATCGTGGGTGACATGGTCATGTTAAAAGTGTCCCCATGGAAAGGTGTGGTTCGATTTGGACGCAAGGGTAAATTGACACCACGCTACGTAGGCCCGTTTAAGATCCTGAAAAGGATCGGACCAGTAGCCTATGAGTTGGATCTACCCACAGAGCTTCAGAAAGTTCACCCACTATTTCATATAGCTAACCCCAAAAAGTGTTTAGCAGACGAGAACCCTCATGTTCCTCTCGAGGATATCCAAATTGACGAGACAATGCAATTTATTGAGAAACCCTTGGAAATTGCCGACCGGAAGGAAAAGCAACTCAAAAGAAGTCGCATTCTCCTGGTCAAGGTCAGGTGGCAGTCGGCACGTGGACCCGAGTATACATGGGAGCGTGAGGATCACATGCGTACCAAATACCCGCATCTTTTCTCTTAAGGTACTTTCTTATTAAATTTCGGGACGAAATTTCCTAAAGTAGGGGAGACTGTGACATCCGCCTAAAATGGATTCGGGTCAACCCAACCCAATTGGAAATCTAATAAACCCTAATCGAGATTACTTGACGCTAATAGGATCAAAACTCATACACTACGTTATAAATTGATGTTAATAACAATATAGCATTGTATAATGTTATAACTATAATCAAATTAAATTATGATACCATATTATAATCAAATAAAAGTATAATTCTCTAATTAAATTAAAAGAATCAAACTTGAATGCTATAATTAAACTTCAAATCAAAGTAGATTGTTATAATCAAATAATAACCTATTTCTTTATAAAACTCTATTTTTATAAACACTACATTAAATTTTATAAAACTCTTAAGATGCTTGTGCTAGTGGAAAATTATGAAGACCACCAAAAGTCAAAAGATATTCCCATGGTCTCCCACTCACACCTCCCATCATCTTTCCTTTCCTTTTCCTCTCACCACATTATTCTCATCACCACTCAAACCCTCTCTATTCTTTCTCTCACTCTCAATCTCGAAATTTCTCCAAGAAAGCTTCATTTTCCAGCCAAGAACAATCCCTCATACTCAAATCTTCATCCCTCTTGAAGCATTCCTCAAGGTATGTTGTTAAAAGTTTCAAATTCATACATAAAACAAATTAAATCCACCAAAATATCTAAAACTCATTTTATGTATAAACCTGATTTTTCTCAGAATCCCATTAATAAAATAAGAAGTTCTGGAAAGTTTCAGAAATTAACTCATTTTTATCGAATTATTATAATTATTGCACTAAAATAGGGCAATAATTCATATAAAATACTTTTTGTATTCAATAAATTCTGAGAAAATTAAGGGATGACCCATAAACTGAGAAAACATAATTTATGAAGTTTCAGGAATTTATATTACAGTTTTATGGTTATTTTGTATTTTATTTTGTTAAAGCTAAATAATTAGAAAAATATAGTTATGTATGTCAAAAACACGATTTTATATTTTTTGTAAGAATGTTTTCTTATTTTTCCAAATTTAATGATTGTTTAATGGGTTAAATTGTTAATAAATAGCTATACAAGTCCGAAAATTATAAACCCTTGTCACAATATCATATATGACACATTAATCATAGATAAAAAGTTTAATGAATTTTCCTTAATAGTTTACTATTATTTATGATTTTATTGATTAGTTAATAATGAAAAACATAATAAATACTTCCCATTGTCCAAAATATCCAAAATATTTACAGTAGGCTCAATATAATGTTAGAAAACTATGGTTAATTTTCCAGAATTTTTGGGAATCATTTATTATTTTTCCCGAAATTTGTTGTGGTTTAATTATTAAAATACTAAATAAATACTAAAGCAGTTAATAAAAATATGAAAATTTTACAGTAATTACTATTTTATGAAATAATGATTTTCTGATAATTTCAGAATGTTTCATTACTGTTTAGTATTTAAAACCATTTTCCTAAATATCTAAGCATGTAAAAATGCATTTTTAATGATTATTTCATATAAATAATTGTTTATAATATATAAAATCTGTAAATACTTATAATTTGACTAGTTATTATTTTAATAAGAAATTATTAAAATCTTGCCTAAAGTGAAAATATAAATTAATTAAGCAAAGTAATTAATTCAATTTAAAATTCATTTAACATATGAATACATTAATATTCAAAACAAAATTTGGATTATTGTTAATTCATCTAATATAAGAATATATGTCTAATTATTTTTATTAATACTATATTTCCGTTTATCGATTCCTAAGCCAAAACTATTAATTATATTAGGTTCTACGTCATTTTGACCCGAGCCGTCTTTCGTACGACACGCGTATTCCGTTTGGACTAATGTGAGTAATCTACCCCATATTTTATAATTTTAAATACTTTTGGGGTGTATCATGTGGTTTTAATATGTTCCAACTTCATTTTATTATTTTTTCACCATTGAGACATTGTTGGGACATTTATATGTGAATCATTATTTGTATAATTATTGTTTGTTTACGCTACATGTACTTGTAGTGCATTACCATTTTTAGTCTAATCTCCATGACTATGCCCGTATTCTTGAGGTACGTTATGGACAATAATAGCGCTATTGGGTTGACCACCCCGCCTTGGGACGCTAAGGTGATTGATTGCACGTGGTTGAGTGTGTATGATGATTAGATGCTCCATCCTATATATATACATATATATGTATATATAGGGTGAGGACTTATTGTTGTTGTTATCATTTGTTAATCAATTTTTGATTTATAAACTGTTATCACAATAACACTTGCTTGCCAACTTCAAAAGAAAACAAATTTCAAATTATTCAAACTCACAATTTTCTTTAATAAAACTAGATTACTCACCAACTCTCGTAGTTGACCTGTTTTTACCCATGATGCAGATTTGAAGAATGAAGTTGATGAAAAGTAGGGTGTACCTTAGAAACCCACAAGACTATTTAAATTTGATGTAATAAATGTTGTTTGTATTTGAATTTGTATTTGTATGTTGTGGATCTTGTTTGCCTACTTAGTACTTAATTGAATCTAATCATATTATAACATAGTTGTCATGAGACTTTGAACAATATATCACTCCTTGATCAATTCCGCCAAGGATCGGGGTGTGACAGTTGTGATCGAAGATGGTGGTTTGCATATGTGGAACGCAGGCATACTTATGTACCTCATGGACGAATCAGAACCCCGGTCGGAAATTATGGCGTTGTTCATGGTGTGGGTTCGTAGGGTGGAGCGATCCACCGATGTGTCGACGGTCAATGATTATCATACCGGGATTGTTGCAAGAAAAACATAAAACTGTTGGAGGAGATATCAAGGCTGTCGGTTGAAGTGGAATATGCGAGGAAATACAAGATCGCATTGGTGGTTTCTTGGATTTTCTTCTTCTGTTGCTCAATGTTTACGATATTCGACTTCTAGTGTAGTAGAATGCTTGGTTTTTTAGGTTATCTAAGTATGTATGTATTGGTTGTTCGTCTGTGGTTTTTGGGTCATTATCTTTTGGTGTTTTATGTAAGCTAAGTACAATGTTTGGTTTTTTAGTATCCGATATGTTTGCAGAAGATTTGTGTTAGTATCGGATTTGGGTTTCGAATATGTTTGCATTTTGTTACCTTAAATGTAATGGATATGTTTGCAAAATATGACTGTTACCTATTATGTATTGGATTTGGGTAGTATGTTACCATTAACAAAAAGTGTAGTTAGGAATTGTAAAGTGATGGACTATGGTTAACCATAAATCGAAAGGCATAACATAATTCAAAGGGCTACATTAAAGATAGACATTATCCTAACATTTTAAAGCAAATAGTGGTCAACACAACTCCATACAAGATTCAGTTAACTTCTAATACAAAGTTTCACAAATTGACAGTCAACCTTAAAGTTAAAACATAAGGAACATTAAACTTAGTCAACCACATAACCTTGTTTGACAAACACAAAACCCAAATGGGGCTATGACACACAACATAATTCAAATGCAATCGACCCCCCCTCCTTTGCCAACCTGCTGCATATAACCTCTACTGCATTCCATCGGCTGAAGTGCTTGCCTGACCCCTCCCAAAACCCACTGGAGCTTTGCAAGATCTAGCATTATGCCCCAACTTGTGACACTTTCCACAACTTATGCTTATATATTTGCGAGTTAACTTGGTCTCGGAAGAACCAGGTTGACTGCTATTGGAGACAACCTCATCTGCAGCCCTTCTTCTCTTAACCTTTGCCTTCCTACATGTGGGTTTTATGTAAATGAGTTAACCATGTAGTTGATTGACATTATTCTAAGCTAATTAAGAAAGTAATTAAAAGTTACATGCACATGATGTTTGGGTGGCAAGATAACAGTGGGACAATCAGATTTTGGCCACATTTATGGACCATTTATTGGTTCAATTATACAACTGTGCATTCTCTTCCATGTCTCCATCCTATAACAAGGATGCACTAAGTCCTCAGGTTGCCTTATTAGTTCACCGTTTCCAACTTGATCCCATAATGTTGCGACAACATGCTTACATGGGATTTTAGAAACCTCCCACTTTCTGCATGTACGATCAGCACACCTTTACTCTTACCTATCATTGTTTGCACTGTCACAATTTTCTTCATCAGGTACTCCTGGATATACTCCAACGCAGATATAATTGGTCGATCTCGTCCATCTACAATCTTGGAATTGAAAACCTCACACAGATTGTTCAACAACAAATCTGAGTGTGCACGACATGCACATTCGATGTATTAAGAACACTTCATGTAATATATTTCAATTGACAAACAAACTTGCAACTGCAAAACATATTTACCTGAAAATGCACTTCGCGACCAATGTTTAGCAGGGATCCTTTTAAGCCACTCATATGCCGCCTGGTTCAGCTTTTTAAGTTCCTCCATGTTCTTAGTGAAATGAGGAACAGTTGTGGATGTGGCACATTTCCAAAATTGTTCCTTGAGAGGTGTCCCCTTCCAATACAGTTTCATGTTTTCGTGAATGTGCCTTACACAAAATCTGTGTTCGGCACAAGGGAAAACATTGGCTAGTGCAGGTAGAAGGCCCTAATTGTCGTCATGATTGAAAGGACATGAATGTTAAAATCCTTTATTTCGAAAATAATTAAACAACGTTGAAAAAATAATTATCACAAACCTTTTGGCGATCACTGATGAACATAAAATTTATGTTTGAGCCAATGTCTAGGTCGTCCCCCAGACACTGAAGAAACCACATCCATGAATTCTTGCTCTCAGTCTCCACAATGGCATAAGCGACCGGATAAATGTCGTTATTACCACCGGATAAATGTCGTTATTACCCAAACAAATATAGATTCATTTGAAGATTCTTGTTTGAATGTCTTAATTTGGCTCTGATTCAACTGCGATTTTGGTAGTGGTATCAGGGTTTCGTAATTGAAGTTTGAGCCCGTAGTCTCTGAGCATATATACCGTATTGTTTTTCATAATCCCCCGTCAGCTTGTTTAGGGCAAGCTGTTTGGCTCTGTACAGCTTCATGGAGGGCAACTCAATTTTGTTTTTCGGCTGCAATTCACGTTTTAGGGATGAAACAGGAATATTAGGGTTTCCAACTATTTGACTTGCAATTTTGGTTGCGATATAACCTTGCGTGCAGCTCTCGACTTCACGTGTTTGAATACAGGCGTGAGTAGGGTCATATGTTTTAACTATCCAGACTTCCTCTTCAGCCGTCCAAGTCACATATAACACCCAATGATAAAAAATTTCTGCCATCGTGACTTTTTTACCCTTTCTGTTTTCCTTTTTTCCAATTCGATCATCATTCAAACCTAAGACAATTCCTAGACAGTTTGCACGCATTCGATCCAAGTCGTTTTTCATGATTATCAATTGTCTTCGAGTTTGGAGTGACAAGTTACGAACTGCCTCTTTGACTACATCTCTGCTCGGAAACGTCTCTCCCAATGTGAAGTCGGCTTCATGAACTTCACCGGCTGAGCATGTGACCGGTTTCTTAAGGTTTTTAAGGAGAGTCACACGTGCATTTCTTGGAATTTCATGGATCGTAAATGCTTCTGTATCCAAAACTACCACGTCGTCTTCTTCAGTCTCTAGTGGAGGGTCCAGCACATCTTGATATGGACCAAACTGCTATATCAATCTCTTCAAATGCATCGGCTTCTTGCCTTGCAAATCTAAACTCACTTCCTCTACTTCCTTCATCTTCATATAAGTATCCTATTGCGTTGTTCGCCTTCTTTGCAACACTTATTTTCTTTTGAACTGCATCAGCCCACTCTCGTTCACAATCGGCTTCTAAATTGAAATCATAGTCGTTCGTCAAGTTCCATTGTAACCCCTCCTCGGTAAATCCATATTCGTATAGTTCATCCACATTACTCCCACCTATGTTCTATGTAACTACCCTATCCTGTCTTGGGTTTACCCCAACATACCGTTGTATCTCATCATCGATGTCTAAATCTATCACCTGAACCGGAGGTAAATCAAAAATGTTATTTGGGTCTGCTGACGACCCACCGTTGTTACCCTTATCAACTTTATTCTGCATTTGAACTTCCCGTACATTTGGGTTGTAAAGAACCAATTCCTTAGATGAAGAACCCTTTCGACTACTTTCATCAAGTCCGTTTGAAGGGACGTTCAAATCAAAAGTTAATTTTTTCTTGGCTTCACTGTTAGGACAAAATTTAGTCATCTCACGATTGTAATCGGGTGAAGCGGGTGGTTCATCAAGGTTTATGAAATCTTTTAACGGGCTTCTTCCGTAAGTATTTAGGGTAGACTTACCATGCTCCACATACACAGCATCACGTCCGTAAGTTTAACATACCGACCAAAGACCATTACATCGGCGTCACAAGATTAGGGTACAAGCCCTTTATCTATGTCCATCAGTGGTAAACGAAAGTGGAAGTACACAGGTTCCGGTGAACGGTAAGATATTTCTTTCAACATTTCAGACAGCTCAATGAGACTAAACTCATCAATATCGACATTATAAACAAATTTAACCTTCCCAGTCTCATACCTTAGGGCACTGGATTGAACGAAGCAACCTCCATGGTTGATTTCCAAACTGAACAGACTCTGATTAGAACCTACAACAAATGCACACGATTTTAGGGTTAACATCGTCTATCGTCATTTCGTATTTAGACGTAATCACATACCGTAAAAGTTTCTAAGTTCACCATCACCCTCTTTTTCCCTAATCTTCCACATGGTGGACTTTCGTTTAGACAGATTTAGGGTTACGCCGGCTTCGTTTCACTCGATCAGTAGCTTCTGAACCCAGGTGGTATGATGACAGTATATTATCTCAAGATTTTATGATAGCTGCATTAATGGTGATGGCGCGAAGAAGATCTTGTTGCATGACAGTCGCCATGGGAAATGTCTTTTTGCCCCTCACGTGAGGGGCACAGATACCATTCTAACATTAATATAAGACGGTAACGTGGGTTGGGACGACAATTGCAAGTAATTGACAACCTAAAGGACCCATATAGTTGAAATTGAAAAGTAGGACTCTTATTGCAAGTAGCCCCAAACCACAGGGACGAATACTGTAATTTACTCATTAAAAAAAGAATAAATGCAATTAAATCCAACAACCAAGGTTTCTCTTGTGTCCTTGGTTGGCTATATACATTAGATTTATTTATTTATTTTTACTTTTAATATATATATATATATATATATATATATATATATATATATATATATATATATATATATATATATATATATATATATATATAGGTTTATATGTGAACACTAAATATTATGTGAATGTGTGACTCATTTTGGTCCAATCATTTCATAAGGGTAACTTTGTAATTTTATTAATTAAATTAATTATTGTTTAATTTTAAATATCTAAATTTTTGGTAACAAATTGATGACTTAAATCTATAATTATGGAATAATTTGACCATTCCCAATACACACGATCAAACCTTCATCGCCAACTCATTCATCCCTCGTCTTCTTCCGGTACCCTGCGACTGCCTCTCTCAAAAACTATATTTCTCGTCTCTCATGTTCGATAAATATAGAGAGATAAATCGGATTCAATGAGCTTCTGAAATCAGACATGTATCTCATCTTCTATAACCAAAAAGATGGACTTCGGCAAGAACACTTCGCTTCTTGAATAAAGGATCGAGAATACTGATTCGCCTTTAACGTTTCAAATCACACGACTACAACATATGGATCAAAATCAGGTTGCCTTCGCCTATCAAAGATCAAATCATTGTAATCTTGTCTTAGCCATCTACATCAATCGACGATCCTAAATCATACCATCGCTTCTCCATTAACGTTTGACAACACAGCCAACCACTTCATCAGATTACCAAATTACCATCGCCTTGTCAGTAAATTAAATCTCACAACTCATTCGTCCTACTCACAAGAAACATTCGATTAACCATAGATAAGTTCGCTATCTCAAATTCGAAATTTTAAAACAGGAGTGAAGGTAATTTCAATTCACCAATTGCAAACACTCTTTGATGAAATCACAAATGAATTTAATATCTAAACATAGTTTGTTTGTAACTAAACCAGGTTCGACAACTGTTGCATATTCATGAAGAAAAAAACTGAAACCATGGTATTCTTTAAGAATAAAGGCTGAAAAAAGATAGGTTTGTTGGTTCAAGAATGTGGAATAAATCTATTCTTCAGGAATGTTTGTTTCTATTATTCAAGAATACATTATAATTATTTAATAATTTACTTTACTTTTTCATGAATTTGTGCTATACACGTGTAATAATTTTGTTATTATTCAAGAATGTTGTTTATTTTTCAACAATCTTAATATTATATACTTTGTTTAATTTCTGTTCTTTTTGGCAACATTGTGAACGTTTTTCTCGCTTCTTATGTTTTTTTTTTTTGCGTCTTATGGTTTTTGTCGCGGGTTAATATGGATCAGGCATCCACTTTTGGGTCGTAAGGACGTGTTTAATCGTTACGTGTCAATCGTTGCCACTTGCCAACACCAACCGCCTCTCGATACATTCATCCAGCATTTTCACCCTTCATTGCCTTCTCCCATCCGGTTTCAGTCGCTGATCTCTCTCTATTCCCTCTCTAATCCCGCATGCAGACTGCTTCGTCTTCAACAGCGACTCCTATGTTAGGGTTTTTGTTCGATTTCAAAGTTTTGTCCAGGTAGAAGGTACGATTATGCCGGCAGAGAGACAAAGGTAGGGTTCGATTTCAAAGTTTTTTTTTCCCTTTTTACAATCACAACTTTTTGAAGATTACAGATAATGAATTGGAATATCTATAATTATTTTCTCCTAGATGAAGCAGCAGGCATCGGTCCGTGATGGAATTTAACTTCTTTCCATAAACTCATGAACTCGATTCCAATCCTTCTTCATACGTATAAGTGATGGAAATACCCTTTTTAAACCCTATTATTAATGTTGCAGTATGTTGGTTTTTATTTTATGTTATTAAAATTTGTACTTTATTGTTTAGTATTTGTCAGGTAATTTATATCTGTGTATACTAACATATATTGTTTATTTTTACCTGTAAGATAGTTTTAAAAAAGTTTCGTGAACAAGAATTATTCTTTAAGAATAGTAGTTTTGTGCTTGTATTTATGTATTATTTTTCAAAAATGAGAATTATAAGAATGTAATATAGTTCTAAAGAATGAATATGTTTCACCCAAATTCATGATTTTTAAAAAACGAATGTAATGATTATTCTCAAAGATAATTGATGAAGTTAATTATATCATATTCTTAAAGAATACACACATAGAATTAACCTAATGCAGAATTTTAAACAAAAAACATTTCAAACGGTTGATTAAATTCTATCCCTAAATATCAGCACATTCCAAAATTTATTATCGGTAAATTTAACTAATTTATCCTTACTGATTTTATTTAATTAACAATAATTAATTTTTATTCAATTAGTTACGATTATGTCGTCATCATCATCTTAACCGTTTATTCTTTTCATTTAATGGTCTAAAAGTTATCACATGATCACACAATATTTGTGATCCACATTTAATCTATATATATATATATATATATATATATATATATATATATATATATATATATATATATATATATATATATATATATATATATATATATATATATATATATATCTGTGTGTGTGTGTGTGTGAGTGATTTTAAATAATTTTACACACTTAAACGGATAAAATACATCATAAATCGTAATATGTTTTTATCGACAAATGTACACAATATCGAATGGGTAAATAATCGGCGGGAGTGAGGATGCAGTAGAACGAGAACGAGAATAAGGGCGAGTGTGAGAATTTTGTGGTTTTGAAGAAACCATGGTGGATTCTTAATGCGTTTTTAAACCTTATATTTTTGGGCAATCTAACGACTGGGTTTGGAGTTGTAGGTCTCACTAGAAACCTCGACGAATGAAACCATGGCAGAATCTTAATGACCCACTGGATCGTCATTCCGGTGGCATCAATGCCTCCGATGGGAAATTTGGAGCACAAAGTGACGATATCTGGATTCGTTGCAGGATGTTTACGTCCCTCCACTACAAACCTTGACGGATTAAAATCAGGGCACTAGTGGAGTGGGAGGAGAATCCGCGGGAGTGAGGATGGCATAGATGTCGTTGTTGGAAGTCGATGGACTAATTCCATTGCTATGTACCAGACAACCCTTGAAAAAAAATAAAAAAAAATGATTTTTCTAGAAAAAATACTGAAAAAAAAGGAAAAAAGAAAAAAAAACTGAAAAAATAAAAAACTAAAAATAATATAAAAAAAATAAGAATAACGAAAAAAATAAAATGAAATAAAAATAAAAATAAAAAACCCGGTTAAATTATGTTGTACGGACGTGAGTAACATGTGAATATATCCTCGAGTATGTATTACCTTCCATGGACGAGCGTCACATGCGATTACATCAAATCCAATAATTATGTTTGACGTTATTGCCCTTAAGAAAATGAATGAACGAGAATTGTCCTCGCAGTCCTCACCGAAAATGAAGCCCTCACCGGAGCTGAATCTTATATATATATATATATATATATATATATATATATATATATATATATATATATATATATATATATATATATATATATATATATATATATATATATATATATATATATAGTAAATTTTTATTGAGAACCTAAAAAAGCCTAGAATCCTAATAACCCATTTTATGAACTTTTTTTTACACAATATTTTTCAAAAAATAATACACCCAAAATTTTTATATGATTTGATTAGAAGATTTAAAAAAATTCTAGAAAAATCATTTTTTTATTTTTATTTTTATTTCATTTTATTTTTTCGTTATTCTTATTTTTTTAAATAATTTTTTTAGTTTTTTATTTTTTCAGTTTTTTTTCTTTGTTCGTTTTTTTCAGTATTTTTTTAAACTAGTATGTTTTAATAACTCGTTTTGGATCATAACGAATTTTGAATTTTGGATCATAAGTTTGGATCAAAAAAACATATTTTGGTTTTAATATTTTTTGATCATGTATATATATATATATATATATATATATATATATATATATATATATATATATATATATATATATATATATATATATATATATATATATATATATATATATGTTGCTATTTTGATAAGTTTTGATTCATAAAATAATTAGTTTATAACAGTTTGAATCATAAAACATATTTAGGTTCTTAATATTTTTGGATCATGTATATTTTTTTTGCTATTTTGATGAGTTTTTTACTTAAAAATATAAAAATGAACACTTAAAAAGCCTTTTTTTTCTTTCCAAAAAATTGTTTTTGTAAACTTACTAATATAATATCTACAATGATCCTTTAAATTTTCATAATTTTTGGAATTTTTTATAATTTTTGATTTTTTATAAAAATTAAAAATAAAAATATTTTTTTTTAATTTTTCATGATGATGCTTGTTTTGTAGAGAATTAAATTTTAAGAACTTTATTTTTTTCAGAAATTTTTTTATAAAGAAAAAAAAGTTAGGGCCCAAAAACAAAGTTAGTGGAATAAAAAAAACCCAGCAAACGAGATTATGACAAGTGTCACAATGGGGGGTAGGGTACTCGATTAGATAACTATATTATCATTCTTAATTTGTCTTATTCACCTACTAGTTTTAATTTTAGACAACTAGCCCCCCAAACTTTTAAAATGTGTCAGTTTTTTTTCACAATGAATCTTAGCCACCAATTTTTCAAGATTAGAGGTCCATTGTGACACCCCCATTTTTACTGTTTGCAAATACTATGGTTTTTCATATAAATACATGAATACAAAAATACGGTTTATCAAAAAACCGATAATTTACATGTTTTAAAACTGTGGGTGTTACAAATCCATACCAAATCTAACCATAGTAAGCAAGAAAAGGATTAAACCTCGTGTCCAAAGTAGGAGCTAACTCAAGCTCCACTCCAGCTAAACTTCATCCCATCTATAGCAATTTATATTAACCTGGAATACATGGCAAAACATAGAATACGTAAGACAAAATGTCTCGTGAGTTACATGAGTTTTAGACTCAAACCTTTAACTTCTTTTTCCAACTTTTATAAAACTTGTAACATATAACATCTTTCAAAACTTTATAGTAATAACATACTATAACTCTTTACTTCTCAAAAATCATTTCATGACATACTTTACAAAATTAACATCTTTCAAATTCACTTCATAATATACTTTTCAAAAATAGCTTATTTCTTACTTGCTTTGACTGGTTTTATAAGCTTGCTGGATTTTTATACTTAGGGCTTTAATCACCATAAGTGATACCCCAAGTCTCTATGGCTAGAAAGAACGGATCAATCCTCACCATAGAAGTGCTGAGGCAATCTACTTCGCGATGGGGCTTTTTCCCCAGTAGATCCCTTACCTAACCCGGGAAGGTTGGAACATAGTTCCCTTACTAACGCTGCTTGCTACAATTACCAGTCATACAAAAACTTTCTGCTTGCTTGAACATTTCTCATAAACATATAACTTGTGGCTAGATGCCAAACTACATCATTTTATGTCTTTACGGCTAAATGCCAAATATAGCTTTCATCACATAATAATCATATGTTTAAAACATATTTTTCTAACATACTAAGCTTTATGCCAAAATATACTTTTCAACATC
Organism: Cichorium intybus; assembly: GCA_023525715.1. Classification (NCBI taxonomy): domain Eukaryota; kingdom Viridiplantae; phylum Streptophyta; class Magnoliopsida; order Asterales; family Asteraceae; genus Cichorium; species Cichorium intybus. Next base: position 154,769,608 of record CM042009.1, on the reverse strand, counting down.
TTATGGCTATATGTCATTCTTACTCGAAAACATATATATTTTATAACTAAAACATACTTCTTAAACATCTTGTGGCTATATGCCATTCATACTTGGAAACATATATCACTTGTAATAAAAAATATACTTTCACATAATTGGTTCATAGACCAACACACCTTCCTTTAATTCAACTTGTAGTTCAAAACATGCATATAATTTCACATATAGAAATTTTATAAGGAAATCTTGAAAATACTTACTTGTCATGTACCCCAGAATGGGTAAAAATACTGCATGTACTCACCTCAAGTCGGCAATGTAGAAATCTGTGCGGCAACTCCGCAAATCCAACCAAGCTTAAAACCGCACACCTTATACTCCTATAAGGTATATTAAGTTAATTATTACCAAATACACTAATTAACATTACTATAAATAGATACTTATAGCGTTGCTTATAGTTTAAATGTTTATAACTTTCGACATGCACCGTGTCTCGACATATACCCCCACCCCTTTTTATTTACTTTTACTCAACAAATAAGTTATTATATGATTCAATTAATTTTAAGGAAACTCAAGCCCACATCATGACACCCAAAACCAAAAACTAAGATGATTAACACAAAAGAGGAAACTAACAGCAAGGCTGATTTCTGGACCCTCAACAAGATTTGCAATATTAGGTCAAGTAAAGATTGAAAATAAAATCCAATAAAAATCATGGGTAAACTAGACCCAAGGGAAAGATCACAGGACCTGACCTCAGGTCTTTTGCATTCACCAATAAGAAATGATAAATCGATAAAGTTGAATGAATTGATCAGTCCACTCACAGGACCACACCTTAAAGAAATATTAGTCGCTCAAAATGGGTTAAGAATTGAACTCTGAAATTTGGTATGGACTAAATAGACTTCAAAAGTGAACTAAGGCCACAGACCTTGCCCCCAAAAGATTTTTGTACAATTTATAATGAATTAATCAAGACAGGGGACCAAAACTGACAGCACCTGGACCAATTAGTGGAAATGGACAATTCCACATCACTTAAGATCTGAATCAATTCATAACCTTTTAAGAGAACAAACTAGACACAATTACCAATTTAGGGACATAAAATTCAATCCAATTGGACACTCACACGATTTTATATGAATTTACCAATTTAAGAATTAACAATCACACAAAAAGAAGGAAATGAGCAGCAACATTTCTGTCACAACTCAGCATAGCTTGACAAGATTGGTCCAAAAACCTAACTTCTGAAAAGAAATAAGTCAAGCCTTTTGGATGAGTTACACTAGACATGAAAATAAATCTCGCATCCAAATATCAAACTCAAAGCATAAGCCAATTGAGAAATAAAAATCGTGCAACAAGGACAATGTGCAGAGCTACAAATTCTGGTTCAGTCAAGGAGAAGACATTGAAAACCTGGCTTCCTAATGGAATTGGATCAAGCCCTCTGGATGGAACACACTATACATGAGGATGGACTTTCCATCAAATTTTCCGACCTAAACTATGAACCATTTAGGAATTAAAAATCCCACAAGTTGACTTAGGTGTGCAGCAACCAATCTGTGGAGGTCGGATTGCACACACAAAAATCAAAACCAAAACAATGAACTGAGTCAAGACCTTTTGGTCGAGTATGGATCATGAGAAGGTTCTTCTCCACACAAAATTTCAGAACAATCCAGTGAACATACGATTTTACAAGAATTTCACAACACAATTGGACACAGAGATCATACTCATGGGAATCGGGTTTAAAACCCTAGAAAACGACCAAATAAGGTCTGGACCCCAACTGATGAACTTAAATAGACATCGAGACGAAACCATGGACACTGGAATCACCTGATTTGGACATCGTATGATTTTTCTACGAATTTTCTAAAACATATCCAAAAACTGTGAAAATCCGAAAATGACAAACATGACATTAGGGTCTAGGGTTTCAACTCCTAAACCCATTAAGACAACAATTAAGACTTATAAAGTCAGAAACAAATCCATTAAGACCAGAATTAAGTCAAAAGCACATCAAAAATCAGAAAGTTTGAGAATCTAGAACTCACATAGCTTGGAGAAGCAAATCTAGAACTCACATTGCTTTCTTTTCTCTTTTCTGAATTCCCTCAACTGAAAACGTGACCAGGGGAATAGAAATCCCTGATCTATATTAATAATCTCACTTATGACAAAAATGCCCCTGCCTCCATGCCTTAGCAAAATGTTAATTTTTTTCTGAATGTTTTACTCAAGTTTACGACATCACAACTTCCACCTACGATATTGGAATTTTACAAACTTTATATTATTAGAAAGCTGGAAACGAGCTTAACATTTTCACCTTACTGACTAAATTCTGAATCCAAATGGATTTTACATTACAGACTCTCAAACATTGCCCGATAGTCATTTTTGTCACTTTTTGGTCAACTTTGACCTGTCATAACTTCTTCGTTTTAACTCCAAATGATATGAATCTTTTTCCTATCATCTTAACTCATCAAGATCTATAAAAGTCTTATTGATGACTTTTTCCCAAATCCGTATAGATATTTACATATTAATTTTTTTAAAATTTAAGAATTAATCTTTTCATTTTTAACCCCAATTTCCCATTTATTCCAACAAATTTAAGTTTATAAATATGACATAAACCTTCTACTATAATTTCCAATCTAAAAACATTACTTCCATTATTTTCTTTTATTATCAATATTATTATTTATTTTTTTGTTAAAATAAATACTTAGTTGCTAAAAATAAAGAATTGGGAAACGGGTGTTACAAATCTCCCCCACTTATAAGAATTCCGTCCCCGAAATTCAACACCAAGATATTAAGTAATCAAGGTTGAAACTTTCATTTGCCCATAATTCCACAAAATTAATTATTTGTGAATATAACAGCCCATTTTTCATTTTCATTTTGGTCTAGTATTTTGCCCATAACTACTAGCCCAACGATATGAGCCCAAATAAGTTAAACTTTAGCCCATTAGGCCTAAAGTCCAACACTTTGTTTTTATGTGATATCACATCACTATTGATCAACAGCGTTCATCAGTCTGTATTAAAGTAATCAGTAAACGACACCATTATATTCACCTTTATTCCAAAAAAAATCTCATCAATATTCCTTTATCACTAGAGTCTAGCAGCGAATTTTGAAAATTAACCGTCACTCAGGGTAGTGGAGGGTCGCATCCACTGTAGATGGTTTGAATTTTGGTAATAAGAACGTAAAGTGTCCTTTCAATTACATACGTCCTTTCGGTTTCAGCTGCAAAATGCTATATATACAGGTAAGTAGCATCATTTATTTCCACATTCATTTTCAGTCCCATTCTCTTCTATCACTAGTTTGTTCGTATACGAACTCACATTTAAAGCTAAGTCATGGAAAACAGATCTTCAATGGGCGATCTGTCAAACCCTGGACCTGGTTTTCCGCAAGGAGAGGGTTCTTCAAATCAAACATCTTTACTGGAGTTCGGTGACTTTAACATTCTAAACATCCATTATTTTTATTTTTTTTCTAATGTTTTGTTGATTTTGAATTATGGTACAGCCTTCTAGAAATACAATCTATAGAGCCACTCAACGATGAGCCGGAAATTTTTCCCGAGCTAAACATCAACTTAGACGATCCGGTGAATGTATCTTTAGACCATGCACTTGATCAAACTCCACACCTTCTACCAGGTTAAATTCTTTTAAATGATTGCTTTTATGAATATTCAATTTTGTTTTATCATCTGATAATTGTTGTTTGTAGACCCATCTGTGGATGATTTATCTGGCTACAATCCATTCATCGACGTACCCTCAACGAGTAGTGAGATCATCCCCATGAATCAAGAATTCATGACTGACATTCAGAAGGAAAGTCAATTACAAACAACTCATAACATTACTATTGAAATGAATCCCGAACTTGGGGTTGGTTTTCAATATCAAAATCACCTTCAGGTGATTCAAAGGAACCTAGAAGGATTTCAGAATCCTGGGTCCATGATTGAAAATCTACAATTACCACCGATAGAAGCTACTGATTTTAATGAATCAATGTCCATCTTTGATTCAGAAAATCAGGATCATGTTCAAATGATCCCAAATAATAATAATAATACATTTGAACTCAATCCTTCAATTCCGACAACCACAGCAGTTGGCAGTAGAAGAGGTTTCAGACACTCATTAAGTAGGGAAATAATAGCTGAACACTTTAACGAACCAATTGAGAAAGCTGCGAAAGAACTCAACATTGGATCGACACAGTTAAAAAAACGCTGTAGAGATTTAGGTATCGATCATTGGCCCCAACGACAACTTAAGAGTCTGCAAACTCTTATTGATCGTGTTGAGGTAAAGAATTACATTTCTTTTTATATATCATAAAATTGTAATTACTAAAGTTATTTGTGTCATAGGAATTTGGCAACGAGTTTAGTGGAGCAGCAGGATTATCGAAAGATTTATTACCCAACCTAAAAAGGGAGAAAGAAGCAATAATTGAAGGGTCGCAATCAGGTCTAACAGAAGGCACAAAGAAACTAATACAAGCTGCTCATAAGGTTGAATATAAGAAAAGAAAATTTCTGGAAAAGGGGGAAACTTCATCAAGAATTCATACACAGCAGCAACCTCTGCCATCTAATTCTGGTACGAGCAGTATTAATCCTGGTTTACTCGAACATGCGAGTGAGGATAATTTTGGAGGCTCTGTAGGTAACCTAGCCTGGTTTCCTCCTTCTTATAGCTACCCCCAGCTGGTTCCAAATTGGAACCCTTCCTCATCACTTCCCTACTTACACACTCCTCAGACGAGTCAATTTTTAGCCCATACTCATGGGGTTACGAGTTCCAACCCTATCGAGACCCCACGCCTTGGAGCTCCTCCTCCAATAACTGAAAACATACCCCTTCCAAATCCTCAAGAAGGTACAAGTCGACCTACAGATGACAAAGAGTGGAGTGTAGAAGATCTTTTTTCGCTTCCTTCTGATTCTTTAGTTTAGGCTACTAGTTCTGTAAACTTTTCTTAATGTATTAATATAAAGTTATAGTAATGGGTCACATGTATCGATGTATTACTACTTTTATTTATTATTATTATTATTTTCCAATCTTTCTTTCTTTGGTCATTGTAGTGACACTACTTTTATCTTTATTCTATAATTCCTAATTCGTTTCCGTTAGACAACGAAATTTTCAGTTATACACTTTTTTTTTGTACTATATACTCCATTAACATTTTCAATATATTTATTCCTTCAGGCCATGTCTCTTTTACTGGTTCCTTTCATATTGTCTCGGGAGTATTAACTATCTTATTAATTTCTTTTACCTTGTCATATTAAGTGGTATATATCCACTGCATTAACCTTTAATACTTATTACATAGGCATATAACCTCTATGTTATTCTTATTACTCTCTTCACAACCTTACTCACCAGACTACCATAATTCCTTTACGGTTCCACCAGTCTCAATACATATCCTGTGATTATGATAATACGGGCCCATATTACCATAACCACCTATACATATTGATTCTGTTGTTACCACAAAGTTTCATGGGACACTGGTTCTTTTAATACATAACACCATTATAAGTACATGGTGATCATTACTAGAAATCTTACTACTTTATATACATAGTCTTTAATAAATATAGATAGTTATGGAAAATATCATACCATTTTCTTAACAGTCAAACTTTTTGCTCAATCAAAGCATTAGCTAAACATTTCTTAAAGTTATATATATACATATATTAAATGATGTGTAATATCTTAGTCATTTAAGACATCATATAGTACACTTTCATGAACTAACATTCCTATAGCACGAGTTTAAGCCTAGGAGTGGAACAAGCCAATCCTAATTCGCTTAAACTATGGCTCTGATACCAACTTGTGACACCACCATTTTTACTGTTTGCAAATACTATGGTTTTTCATATAAATACATGAATACAAAAATACGGTTTATCAAAAACCGATAATTTACATGTTTTAAAACTGTGGGTGTTACAAATCCATACCAAATCTAACCATAGTAAGCAAGAAAAGGATTAAACCTCGTGTCCAAAGTAGGAGCTAACTCAAGCTCCACTCCAGCTAAAATTCATCCCATCTATAGCAATTTATATTAACCTGGAATACATGGCAAAACATAGAATACGTAAGACAAAATGTCTCGTGAGTTACATGAGTTTTAGACTCAAACCTTTAACTTCTTTTTCCAACTTTTATAAAACTTGTAACATATAACATCTTTCAAAACTTTATAGTAATAACATACTATAACTCTTTACTTCTCAAAAATCATTTCATGACATACTTTACAAAATTAACATCTTTCAAATTCACTTCATAATATATTTTTCAAAAATAGCTTCTTTCTTACTTGCTTTGACTGGTTTTATAAGCTTGCTGGATTTTTATACTTAGGGCTTTAATCACCATAAGTGATACCCCAAGTCTCTATGGCTAGAAAGAACGGATCAATCCTCACCATAGAAGTGCTGAGGCAATCTACTTCGCGATGGGGCTTTTTCCCCAGTAGATCCCTTACCTAACCCGGGAAGGTTGGAACATAGTTCCCTTACTAACGCTGCTTACTACAATTACCAGTCATACAAAAACTTTCTGCTTGCTTGAACATTTCTCATAAACATATAACTTGTGGCTAGATGCCAAACTACATCATTTTATGTCTTTACGGCTAAATGCCAAATATAGCTTTCATCACATAATAATCATATGTTTAAAACATATTTTTCTAACATACTAAGCTTTATGCCAAAATATACTTTTCAACATCTTATGGCTATATGCCATTCTTACTCGAAAACATATATATTTTATAACTAAAACATACTTCTTAAACATCTTGTGGCTATATGCCATTCATACTTGGAAACATATATCACTTGTAATAAAAAATATACTTTCACATAATTGGTTCATAGACCAACACACCTTCCTTTAATTCAACTTGTAGTTCAAAACATGCATATAATTTCACATATAGAAATTTTATAAGGAAATCTTGAAAATACTTACTTGCCATGTACCCCAGAATGGGTAAAAATACTGCATGTACTCACCTCAAGTCGGCAATGTAGAAATCTGTGCGGCAACTCCGCAAATCCAACCAAGCTTAAAACCGCACACCTTATACTCCTATAAGGTATATTAAGTTAATTATTACCAAATACACTAATTAACATTACTATAAATAGATACTTATAGCGTTGCTTATAGTTTAAATGTTTATAACTTTCGACATCCACCGTGTCTCGACATATACCCCCACCCCTTTTTATTTACTTTTACTCAACAAATAAGTTATTATATGATTCAATTAATTTTAAGTAAACTCAAGCCCACATCATGACACCCAAAACCAAAAACTAAGATGATTAACACAAAAGAGGAAACTGACAGCAAGGCTGATTTCTGGACCCTCAACAAGATTTGCAATATTAGGTCAAGGAAAGATTGAAAATAAAATCCAAAAAAACTCATGGGTAAACTAGACCCAAGGGAAAGATCACAGGGCCTGACCTCAGGTCTTTTGCATTCACCAATAAGAAATGATAAATCGACAAAGTTGAATGAATTGATCAGTCCACTCACAGGACCACACCTTAAAGAAATATTAGTCGCTCAAAATGGGTAAAGAATTGAACTCTGAACTTTGGTATGGACCAAATAGACTTCAAAAGTGAACTAAGGCCACAGACCTTGCCCACAAAAGATTTTTGTACAATTTATAATGAATTAATCAAGACAGGGGACCAAAACTGACAGCACCTGGACCAATTAGTGGAAATGGACAATTCCACATGACTTAAGATCTGAATCAATTCATAACCTTTTAAGAGAACAAACTAGACACAATTACCAATTTAGGGACATAAAATTCAATCCAATTGGACACTCACACGATTTTATATGAATTTACCAATTTAAGAATTAACAATCACACAAAAAGAAGGAAATGAGCAGCAACATTTCTGTCACAACTCAGCATAGCTTGACAAGATTGGTCCAAAAACCTAACTTCTAAAAAGAAATAAGTCAAGCATTTTGGATGAGTTACACTAGACATGAAAATAAATCTCGCATCCAAATATCAAACTCAAAGCATTAGCCAATTGAGAACTAAAAATCGTGCAACAAGGACAATATGCAGAGCTACAAATTCTGGTTCAGTCAAGGAGAAGACATTGAAAACCTGGCTTCCTAATGGAATTGGATCAAGCCCTCTGGATGGAACACACTATACATGAGGATGGACTATCCATTAAATTTTCAGACCTAAACTATGAACCATTTAGGAATTAAAAATCCCACAAGTTGACTTAGGTGTGCAGCAACCAATCTGTGGAGGTCGGATTGCACACACAAAAATCAAAACCAAAACAATGAACTGAGTCAAGACCTTTTGGTCGAGTATGGATCATGACAAGGTTCTTCTCCACACAAAATTTCAGAACAATCCAGTGAACATACGATTTTACAAGAATTTCACAACACAATTGGACACAGAAATCATACTCATGGGAATCGGGTTTAAAACCCTAGAAAACGACCAAATAAGGTCTGGACCCCAACTGATGAACTTAAATAGACATCGCGACGAAACCATGGACACTAGAATCACCTGATTTGGACATCGTATGATTTTTCTACGAATTTTCTAAAACAGATCCAAAAACTGTGAAAATCCGAAAATGACAAACATGACATTAGGGTCTAGGGTTTCAACTCCTAAACCCATTAAGACAACAATTAAGACTTATAAAGTCAGAAACAAATCCATTAAGACCAGAATTAAGTCAAAAGCACATCAAAAATCAGAAAGTTTGAGAATCTAGAACTCACATAGCTTGGAGAAGCAAATCTAGAACTCACCTTGCTTTCTTTTCTCTTTTCTGAATTCCCTCAACTGAAAACGTGACCAGGGGAATAGAAATCCCTGATCTATATTAATAATCTCACTTATGACAAAAATGCCCCTGCCTCCATGCCTTTGCAAAATGTTACATTTTTTTCTGAATGTTTTACTCAAGTTTACGACATCACAACTTCCACCTACAATATTGGAATTTTACAAACTTTATATCATTAGAAAGCTGGAAACGAGCTTAACATTTTCACCTTACTGACTAAATTCTGAATCCAAATGGATTTTACGTTACAGACTCTCAAACATTGCCCGATAGTCATTTTTGTCACTTTTTGGTCAACTTTGACCTGTCATAACTTCTTCGTTTTAACTTCAAATGATATGAATCTTTTTCCTATCATCTTACCTCATCAAGATCTATAAAAGTCTTCTTGATGACTTTTTCCCAAATCCGTATAGATATTTACATATTTATTTTTTTAAAATTTAAGAATTAATCTTTTCATTTTTAACCCCAATTTCCCATTTATTCCAACAAATTTAAGTTTATAAATATGTCATAAACCCTCTACTATAATTTCCAATCTAAAAACATTACTTCCATTATTTTCTTTTATTATCAATATTATTATTATTTTTTTTAAATAAATACTTAGTTGCTAAAAATAAAGAATTGGGAAACGGGTGTTACATCCAGATTTGTCCTCACGAAAATTGGAGTACTCACCGATCTTATATATATATATATATATATATATATATATATATATACATATATATATATATATACATATATATATATATATATATATATATATATATATATATATATATATATATATATATATATATATATATGTATATAGATATATATGTATATATATGTATATATATACATATATATATGTATACATACATATATATATATATATATATATATATATATATATATATATATATATATATATATATATATATATATATATGTATATATATATATATATATATATGTATACATACATATATATGTATATATATATATATATATATATATATACATATATATATATATATATATATGTATACATACATATATATATATATATATATATATATATATATATATATATATATATATGTATATATATATATATATATATATATATATGTATACATACATATATATGTATATATATATATATATATATATACATATATATATATATATATATATATATGTATATATACATATATATATATATATATATATATATATATATATATATATATGTATATATATATATATATGTATATATATATATATATATATATATATATATATATATATTTATATATATATACATATATATATATATATATATATATATATATATATATATATGTATATATACATATATATATGTATATATACATATATATATATATATATATGTATATATATATATATATATATATATATATATATATATATATATATATATATATATAGGGTCCGGTTCCGGTGATGTCTCTTTTTTCGGTGAGGACTCGCGAGGATACCTTAAAAAAATTGAAAAAAAATATAAAAAAAAAATACAAATCATAAAATCGAGAATAGTACTATATCATTATCAAAAAAAATTTGAAAAAAAAATTTGCATCATTGCAAAACATAATGATGCAATTTTTTCTGTTTTTATTTTGGATCATTATTTCATTATAAAAAAATAATGATCGAAAAGTTTTTTTTTTGAATCTTTTTTTTTCTCCGATATAGTACTATGATCCATTTTATTATTTATATTTTTATATATTTTAAGTTTTTTAAGGTGTCCTCGCAAGTCCTCACTTTAAGAAGAGTTCTCACCCTATCCTGATTCTATATATATATATATATATATATATATATATATATATATATATATATATATATATATATATATATATATATATATATATATATATATATATATATATATATATAGAAAGAGGATCGTGTAGGAACCCAAAATCCGGTAAGAACGGCGAGGACAAATCTGGACCTTTAATCTTGAAAAATGAGTGGATTAGATTCAATGTGCAAATAATGACCATGTATTCAAATTTAAAGGTTGTTTTTGTAAATTTCAGAAACTAAAAGGAAGGGAAATAGAAGTTCTTAGGGATATTTATGTCAATTTCCTCAACATTACGCGCCTAACTTTCAGCAATTTGGAGAACCCACGCGCCCCAATCTCCACGCGCCACGTGGCGCTGTGTGATTGGCCCTTTTTTTTCCACTCATTTTGTATTTTGGCCATAACTTTTTTTTTTTTGAAAAAAAAAATCTGAAAAAACCAAAGTTCTTAAAATTTAATTCTCTACAAAACAAGCATAATCATGAAAATTTGAAAAAAATTATTTTTTTTAATTTTTATATTTAAAAAGTCAATAAAATAAAAAAAAATCTTTCAAAAATTTTAAAAATTCAAGGAATCATTCTAGATATCATATTAGTAAGTTTGTAAAAAGAATTTTTTGAAAATAAGTTTTTATGTGTATATTCTTTTTTATTTTTAAGCAAAAACTCATCAAATTACCTAAAAAAAAGTCTATGATCCAAAATATTAAGAACCAAAATATGTTTTATGATTCAAAACTCATGATCCAAGATTTAAAATTCGTTATGATTCAAGATCCAAAAGTCATTATTATCCAAAACGAGTTAAAAAAACATATAACGATAAAATGATTCAAAACTTATGATCTAAGATGCAAAAAAAACTATGATCCAAAATGTTATGATCCAAAAATACATGATCCAAAATGTTATGATTAAAAATATGATGATTCAAAATGATTAGATTAAAGATACGAAAAAAAAAGCGTTCAAATTAAGATTAAAAAATATTAAAAATTAAAAAATATACATAAAAATGAAACAAAACAAAAAAAAACAAAAAAAAATTAAAAACCGAGTACTGTAGCATTCAAAAAATAAATAAAAAAATTAAAAAATAAAAAAAATAAAAAACTAAAAACCGAGTATAATCGAAAATAAAAAAAATTTTGAAAAAAAATAATTTTTTTTGAATAAAAAATAAAATAAAAAACGAAAAAAACCACTTAAATCATGTTGAAAAAAAAAACTCACTTAAAAACCCACTTAAATCATCTAGTTCGTATTTCGTTCCGTGAAGGTGCGTTCGCACGTGATTGCGTCACGTCGAAGGAAAACGTTTTGACGTTATTGACCTGATGAGAATGATTGGACGATAAGAGTAGTCGCGGTTTCTACCGGATTTTGGGTTCCTACCGGATCCTATATATATATATATATATATATATATATATATATATATATATATATATATATATATATATATATATATATATATATATATATATATATATATATATATGTATGTATGTATGTATGTATGTATGTATGTATGTATGTATGTATGTATGTATGTATGTATGTATGTATACTTACATATATATATATATATATATATATATATATATATATATATATATATATATATTAAAATTCCTATTTTATAATTTATTATATAATTAAAATATTAAATAATAATACTTTAGTTTTGATCGTGATTCGAAAGTTAAAAGCGTTTGTGAACAATGAAACGATCTGACGGTTCTTTTTTGGCTTTTGGAAAATGCAAATTTGCAATGTTGCTATTGGGTGTTGCGTTGAAAACCTGGAAATTGACATCAACATTCAAATCTACAACTTAGTTATCATTTTGCAATTTAAAAGTTCTTCATTAAGCTATCAATTTGTAATTTAAAGTTTTAAATGATTTATTGATTGTTGTTCGGATTTAACTGAAAACCAAACCAAGTAAACCGAACCAAATTAATCAAAAACCGATAAAACCGAACATTATTCGGTTTGGTTTCGGTTAATATTTTGGAAGTAAAAAACCGATTAAACCAAACCGAATAAACCGAAAACCGAGTAAACTGGCCGAATAACACCCTAAACAATACTTACACTCATTTTCTTTGATCTCGCTAACTCGTCGGTGATGCGTCTCACAAGTCACAAGTGACAGTCGAGAACTCGCACACTCGCGCTTCTCGATCAATTAAGGCATAGGCATTCGTCAAATTGTAGACTGAGATCCCGTTCTAGTGTTCCTCCATCGAGACTCCAGCACATACTCCCAAGCCGACAAGCCCCAAGATGATTACAAATTAAATTGTGTCTCTTTATGATGTATGCATATCATCGGTATATGTTTGTGTTGGAACTAAAACTTAAACAGAAATTTTATGTTCGTTTCTTATAATCTAATTAGGTCACTCATTAAATCATTTTTATGGTTTCTGTCTTTGTGAAAGTGAAAGGGTATGCTCAGTGGCGGATCCAGGAATTATCTTTAGGGTGTGCAAAAAAAAAATTCCCCGGAATGTAAAGGGTGCACTTATAGAAAAAAGGGTGCACTTTTGTGGGTAATTGATCAAAGCCCAAAGTTTAAGTTAATTAGTGGATGTCATTTTTTTTTCCGAGGGGGTGAAACGTACTAGTAGAAAAAAAAATTTACAAAGGCCCGCAAAAGTTGAGCCGGTGCACAGCCCCCCCCCCCCCGCCCTATACTGGAATCGCCCCTGGGTATGCTTGGTTCTTTATTCTTATAATGTGATTTTGTCATTCCAAATTATGATGTATGTACTATGTAGAACGTAGAATGTATATTTATTGTAATTTGATTCTTATTTCTGAAACTGAAAGTTTATGTTTCTGAAATGATATTCTGTTATCGGTTAGGCCAACCCGAAGCTGATTAAGTTATATCTGATTAACCGGGAAACCGACTTTTATACAGTTCGATTAACGGTCAGTTTGGGTGACTAACTCAAACCGATTAATCAGAAAAATCGTTTGATGTACACTCCTAATTAAAGCAAAAAAAAAAAAACATTATAAAGAAAACACTTTGGCTAAACAAAATTAAAAAGAAATATATATGAAGAGAAAAAAGCGTAATTTATTCAAAATAATCATGACAGGTATTCGCTTTAAAACAAAAGGTTTGATTTTTTAAGCATTAAAATATGTATCATCTAAAAGAGTGAAAAAAAAAAAAAATAGATACAAAGAAAAACTTTTTAGCCTAAAGGGAGTGGCCTCGCCAACTCCCTCGCTAAACAAGCTGCCAAAGCTCGCCAACTGCACCAAATATCCTCGCCCTCGTTTTCGCCAAGCTTCCTTCGTCGAGATTTCAGCGAGGTCGCCAAGCAACACCCACCTTTACCACCCAAGCTATATCTCCTCGCCAAAGCTCGCCAACTGCACCAAATATCCTCGCCCTCGCTCTCGCCTTTCTGCTCCCAGCCTTTAGCGAGGGGGATGGCTCGCCGACCACTCCCCCCAGCCTAAAAATCTATCAGGGCTATCGCATACGATATAAATGAAATATGAAAATTTCAAATTTCACGAATATAAGCAATAATACATGCTAAGTAGTATCATAGAGTTATTGGCCGTCAACAATTTTTTAGAATATTTCATTAGCAATATCTTAAAATATGTTATCACATGTATTTTCGTATTTTAACGGTCCACACAATTAAGTGTAATGTATGTCTTACAACACAATTTGTGACACTTGCTAACCAAACTTCATGCATTTTCTCTTAATTATTAATTATAAAACAATACGAGTATTCTTATTGATAACCAAACATCATATTATTAATAATAATTATTTTTATATTATAACAATTATTATTAATTATTATTGTTGTAATTATTATTATTGCTATTATTATTATTATTATAGTCAACCTTTTGCAAAAGGAATTTGTCTCGACAATAATAGAAAACAACTCCAATTGGTGTATGTTATAAGATTCCTTTTTAATCAACTTCCATAAAAAGATTAAAAGAAATGGTTATTTTGCAACATATTTATCAAAATAATGAATAGTCAACAGTGTAATTTATTTTGAGAATAGGATATGAAGTCTTTGCTATCTCACACTTGTAACTTAAACATACACAAAATACAATAATAATAGTAGCAATACCAAATAAAATAGAAAATAGTCTATCGGTATATGAGTAACGGAAATGGGATATCTTCATATTTCATCTCCTTTAAATTTCTGTTATGCTTATTCTATGATTCGATTAGATTTATCCCTTGTTTAACGAGAATATGATGTTTCTACTTGTATTTATACTTCATTGACGTTTAATGAAACTCCTTGGGAACGTCTTCCAAACTATAATATTGTATCAAAGAGCAACTAAACGATCTCGTAATATACCTATGCATTGTAAAACCCACCATCAAGCAAGATGACTCATAGGGAGAGCAGTGAGGCAGCGACGCCAACACCATCACAAATAGATCACAGTTCAGTCTATGACATACAGGCATTGAACTACCCATGTTAGATGCAAGTAAACGATGCTCTCACAACATGGAGAATGGTCACAAGAGAGAGATAATTTTCTCTTTGTAAAGAACAAAATCAGGTTTGTCAATGGAAGCATTGGGATGCCCAAGGAATGACATGATGACACGCCTAGGTCGTCGTGCGGTCAAAAATAAAGAAAACCTAACACACACACTAGTACAGTGGTAGTCAGGGTCGATCCGCAGGAGCTTCGTGGTTAGAACAGATGACATATTACCAACTAGTAGTATCACGCTACAGTCGGAGGACCTGATTTCTAAGTTTTCAACTACCAACAAGCAATCACTAACCAAAGTCAAGCTAAGCATAAGCTAACCCAACTCAAACTAACCTAGTCACTTTCTGAAATCAGAAGTGCATCTCTGAATCAGAAGCAAACAAAGGCATCCAAACCAAACAAAGCATAACCTAACTAATAACTAGGGTTCTGACTGAACAGCTACTAGCTAGAGTTCAATGCCCAAAACTAACCTAATTGGCTACTGATTTCAGCAAAGGAAAACAGTTCCAACCAAGGTCAAAGCAAGATTCAAACACAATTCAAACAATCAAAACATAATCAAACATCCAAAACATCAAAATACCAATAATACTTATAACCGAATGATTCTCATTCATCAAACTCAGATCCAAACATCAAAACAGTAACTAAAGACTACTAAAACAGAAACCTAAGCTTGATATCAATGGTTGTCACTCCCAAAGATACAAACTAAAGCTTACAACTTTCTAACTAATTGAAAATAAAATCCAAAACATAAAAAATACCAATTGAGAACTTGCTGGAACGAAATCTTGGAGTCAAAGAGCTTCAAGGTCGATTTTACACCCGGTCTTTGCTAGGGTTTTCGGCTGTAAATGCCTCTATTTATAGTTGCAAATTTCTCGAGGCCGCACCGCGCTTTTGTGGATTCCGCAGCACGCGTACTTACCAGATCCCGTTTCTTCGGCATTTGAATGTGTTACACCGCATTAAGCCAGCGTCGCGCGTTTCATAGATCCGCGGCGCGCGTACGTGTTTCCTTGATTTTTCATTCTTTTCCAAACTTCTTCCTTTTGCACGCTTTTAGTCCATGTTTCCATTCTTTTCCTCCAAACAAGTCCTGGCACGAAAAGTGAGAATACCAAGATATATCTGATATAATTTCATCAAGAACAAGGCTCAACAACGCCTAAAATACTTGATATCACTAGGCGTTGTCACATAAGAAGCAAGCATAGAAGTGACGTGACACAATGAGCAGATACTTGGCATGAGCATATATAGAGACAAAGTTGCTAGGGTTGATGATATGTTGGTAGCATGGTCCGACATAGAGGAGATCAACAGGCTGAAGAAGCTATTGGCTAAAGAGTCCGAGATGCAGGACATTGGTGCAACTAAGCATATACTTGGCATGAACATAGTCAGAGACGAAGTGGTCGATACTATAAAACTTTCCCAACACAAGTATATCTAGAAAGTGTTAGACAAGTTCAACATGCAAAATGCTAATGTCAGAAGTACAAATCTTAGGGGTTAGTTGAAACTCTCAAAGAGCCCATCCTCAAAGAACAAAGAAGACAAGGCTGAAATGGTAACGATCTCTTATGCATCTATAGTTGGTAGCTTAATGAAAACTTTAGTGTGCACCAAATAGGACATAGTTCATGCAGTGAGAGTAGTCGGCAAATTTATGTCAAATCCTGGAAGAGCATTGGGAATGAGTCAAATGGCTGCTTAGCTACTTGAAATGAACTTCGGATGTGACCGTAAGTTTCTGAAGGTAGAAGATCATTCTCGAAGCTTCATTAATGCTGAACTGGGAGGGTTATGTGGATTTAGGTAAACACATTATGGGTTATGTAATCACAATATCGAGAACCACAATCCGTTGGATTTTAAGGCTACAGAAAGGTGTTGCTCTTTCAGCAACCAGTGCAGAGTATATGGCTCTGGCAGAAGCAAGCAAAGAGCTCACATGGTTGAAGAACTTACTATCATAATTAGTCTTGAATTAAGAAGTTTTTGTTCAACATTGCGATAACCGAAGTGCAGTTCACCTAGCAAAGAATCCGATGTTTCACAACAAGATGAAACATATCAACATGAGGTACCACTTTATGAGAGAGCTAATATCTGAAGGTACCCTCAACTTGAAGAAGATCCTTGGTGCACAAAAATTTGTAGATATGTTCACCAAGGTGGTTACAATGGAGAAGTTGAAGCTATGTATGGTTTCGACTAGCCTTTCACAAAAGTAAGGTGAAGGCACAAACTAGATATGATTTGGGTTACACATTTCAGATAGCAGCTAAGTATGTTGATTACTCTCAAAGTGGGAGATTGTTGAGGTGTGTAGTCTAATACCGAAGATGGTTAAATTCCAAATAGCGAAATATAGGCTTTGCATATGGTGGAGAATGGAGCTCCAGTATATGGTCAAGTTGGTGGTGCCGTTTCGGCCTAGAGCAAAGGGCGAATGAGAAGTTTGTGGTGTATGGAGAAGTTGGTGATCCAACTTCAGCCTGCAGTAAAGAGCGCAGGGCAAAGCAATGATCTTGGGCGAAGACTCGAGAAAAGGTAGTCGAAGCTTCAGATTGCTTCAAGTTGAGTTGAATCAATTTTCTTACGAATCAAGTTGGCGCTGATTTCAAGGGTATGTCATAATGAATATGGTGCACAAGCCCCAACCCATACGTATTAAGTCAGCTTCCCATATAAATATATCTCATTGATTGTAACCCTAGTTATGAATGACATATGAGTGATTGTGAGTCGTCTTTTTCGAGTGTAGTAAATACGAGTTTGTATAAATTCATTATCAATAAAATCTCTATAGTTTGTATGGTGGATGTAGCTTGATTACTTTGATCAAGTGAACGACATTAAATCTCTTGTATTATTGTTTAATCTTCTTGGCGTTTGTTTTCATTATTGTGCTTGGATTTGTCGAGGTTGCATTGTTATCCCAACACCATGAGTACTTTTAGAATTTTTTAATTGCTTTTTGAGAGAGTGTGTGTGTATTGATGAAGATGTGATCATGTGTCATGATATACGTAGTTATCGCACTCAGAAATCAAATATTGATGAGGGACCGAGATTTGAGATATCAGGTTCTCGCGGTGAAATATTGGTACACACACACCCACGCATATATATATATATATATATATATATATATATATATATATATATATATATATATATATATATATATATATATAT
This sequence comes from Cichorium intybus, assembly GCA_023525715.1. Classification (NCBI taxonomy): domain Eukaryota; kingdom Viridiplantae; phylum Streptophyta; class Magnoliopsida; order Asterales; family Asteraceae; genus Cichorium; species Cichorium intybus. Next base: position 154,751,037 of record CM042009.1, on the reverse strand, counting down.
ATATATATATATATATATATATATGTATACATATATGTATATGTGTATATATATATATATATATACATATATATATATATATATATATATATATATATATATATACATATATATATATATATATATATATATATATATATATATATATATATATATATATATATATATATATATATATATATATATATATATATATATATAGAGGTAGGTTCAATAGAGTCCCTTTAAAAGGTAGAGAACTGGAGGCCAAATCTTAGCCATCTATTATTCTAGATCTAGGGCTCTGATTAATTGTAAAAATTATAATTATTAATATATTTAAATTCAAATAACTTAAATTAAATATAACAAAAGGGTATTTTGGTAAGAAAATATTAACCTATTTTTATCAACTCCTATTTTTTCTCTAACCTCTCTTCTCTTTATTACGCTCTCTGTCTCTCTTTATTAGGGCATGGTCGTATCCCACAACCAGAAAGAATGAACGAGTTTGGGAAGGTCGGATTTGGCTTTGTGGTTTGCGATTTCTGGCTGAGAGACGACGGGATCGACCATGAGAGACGAGGCAGCACCTCCTCGCTGTTGCGTATTCTGATTCGACAAAGGGCCACCATCGGTGACGGTGGTGGACTCCGGTGACGGCATGAGGACTTGTTCTGGCCCTCTCGATCTCGCATCCATCAGCGATTCCAGTCCATCTCTCCGTATCATGTCTACGCATTTATCGATCTGTGCAATCTCGTATTTGACTGCCCAAAGAGAAGAGCATCAGTCATTGTGTAGTCCTGTGCTTTATCGTCGCATGGTGAAAATCCGAAAAAAAAAACGCTTGAAAACAGAAACTGTAAGTCGAACGAGGTAATTTCAATTTATTAATTTTTTAGAATGTTTGAGATTTTGATAAAATTGAGTAGCACTCTGGTGATTTCAATGTAGTAGTTTTCTAGAATTCTTGTAATTTCAATCATCTGTAAGTTTATGGACTCGCGAATTAATCATCCAACGAAGAAATTTTATTATTTTAATTAAAACATGTTGAAACATGAATTGTGGTGGAAATTTCGTGCTTTATTATTTAACGAGAATAAACAATTATAATAAAAAATGCAATAAGTATGTTAAAATAAAATCAATAACATAGAGTTTTGTTCATACATTTGCAATGACATATTTATGCAGTTTACGACATTAGAGGGTTTTTATCAATTGATTTTGAATTTCTGACTTATGCATATCTTTAGCCACTTTAATTTTTCGGTTATAATTTTTTATTTCAAATTTAAGCAATTAATGTTTTTGTTCTTTCAATTATGTAATTGTGTTATCATAAAATATAACATATAATATAAGAATAGTTCTATAGTAAACTGGTTTATATCCTTGGTTAAACCATAAAATTAAAAATTCACCGGTGAATATAGAAATATGTTTGCATATAATCTGTTTTCTGTTAAATTCATTGTTGAACACTCAAAAGAAACTTGTGATTTAATTTAATTGTTACTTACTGAAGTTAATCATCGATGAATTCATATTCACAGTCGTATTCATTGATGAATACTTGTATCAAATATACATATGGGTTATCTTTACAGATGTATTCATTGATGAATATATATTCATCAATCAATATTGTCTTAGTTAAGTTTGGTTTTTTACAAAGTCTAAGTGATTATTCTTTATTCACCAAGTTTTAATTGTTTGTATATAATATGTTTTCTGTTAATATGCTGGTGTATTCATTGATGATTAGGGGGATTCAGTTATGATTGATGCTGAATGTTGTTTACTAATCATCAATCACATTCGATTATAACAACATTTTGTTAACTTTTTGTATACATTTTTACAGATGTTATATGCTCAAACCACATATTCTTGCTCAATTTTAGAAGATTCCTGCAAAAACGTAAGCAAATCAGGTCTGAAGTTGCTGATTAGAGGAAATGCTGGTGTATTCATTGATGATTAGGGGGATTCAGTTATGATTACGGGCGTATTCATTTATGATTAGGGGCGTATTCATTTATTTCCATGATTAGGGTGTATTCAATTATGATTAGAGGTTTATTCATTTGTGATTACAACTTAACAATATTTTTTATTTCCACAATTTCCTTATATATTTATGATTACGAATGTATTGAGTTTTTTATATTTACTTTATTCATTTGTGATTACAACTTAACAAGATTGTATAGAAATTATCTTCAATTTGTGTTTTATTCATTTATGATTACAACCATATAGATATATGAATACAAAATGCGTCTATTTATACATGATTACAAATATTCTGATAAAATAATAGATTTTCAATATCATTAATAATTTGATTTATAAAAAAAACATTTTTTTTTTGAAAAAAGAAACACATTAAATGATAATTTCTTAATTTTGGTAATTAAAAAATGGAAAAATAATTAAAAAAATAATTGTTTTTTAGGTAACTATTAATCAAATCCCTAGATTTTAGGAAATTGTCAATTAATTTATTATATTATAATACACAATTACTAATATGCCCTTATAAAATGATTGGTCCACGTTTGGCCTCTAGTTCTCCACCTTTTATTGGTCTCTATATAACCTCTCCCTATATATATATATATATATATATATATATATATATATATATATATATATATATATATATATATATATATCAATGTTCTAAATGGCATGAGACGTGATGTGGCGGTAATGTCAAGCCTCAAGTTTTACAAGCCTTGATCAGCCATGACGTTTTTCAAGGCGTGATATAAGGCGGCAATTTTATATATATGTATAATTATATTGTATATAAATATATATTTATATCAAACATATCAGGTTTTTATAAGTTTTTCTTCAATAACTAATAACAAAAAGTTAACAAAAACTCAAATGGTTTGTGCCCAATCAAAAAATGCAAGACAAAGAAGAAAAAACGGGTCGCAAACAGTGAAAATTCGCGCCATAACGCGCCATGGTCGCCTTGGCACACGCCATGCCTAGCAGCGCCGCCATGAAATAGTGTCACTAAAACCTAGAAGTGTTATAGTTGCATAATAAAAAGTGCCACTAAAACCCAATAAGGCTACAACGGCACAATAAAAAACTGTCACTAAAGGCCTTTAGTGGCAGCGTTTTTAGTGACACTTTTTTTGCCGTTGATTGCCTTGGGGCCTTTAGTGACACTTTTTTTATTTTAGTGACATATAATGCCACTAAATGTCATTTTATTTGTAGTGTCGGGTGAGAACTCAAAAATTGGTGAAGACTGCAAAGACAATTTTTAGCCTTAGGATTGGAAAAAAAATAAGTGGAAGAGATTTAATTTTATTTATCATCAAAATCTCACGGGATGATATGATATTTTGGTAATTATTTACGAGATTTTGATAAATTCCGACGAATGTTAAGTATTTGGAGGGTTAATTGGTAATGAAATAAGAAAACGAATTTAAAAAAATCAGGTAAATTCCAGCAAAGGTTAAACACGCGCATCACGCTCCATCTCGCATCCTTTATCTCTCTCAGTCATATGTCGTCCAGCCATTGGCTGAGCTTTATTTTTTTATCACCCGTTTTGTTTTTCGGCTATAACTTTTTTTTACAAAAACAAATTCTTAAAAAAATCAAAGTTCTTAAAATTTAATTTTCTACAAAATAAGCACAATCATGAAAATTTGAAAAAAATTAAATTTTAAAAATTTTTAGTTTAAAAAAAAAGAAAACAAAAATATATTCTTCAAAAATTATAAAAACTTTAACAATACTTCTACTCACTATATTAGTGAATTTGGATAAAGAATTTTTTTAAAATAAAATTTTGAAGGGTTCATATTTTAATTTTAAGAAATATTTGTTTTTATAAAATATAACGAATTTTTTTAACCAAATTCAAAAAAGCATATGATAGAGTTTTTCGTAATATTGTTTTAATGAGTTTGTAAAAGAAAAAATCTTCAAAGATATTATTGTCAAGGATGCGAACATTTTGTTTAAATGATTTTAACTTTTTTATAAAAAAATAGGACGTGAAAATTTCTTTCCTCAAATTTAAATCATTTCAAGGGTTATTATATATCATATATATTATGATTTAAATTTGGGGAACGAAAATTTTCACGTCCTATTTTTTTATAAAAAAGTTAGAATCATTTAAACAAAACGTTCGTATCCTTAATAATAATATCTTTGAAAAAATTTTCTTTTACAAACTCATTAAAACAGTATTACGAAAAACTCTATCATGTGCTTTTTTGAATTTGGTTAAAAAATTCGTTATATTTTATAAAAACAAATATTTCTTAAAATTAAATTATGAACCCTTCAAAATTTTATTTTTAAAAGAAATTCTTTTTCCAAACACACTAATATAGTGTATGTGTGTGTGTATGTATGTATGTATGTATGTGTGTGTGTGTGTATATATATATATATATATATATATATATATATATATATATATATATATATATATATATATATATATATATATATATATATATATATAACTCAATGTAACACATATATTATACTAATAATAGTAATATCAAAAGTCAAATGTCTAAACTCAAAAGCGTTAATGTGTGAAACTTAATCTAATCGCAAGCTACGAGATCGATATCCGAGTCAACGTCATCTAAGACATTCACTTATTGATCAACACCTTTTACTTCAACTACAATCTCATCACCATCATCATCCCAAAGTTATATCACGTATCAGACTATCTTGCTTTAATTGTACCGATTGGGCATTTGGGCGACAACAATTAAAAAACGTTTGGGCTTATAGAAATATCACTGATATAACTGATATCTTGATATCAAAATATCAATGAAATGTTGGTATATATCACCAATTTTCTCGAGACCGAGATTAGGGACGGATATTTGAAACCGATATTTTTCTTAAGGCCGATAACCAATATCTCATTGATATCTCACTGATATTTACTGCAAAGGTCATGATAGATACAATATTGATGGTTGCATCATCATGTAATTCGAATATATATTTACCTTAATTAATCATAACATTGAGTTTAATATTATAATCATTTTTTCACATGCAACATATCGGTAGAAACAGTTGAGATTAAATGGTTTTAATAGACGTCTATATTACCATATATTTCAAAATAGTTACAATATTTTATATATACTAATAATAAAAATTGTTATTTTAATATTAATAACAACAGAATACTTACATTTAATAACATATATTTATAAATATTTTGAGTATATAATTGTATACTACACAACGCACGAGAATTCATCTAGTTAAAATAATAATAAAAGACACCATATGACTACACCATATTTCTTTGAGACATTTACAACTTTTTTAATATTCTTTTAGTAATGATTCACAACTGGTTCATTAATGTAATATACTAGTAAATAAAACAAAATTATCTACTTAAAATTTAATATTTTATAACTCTCTAATAATAAGTGGTTTTAAAAGTCTCATATAACTCCTTAATGGCAATAATTGATTTTAAACGTAATTAACAATAATAAAAATGTATAGTAACATAAATATATAACTTACATTACATTAACTTAAAAAAATGGTTGTTATTTTAAATAATCATTAAGATTGAAACTAAAATATGGTAAAATAAGTCAAATTTAAATTAATTAATCATCACAATAGTTAAAAATAACACTAAGTCAATAGTTATGTTTAATTTTATTCAAGCGCAAGCCACGGATAACAGTCATTGAGTAATGATATTGTAATGGGTTATTGACATAATGGCCCTACAAACTATCCCAAAATATTGTAAAAGGTCCCTTAACTAAATTTTGGTCTTTCCAAGCCATTAAACTCCATAATAAATTATTCATTTAGTCCTTTTTTGAAGAATTAACCGGTTACCTGGTTAAACTTTATTTTTAATTAAAAATAATGCAACGATAATTCCACATAAGCACCACGTGTACACTGTGGTAAACATTACACTGTGGTTTAATTAGCTCAACCACCATGTCCATGTTTTGACCCTTGACCGCCATGTGAAGAGCTGTTTGACCTATGAATTCTGAAACCGATTGTTGGATCTTTGGTCAATACAGAGAATACAAATTCGAAAAACAATAAATAAATAAAGGAGCGAAAACATGAACATCACTGGTGGCAATGGTGGTGTCGCTGGTGGAGATAAAGCCGTTCACACATCCTCCGCCGTGATCAACTAGTCCCACACCGTCTCCCAAAGATACCAATACCTTCTCGACAAGTCAACGCCATACGTCCGCCACCATTGGATCGGTTTCGGCGTCGCCTTCTTCATTTACGTCCTTCGAGTTTCCTTCGTTCAAGGTTACTACCTCATAACCTACGACCTAGGGATCTACACTCTTCACCTCTTCATCACTTTCCTTTCACCTCAGGTTGATCCCGAGTTTGAAGAGCCTTTCGATGGCCTTACCCTACCTATACATGGATCCGAAGAATTCCGCCCCTTCGTTCGACGTCTTCCCGAATTCAAATTCTAGTGCGTACATTTTGCCCTAATTTTAGTCCTAATCGTACATCATTACTGTAAATCGTAATCAAACGACACATCGATGCCTTTTTTTTTTTTTGCTTAAAACGCGTATGTTATTTGAGATTAAGCTTCTAAACACACGATTCCATTGAAATGATGCATGATTCTTGGCTACAGGTATTTAATTACAAAAGCAGTATGCCTTGCGTTTACGCTGACATTCTTTTGTATATTTGACATCCCTGTATTTTGGCCGATTCTATTGTTCTATTGGATTGTGTTGTTCGTTGCAACAATAAGGAGGCAGATAATGCACATGATTAAACATAGATACGTTCCATATTCTTCAGCTCTGCATCACTTTCCTTTCACCTCAGCTCTTTTGTTTCTCCATAGCAGATCGTCTCAGTATCACTCGCGGTGAGTAATCTCCATTATCGGGGCGTTTTAAAACCCTAACTCGCACCCTCCTCCAACTTTGCCTGTCTACATTCTCCTAATTTCCGGCGGATATTCCGGATGAAATGGAGGTGGAATCCCCTGATGTTGTTGCTGATTATGATGATTTTCCATTTGCACTGTCACTGTCGATGGAGCTTCCTCCACTGTAACCATCGGCGGTTGATGTGAATTCTCTGTGACAAACTCTGTCGGAGCTGGAACTTCTACTTGATCACGCACATATACAAACACCGATTTGGTGTGTGTTCTTCGATTCCTCAAGAAAAGATGAAGATAAAGTGATGGGAAATTGGGGAAATAGGTTTTAAAATTTATGAAAATATATAGTTAATTTATAAAAAACCACGTAGACGTCATGTCAGTGCCACGTGGATATGCTTTGTTGACTAAGATGAGACATGGCATGCCACGTAGGCGTGTTAACCGGATGACTCGGTCAAATTCCATACAATGGTATTTTTAACATAGATTTTGCTATTTTAAGGACTTAGAATGCACAAAAAAAACTTCAGTGACCATTTAAAATAAATGTCAAAAGTTCGTTGGACCATTATGACAATAACCCTATTGTAATATATGTTTATCTTATCATATTGTTCAAAATAGTTACAAGTTTATATATCAACTTAGTGTAACAATTATTATTTCTTAGTTAATGACTATGAAAATGTTTTAGCTACGTAATTTTAACATGCGATATGCACATGATTTCTTCTAGTAAATATTATAATTAAGGTTAGGGGTAAGCAAAAATATTGATGGTACGGAACTGAACCGGTACCGAATTGGTATCGTACCCTATACTTCGGTTCGGTACTAGGTACTTAATTTTGGGCTATTTCGGTTTTGGTACCGGTGCTTTTCCACTTCTACGTTCAAATTAAACTATTTTCCCGAACGGGTATCGGTACCGATACCGTACCCTATAATTCGGTTCAGTACCCGGTACCTACTTTTATGCTATTTCGAGATCGGTACTTTCGGTACCGGTACTGGTACTGGTTCGGTCCGGTCCGGTACCATGCTCACCCCTAATTAAGGTCATCCAAATGAATGTGGTTCACCATAGGGCAATATCTTGAATTATATTCATTTGAAACTTACAAGACTCTTCAACTTCGAATTATTAAAAACAACAATAAATTGTTTTAATTCCAAAATTCTTCAAGTTACAACTAATTAAACAATATAACCAAATGGTTTATTAACATTTAATCCTTAATTTTTACTTATAATAGTCAATTGGTACTTATGACACCTACAACTCAATAGTTTTTATTAACATTTAATCCTTAATTTTTACTTATCACACCTAATTAATATAAGAGTTATATATAGTTCACATATGTAGATTAGATTCTAGCTTGGAGAATAGTATGAAAGAAAATATGATTTGAGAACACCCATTTTGAAGTTGTATATATTTAAATTATATGATGAAGAATATACATGATGTAGCCAAAACAAATTACAAGCCACAAGACAACTAAAAAGCAACATGATTGAGAACACATACTTTGAATGTACATATAGTTATTTGGAAGGAGAAACTGTTGGGGAATAGGCAAACAATAAAACTTAAACTCTTAAGTTCACATGCAACCTAAAGGATCTATGTTGTCACTATTGAATCTATAACTAAGAACTTAAAGGTATAAATCGAAATTCATAAGGATGTTTATATACCTTTGTTGACCTTTGGAAGCAAGCACCACAAGTGCCGTGCCTCTAATGGCTCACACCCAGAACACTAGCAAGCAAGAAACAAGAGAGAGGAGGAGAGACTCCTTAGAGTTGGCATGAATAATGGGGTGCTGGGGCTCCCTATTTATAGCCCCAAAATGATAAGTCATAAGGCATATAACTGCATTATTTGAACTCTTGATATGATAAGCCTTTTGTCATATAATTCAACTTGCTTATCATTACCATAAATAATCCTTATACCCATATATGGAAATTTTCGAATTCCTTAAGGCCTAAGCCTTAGAATTTGCCCAAGACCATTTATAGTCTAGAACTGTCCATTGCTCAATTATTAAACAATTACAATTTAGCCCCTGCACTTTTAATTAATCCAATTAATCCCAAAATTAATTCTAATTAATTTTTGATTGATCATTAATTAAATATTACAATTTCTAATTAATATATTATGCTCATAATATATTAAAAAATTAAATATTATTGTTTCTAATTAATATATTATTCTTATAATATATTAATGTCTCTCTCTATAAGTTATCTTCTCATCTGCTAGGTTTGAGGGCAACCAAAAAGGACTGTGCTGCCATCAATTCAAGTATATTTATAAATTATAGTTATGACATAGACACCTAATACAACAGAAATGTTAGGCAACCAAACCAAATTACAAGTCATATAACAAGATACATAGGTGGTAAAGGCACCGCACTCCATCTTTGAGGTTGAGGGTTCAAGTCTCGTAAGAGACATTTGAATTCAGGAGTAGTTTAGAAGTAAGAGTAGGATAGATTTGTCATTCTAAAAAAACTGACAAGAGACAACAACATGTTTAGTTCTAACACCAAATAACATAATAGAATGTTATCCATAAAGAGTTGCTTTCTTATCGATTACATTAGATTTTATCCAGATGTATTAACATTAAATGTAAACTACTTTTACTATGTTGTTGTATAAAAAATCAATTTACATCATGATTAAAAGCATCTACATAACTTATGGTAGAAAGATATTTAATACACATGGTTTCATTAATTATTCATTATAAACATTGATTGTCAATTATTTGAGAGTTATGATAGATCCTAAAGGTATACACACACATACACACACACACACACACACACACACATATATATATATATATATATATATATATATATATATATATATATATATATATATATATATATATATATATATATATATATATATATATAATGTTTTTAACAAATACCAAAAAATAGTAGTAAAACATTTAAAAAATTGTAGATACTAAGATTTAACAGAAATTAAAATTTGTTAGAAATTAAAATTTTGAGGAAAAGTAATTGAGGGAATAAATTGAATGAAATAAATTTTATTTAAAATAAATTTACTAAAACATATGCATATATTTTTATACAACTATAAATTATTTTAAAATTTAGATTAACTTATATCAAATATTTATCTACAAAAAATATTTTTATTTTAGGTGTTGGTTATAAGTTGTAATTTATTTTATTTTTGTATTAAAATTGTTAGTTTTATACTTATATTTCATTCTTTTTATTTTAGAAATTGAATTTGAAATATTATATATGTTAATTTAAGTAAAGTATGATTTTAATAATACAAATTTTCAACTCTAGATAATAGAATTTCATCTATTAAAATTATACATCAAAAAAATTACAAATTGTTTTTTAGCTACGGTTCCCTCACACGCCCTCGAGTCAAAGAAAATTCTACATCAGAACATTTTCTACCTCAGAAAATTACATATTTTAGTTTCAATCATAATGATTATTTTAGGCGGCAGCGGCGGACTCCAGTTCTCTCACACGTCCTCGAGTCGAAGACAATCGCAGGCCTTGGTTCCCCACATTATGCCAACGTCGAAGGTGGAGAAAATCATAGTGGATAAGAAGAAACCACCACCTACCATTGAACACACATCGGAGGAAGATGAGGAAACCGTGAACTTGGTGGTCATAGGTTCAGTTCCCTTATATGCCGGTTGTGTGTGTGAGAGAGAGATGTAGTGGGGGTAGGGTTTGCGTGGGGGTTGAATTTTTTTAATTACTAAAAATAATAATATACATCAAAAGAAAAAAAGAAAAAAATCAAGAAGGGTATATTGATCTTTTTACTGGCCAAAGTACCAAAAGTGCGATTTTTTCCACCATAGGGACAATGAGCGTGGAATTTCAAAAGTTGGACTAAAATGAAATAAGGGGTAAACCACGGGGACCAAAACTGTAATTTACTCTCTCATTCTCTCTCTCTCTATATATATATATATATATATATATATATATATATATATATATATATATATATATATATATATATATATATATATATATATATATATATATATATATATATATATATATATATATATATATTAATCTTGAAGAGATTCAAGAGACACCCGATCAAACAACCTTGGAAGAAACTAGCCACCAACATGAGGAAGAAGTTCCTGTTGGCCCGACAGACATTTCATTACCTCTTAGGCGTTCCGGTAGAGTTAGCATGCCACCCGAGTTTTATGGTTTCCATATAACTACGGATGGTGACACGTTTGTCAGTGATTGTACATTGACAAATTTGGATGAGCCGACTAACTACCATGAAGCAGTAGCGGGCCCCGAGTCTGCCAAGTGGAAAGAGGCAATGGACAGCGAGATCAAGTCCACGTATGACAATCAAGTTTGGAACTTGGTTGACAATGTGTCGGGTCGAAAGACAGTCGGGTCGCGAAGGGATTCACTCAAACGTCGGGGGTTGATTATGATGAAACCTTCTCACCAGTAGCCAGGTTTAAATCGATTAGGATAATGCTTGCCATAACTGCGTTTCATGATTATGAAATCTGGCAGATGGATGTCAAAACCGCTTTCTTTAACGGGAGGTTGACTGAGGATGTTTACATGAATCAGCCAGAGGGTTTTGTAGACACAAAGCATCCTAATAAGGTGTGTAAGCTTGAGAAATCAATCTACATATTGAAACAAGCTTCTCGCAGTTGGAATCTCTGCTTCCATGAGAAAGTCAAAGAGTTTGGTTTCTCTATAAGTGAAGATGAGTCCTGTATATATGTCAAGGCTAGTGGGAGTATAGTCACTTTTCTGGTGCTGTATGTTGATGACATACTGCTCATGGGAAACGACGTTCCGACCTTACAAGATGTCAAGTCTTGGCTCGGGAAGTGTTTCTCCATGAAAGACCTTGGAGAAGCTGCCTATATTATCGGGATAAGAATACTGAGAGATAGAAAGAAAAGGTTAATAGGTCTTAGTCAGTGTACATACTTGGAAAAGGTACTAAAGAGGTTTAGTATGGAAAATTCCAAGAAGGGAGAGCTGCCTATCCAAAGTAATGCGAAGTTGAGTAAGACTCAAAGTCCGAGTACCGATGAGGAAATAGCTGAGATGAGTCGGGTACCTTATGCTTCGGCAGTAGAGTCGATCATGTATGCTATGACATGTACTCACCCCGACGTATCCTTTTCATTTATCATGGTTAGTTGGTACCAGGGAAATCCTGGTAGAGTTCATTGGATAACTGTAAAGAATATACTCAAGTATCTGCGAAGAAAAAAGAACATGGTGTTAGTCCTTGGTGGCAGTGATGACTTGAAAGTGAGTGGATACACAGACGCCAGTTTCCAGACATATAGAGACAATGGTCGGTCTTAGTCAGGCTGGGTGTTTCTCTTAAATGGTGGAGCGGTCACTTGGAAGAGTTCCAAGCAAGAGACGGTGGCTGATTCAACGTGCGAATCAGAGTACATAGCAGCGATTGAAGCGTCTAAGGAAGCGGCTTGGCTGAAGAACTTCATCGGTAACCTTGGATTTGTCCCGAGTATTCAAGAGCCCATGGAACTGTTCTGCGATAATGAAAGAGCGGTCGCTTTGACAAAGGAATCGCGAGATCATGGAAAGTCCAGGCATATCGACAGAAAGTACCACTACATTCGACATCGGGTAGAAGAAGGTCACCTCCATGTAAATAGGGTATAATCTGAAGACAATCCTGTAGATCCTTTAACGAAGGCTCTAAGTAGGATTAAGCACAATCAACATGCTAGGAGCATATGATTGAGAGATGATATTAGTTTTAGTAATTAGATAGGTTGAAACTTGTAACAATATAAATGTAATTGACTTTGGCGATTTTATAATAGAGAATTATAAATGAGTATTGTTTACTGCTTTTGTCAATTGTTTATTATTGTGTTTCATTTTTGCATGTTTAACTTCCTAAGTAATTTGATTATTCAAAGTACCACAGTCGCTCATACTTTTAGGGAGTAAGTATGAACGAAGACTGTCATGAACTGGTTTGTAGATTGTCTAACGAGTTAAACATTGCAGTGAGACTGCTACAACATTCATGAGTACTTAGAAATAAAATAAATAGTTATTAATATATTTAAGTGTTAATATATTAATTAGAAACTATAATAATTAATTAGAAATTAATCTAGAAATAATTGGATTTAATTTAGTGATTAATTTAATTAATTAAAAGTGCAGAGACTGGTTTTGTAATTATTCAATGGTTGAATATTGACTGGCCAGTGGAAGTCTATAAGTGGCAAGATTTTGTAGAGCCTCCACATAAATCTCAAAACCCTAATTAGGGTTTAGAGAAAGCCTTGTCCATTTGATAAGAGGCTTGTCAAAGTTGGGCTCTAAGGTTTAAGCTGTGCCACCTGGAAACTATAAATAGGGAACCCCTTGGGAACCCTAATTCTCTGTGCCATTTTTCTGTCTCTCTGGAACTCTGCTGTTTTCTCCTCCATTGCTTGGGTGTGACTCCATTTGAGGCAGTATACTTTTGCTGCTAGCTTTAAGAAGAATAATCAAAGGTTGGGTTTTCTTATTTTTGATCTTTAGAAATTATTGTTGGCCTCTAGGATTTGTTATATGTTCATTGATAGAAAAACATGGATCCTCTTTCTAGGTTGCATTTGAATTTCGAATTTCTTGTTCATTGTTTGCTAAAAACATTTCAATATATATATATATATATATATATATATATATATATATATATATATATATATATATATATATATATATATATATATATATATATATATATATATATATATATATATATATATATATATATGTATATATATATATATATATATATATATATATATATATATATATATATAGAGAGAGAGAAAGAGAGAGAGAGAGAGAGAGAGGTTAAGATGAGAACACTAAAAAGGTTGAGAACGCGAGAACGAATATGGACTAATCAAGATATAAGGACGTATTAGTAATTGTATATTTAAATTAAATTAAAATATAACTAAATACAATCATAATTTCCTAAAATTTAGGGATTTGATTTGTAATTACCTAAAAAAGAATTTTATGATTGTTTTATTAATGAATGATAAAAAATTTTTTTATCAATTTTCTTTCAAAATTCAAAAATCGTGATTTTTTTATTATATTCCATTGCATTCATTAATGAATAAAAACAAATTATTAATCATCCATGAATATAGTAACGATGACCAGATTATACTCTTAAATGAATACGCCAAGACGAGTTCATACATCTATATAGTTATATTCATAAATGAATATGCCAGGAGTAGTTTTATATATTTATAGAGTTATATTCATAAATAATTAAAGCATTTTAAATAAGATAAACTATAACGAAAAATCAAATTACACATTCATCTACAACATTTATATTCATAAATGATTAACATATTTCAGAGAAAAATGAAAACTTATACATGATTATCTTTAATAATGATTAAATCATTTCCAAGAAAAAAAGTTACAAAATTCATCCTGATGTCAACATGTTTCTTGAATCAATGGAAGCCCCCGTTTTTTCACTTTGAATCAAATCACAACAACAAATAATATGTAACTGGTCGTCACTTCTAAAAAACAATAAAACAATAGCAAACATTATGTTAGCTTTAATCATATAAGATTAGATAGGAACAAAAACAAACAAATTACTTATATTCATGGATAATTATATTTCTTTTTCTTCCATGTAAGCGCGCACACACACATAAACAATAGAAATATTATACAAAATTTATTCATATATGATTCAATAATAGCAAACATAAATAATAACATTTAATCATTTATATTAACACACTAAGTTAATTCTAATCATGTATGATTAGAATTGAGTTACATATAACTAATTACACGAGCAAAATCGAGTTCAAGGATATTGAAAAATAATTCACAAAATATAATATTGTTGTGATTAGAACTGAAAATATATAATCATTTATGTAAAAACCATTAGCGATTAATAATCATTTATGATTTGAGGTTAGTTAAATATTGATTACAGAAATAAATAACTTTTAATCATTTATAATCGGACCCACTAAATTAATTCTAATCATTTATGATTAGAACTAAGTTCCATATAAATGATTACACTAGTGTTCTAATCATCTATGATTCCTATAGTTATAATCATAAGTGATCATAACTGAAAACCGTAAACAGAAACGTTAATTATAACCGATTTTCTGATCATTTACGCAATTATAGTTATAATCATAAATGATTATAGTTATAATTATAAATGATTATAACAAGTGAACACATTACATATGCAATTACATCGAAGCTACTTTGTAAGCTTAATTTGTAGGTTTAAAAATTGTGTTGGATTATGCTAGCATGTAAAGAATGCTTGCTGGGAAGTAAAATTCGTAGGTTTTTTTAAGTCATTATGTTTTATTCATTTATGCAAGCCATAGTCATAATAACAAATGATTATAACAAGTGTTTTAATAATTTATAGAGTCATTGTTATAATCATAATACATAAACTAAAAGATAATAATACATTAGACTAGATTGTGAATAAGAAAACATATGATTAATGATGGAATTAAGATATTAAAATGAAAATCGGTGATGAAGATGTTGCATTTCAAAATGACATATTTTGATTAACAAGAATGAAGAGTGGGCCACGTGCTTGTCTGTATTCATATTGGAGAAGCATTCAGATTCTAAGTAAATCATGCACACATTAAACAATATTTAAATATTTTACCTCAAAACTCCAACCACATGCATGAGAAAGTCATCTTCAATTGGACTACAACAAAAAGATATTACCTCCAAATTCGAACCGTACAGTTATGCACTTATTGCGGTCAAAACTGTAATCGTGATAATCGACCGTTATTTAATTTTATGGTTCTCGTGATGGTATAGCGGTAATATAGCGGCTTTTAGTAATATGTATAATTTATGTAGAATTTATATATTAGACTATTCCTAGTAGAATTAATATCTAATCGCGGTGGTATAGCAGTGGTATGGCGGTGGTATAACGGCGGTTTTGCGGTTCTCGCGGTGGTATTGCGGTTCTTACATTGGTATAGCGTTAAATAGCAGCACAAATAACGAAACCGCAATAACTAACCGCTATTATAAAAACCAGCGTGAACCGCAATATCGACACGATACCAGCGCGATACCGGCGCGATTAACTGCCCAGCCGTAGACCACATTCAACAATAGTGGTTGCCGCTTCGCCCAAAACAATTACGTTTCCTTGTACAACGATGAGACCTTATGTGATGGAACCAACGAAACGCCGCTAAGATGAAAGATATGTATATGGTGTTGGTGATGCTAGGGTTACGTATCAGGTGATTGGGCTGATTTAAAGAGAGAGGAAATTGTTATTTTAGGAATTTACATAATTAGGATAATTACAATTACCTTAATATCCTTTTGGTTATATTTAATATAATTAGATGATTCAAATTTTATAGTTATTACAAAATCAGCATTTAATTATAGCATTTGATCTAAAATAATAGGTGGTTCTGATCTGTTCTTACGTTCTCAACCTTTTTGGTGTTCTCATTTTATTCTCTCTCTCTCTCTCTCTCTATATATATATATATATATATATATATATATATATATATATATATATGTGTGTGTGTGTTATTTAAAATTTTGTGTGTATGAGACAGAGAATGTATGTGTGAGAGAAATATATGAAGAATAAATTATTTTAAAGTTATACCAATTTCATTCGTTTTTTACACTCAATCATGCGAATATTTTATTAGGTGTATTACTTTTATGAGTTAGGTGAGTTGTAATTAAATTCAACCTTATTATATTTTCAAAATTATATTTTTTATGAAAGAAATGGATGTAATGTATTATATCCTATTGTGTTTTAACGATTTTATAATTTTTTTGATAATGATCTCAAATAAACTATTAATTAAATAATCTTCGAATATAATATCCTGTTCAAATAAGACGACCTGAAAACCCGTTTTATTTATGAAAATTAAAGGAATATTTCGAAATTGGAATGAAAGTATTTTTTATTAGGTTATATGAATAGGTAAACAATATATATTATTTAATTAGTTTAACAAAACTACTTGGAATATATTTATCAGAAATGAATTATTCTAACTGTAAATCATGTTATTTGAGTAACTCGATGACGAAAAATGCTCTAAAACATATACACACACCATTGTGTGACTTATGATTCACCAAACCATATCCAATAATATTTGTTTTCTTCTATCGGCCACACACCATTGTGTTGTGGAGTCCTAGGTGGAGTCATTGTGAAATAATCCACAATTCCTTAGATGATCACAAAATTCTTGAATAAGATACTCATCATCCCTAATGGATATGAGAATCTTAACCATTGTATCTAGTTGACTCTCTACTTCGTTTTGGAATGTCTTGCATGCTACAAAGGTTTCAAACTTATGTTTAATCAGATAAACATAAACATACCCATTGAAATCATTAGTGAAGGTGACTAAGTATCTTTGATCGTGTCTTGTGGTTGGTCTGAAAAGTCTATATACATTAGTGTGTACAAATCCCAATAGATCCTTTTCTCACCCACATTTACTTGTAAATGACGTATTTTTCATCTTTATCTATAATCAAGACTTGCATTTATCATAATACATTTGATCAGATGATTCTAAAATCTCACCCACTTGGCATTTGATGATGTATTTCTTTTATAAGTGGCCAATATATCAATGACATATATACAATTTTAAACAATTGTTGCTTCTTATGCTTATACTAGTTTCATAGATGTCATGACAAAGGTTTTCTTTAAAACAAAGAATGTCAATTTTATAAACTAAAATAGAACTACAATCACAACCAAAGTCAAAGCCATCTCTATATAAATCATGAAATGAAACAATGTTTCTTACCATTTTGGTTGAATAGAAATAATTTATTAACACCATATTAAACCATAAGAGAAGTTAACTTCATAGTCTCTGATTCTTTCAATAGATGCAACTTTCTTGTTGTCTTTGATTAGGTACTACTCCCCGTGTCTCAATTATACTTCCCTTTAGTCCCTAGACATCAGTAAAAATGTGAGTAGTGCATCATGTGTCCAATACACAGGAGTTAGAAGCAGAAGTTCCATAGAGTTCAATCATAAATATACATAAACTGCTAGATCCCTTGGATTTGAGCTTCTTCAGCTCTTTCTGATAATTCGAATAATTATGCCCATTCTCCTTGAAGTGAAACATGTTGCCTTCTCATGATTCTTTGATTGAGGTATCTCATAAATGATCCTTACCCTTATATTTGGTATTAGGGTTGGAGTTAGAAGTACCAAATTTCTCTTTTGTTTTCCCTTAGAAAAGTTTGACGTCTTCCTTTTAAAATCTCCTTATGCCTATTGCAGGATTGGTTAAATTGGAGTGTCTAGTTTTACTCATGTTAGACTCAACAGTTTTTAGCATGCCATGCAACTCCGTAACAGACCTTTGCATATTGTTCATATAAAGTTCATAATCAACTAACTATATGTGCTAGCCAATGAGTTGACAGGCTCAACTCACTCTTATCTAGCGTGCTCTTGGTACATGTACTTAAGTTGGTTGACCATGTCGAATGCCCCAATATTCTAAAAGTTCTTTTAGAGCTTTGACATCATGGTCTTGTGTATGAGACATGAAATTTCATTTAATTTGTTGAGATGTTTTCATATTCGATTATGTCAGTCCTAGTAGACCCAATTGGAGGAGCCTCAAGAAGCTCTTCCTCAATGGAATGTACATCCCTTTCCAATTTGAGCACAATTATTAAGTTTCCAAACCAATCAAGGTAGTTTGAGCCATTTAGCTTATTTCTTGCAAGGAAGGTTAACAGCGAAAGAGTTTTTGTTAATTGAAATATATAATAAATAGAGTTTAAATTTTAGTTGGTGATTTATTTATCATGCTTAAAAAATAATTACCCTAAACTATTTTTTTACCAAGACTAAGATTCATATACCAGTTCTAGTTATGAGAAGGTATGTCGTAATTGTAAAAAGGAGTCATTTAGGTAGATAACCATTTTACCAATTTTAATATCTATGAAACTCTTAGATACCTGCAGGATTCAATGACATTATGTCATTTGTCATGTTTAATCCCTTCCATACTTATCCTTCCTTGTGACATGTATATCGCAGATCACAAGTCCATATAGTGAACCATTTATAAAGAAACATGTGCTATTTCGCCCAAGAATCTACGGTATTTTGAAAACCACCACATCACTATCCCTGAAGCCTATCGACGTATTTGGCTTTTCTACTTTCCCACGCTAGATGACTAGTCATCCTTAGTGTATGTTTCAAGATGGGTAGTGTGATATTCATATTTTGAAAATGGGTTTTTGTTTTCTAGTTAAAACATTTTAACTTTTGGCAAAAGAGTACATTTAAACAAATTTTAAACTTAATTATAATTTTTTTTAATAATTTGTCAATTTTAATTGCAAATGCATTTCGTTACTCATTAACAAATGTTGTGTTTTACCTTTAATTCAGAATTTTCTAGCATGAAAAACCTAGAAAAATCATAAAATAACAAACACAAGTACACAACCATATATTAAAATAACGGTAACACTTGCCTCACTATTGTGCATTTTTCCATTGACCTAACATGCAGGAAAACATGGTCATTCTAGGGACAAAACAACCATAATAATGTATCGGCTCCTAATAAAACTCCATCACACAAGTGACACTTGGACGAACACTGCATCAAGACATCAACGACCATGACTCCTGTTGGTTGTCTTTGGACTTCAAAACTACAATTTATGTGCAAATACATTTTTCCTATCAAATGCTCTTCAAATTTACAAGTACAAATTAATCACAATTACATTACGTGAGAAGTATGAAATGACATGTAGCTCGCAAAAAATAACTACAAAACCCCAACCAACAACCAAACATCACAGCATACAAGTCTGTAGACGCAATTGCTACCGGGTCCATACCAAATAAAAGGCAACACTTACTAAACAATGTTGCATTAGATACAACAACATTTATTTGAAAATGTTGCAACAGAATCCAAGACAATGATATGGTTACATCAAACTTATACAACCACTTAAAATAGTGTTGCATTAGAAGTGTTACAACAACAAAATGCAGCACTTTCAAAAAATTTGCAATAGGCTAGTGTTGCATTAGATTTGTGCAACCTTTTTGAAACAATTTTACATCAAGTCTGTTATAACAACACTTTAAGTTTGCAAGATAACATAACGCAACAGTTTTGAGAAGAGTTTCACCAGCTAATTTAATCCATGATGTGCCAAAACCATGTGAATTGCGATAGTTTAATTAAAATTGAATTTAACATATAAATATTGGCACTTCCTTGAACTTTCATGAAGACCAATCTTTGTTTATATGTTTTAGTGTCATCAAAATAAGAAGTCAATGTCATAAACAAATAAACACACTTTATAAATTTTTATGTATGGTTTTCATGTCAAAACCATCCAAACAAAATTATAAGTTTAGGGATGAGCATATAGACCGGAAAAACCGAACCGAACCGAAAACCGACCGAAATCGAACCGAACCTAGACCGAATATACATATTTGATTCGGTTTTTGGTTTTTAAAAATGCTAATTCGGTTTCGGTCCGGTCCTCGGACCTTGCTTACACCTAACACTACTCTTGATAATGAAAAACCGAACCGAACTAAAACCGACATAACCTTACTGAACCGGAACCGAAAATAAATATTCGGTTCAGTCTTCGGTTTTTAAAAAATCCAAATTCGGTTTAGGTCAGGTTCGGTTCGGTTATCGGACCACACTCATCCCTACATAAGTTAATCAAAATATCCAACAAATCATAATACATATAAATTTAAACTCACTGAATATGAAGAATCATTTTTCTATTTGTTTTAAAACCAATGAAACTCAATGTGAATATACACACAATTTCCCTTTTGTGTGTACAAGATCATAACTGGTCGATTTCAATAAAACTACAATTCCTTGTTGTGCAAGAATCATGAACACATAACTCTAACACTATTTTTGGATCTTGATGATATTTTAAAACATTAACATAAACTAAGCATAGAAACATGAGTAATAAATACGCCTTCAAGATCTTCCACGAATCTATGTTTAAAGAAAAGCTTGCAACATAATTTAACTATAAGGGGCTTGCATATTTTGTGTAGCTTAAATCGACTATCTTGTGATGTTATTGAGAACCTAAAGAAAGGTTTCTCTATTAGTTCACACCCAAAGAAGAAAATTCGATAATTATCTTCAACACGTTCTTGTTTGTCGTGCTAATGTCGACTACAAGAGAGAGAGAGAGAAAGAGAGAGATGTGTAGATTCTTGAAAACAAGAAAACGAAAACTCTAACTTATGACATGTTAGCTTTAGTATGAGAAAGGGCAGAGGGGAGAACCAAAACAACATGAGCTTCGCGTGGGGAAAGAGAGCACCAAAATCCGTTTATAAGCTAACCCTTAACCCTAGCTTCTTGACCAAGCAACGTTTATATTTGGATTAGTTTGAATTATAAGATAATTATCAATTATAATTATCCGTAATAATTCGAAATATGCTTAATTCAAATTAAGTCCCTCATTAATATTAGTTTTCAATTAAATCATCATTTTATGATCAACAGAAAGCTAGTCTAATTATTTTGTAATGTATTGTTCTTTGCTAATTATAGATTGTTCATTGTGTGCAACCCAATAGACCTATGTAATTTCAACAATGTATTGTGCCAGTGTGCATATCTCCAATAAATATATGTTGAAATATAAATAGTTGTTTGAATATCATTAGAATTGTCTACTTTCTATTTTCTACGCAACTCGACTTTCACCAACTCGCTTTCGGTATGACTCCAAGGGACTAAGGAGTAATCCTAATGTCTTAAAGACTGATGAGTGACTAGGTGAGGGGATAGGCACTTAGGTTGTGAGATTATGAAGTAGAATTGAGAAGGGTTAGGGTTATTGGTTCGAGATTGAAAGTGAAAGAAAGTAAGAAACGATGCTCACTTTTTTTCCTAACATGTTACTTTATTTTTTATTTGCTAAAGATAAAAATCTTATCCTAATAAATAAGTAACTCAAAACCACATGTCACCACCACATTCATTTGGCCACATGTCATTTTCTCATGATTTTGAATATCTTAAAAAATATATATTTTTTGTTAATTACTACTACTTAATGATCGGTTACAATTGGTCGTTACAATTCTATCTCCCCTAATTACGTTTTTATTAATACGAAACTCTCTCAATTAAATGTTTAACCCCAAATTTCGACTTACGATTTCAAAAATCAAATTGCAATTGTGAATATATATGTTAGGTATTTTCCCAATGGTAAATCGAGATTTTTTAAGCTCTAATTGCAAGATATAGCAATGTACTTCAATTTATTTGTGTATTATAGCATTCTACTTTTATATATTTCTATTACATTTCTATATTCTCAATTTTGTGTGTTTTTGTTTATTTTTAAGATAGTATGCTATTTACTTTAAGTTAGTACAATGTTTGATGTTTAGATGTTCTTATTTAACATTTTTTTAATCAACTCGTGTAATACACGGGTCTCACAACTAGTAACTAATGTATATACTAATTAGTAAATATTAATATCTATTAAATAGATAATAAAAATAACTCAAACTTCTTAAATGGGTCCGTGATTGATATTAGGTTGGAAATTTAATCCTAACCAAACGTATTTAATTAAACGGGTTGATCAGTTTAATTAAATGAGTTCAGAATCTCAACCCTGACCCACTAGTTATTTGGCTAGATTTGAGTTTCTTGACGGGTTGAGTCGTTTTTTGCTACCTTTACTTAAACAATAATCTCCTTGGATGAAAAAGTGTTTTCAATAAATATTTTTAATACTAAAAGGCTTTAGAAAAAACTTCCATTATAAATAGGGAAAATGTCATAAAAGGGTAACTAATAACATCAAATTTGCTCTTTAGGTCATCAAATTTTTATTTGGTCTTATTTGCCCATCAACATTTTCATTTTTATTCAATCACACCATTGTATGCGATTTCTACCGGGTATCACAGGTTAGTTGACTCTTGGTCCAATGTTACTGTAGCAACATGAAACATTTTTTACAAAACTGGTCCTTGACCATATCTTCATTTTTTGTTTAGCAGAAAAATGAAGGAATAAATTCGACGAAATTATCGTCTGTGTAAACGAATATGGAACTTTGTTTTTTAAATGTTCAAAAACTTTTCTGGTCGATATATTTTTGGAGATGCAATTTCAGTATCGTGCAAACATTCCAAGCTTGAATCATTTGGTATCTTATCATATGATTCTTCAATTTCGAATATAATGATATTAATTTGCTTCCTTTTCTCTGGTTATATTCAGGCATCAATTTCGCCGGTGTTGGAAAGCGTAATAGATAGGCCGGGGAAGCACCGGAGTTCCGAGAAGACTATTCCGATTCTCAGCGTTCCATGTAACGCTGTAGAGGTGTTCGTTAGATTCATCTATTCCAACAGGTGCACCAAAGAAGTGTAAACAGACAAAACCAGCAACTAGTTTTTGGTGCAGGAAGAAATCAAGAGCAGGGGAAGAACAGGGGAATAAGAAAAACGGGAAAAAAACTTTAATTATTTGGTGAACAAGGTTTTCTGTAAAACAACGAGACTTGGAATCGACTTAAAAACATGACACGCTACTTCTATTTATACTGGAAAAACTAAAGAATCCTAATCGAAATCTAATTAGATAACTTAAGCTAAAGATAAGACTTAAATTTAAAAACAAAACTTTTCCCAAAATACCCTTATGACTTATTTCCTCTGAATTATCCGAACAAGAAGAACGCCGTCGACTCTCTGCAACTCGGACGGCTAGCGATAGAGAACGTCGTCGACTCTCTGCAACTCGTCAGGCTCTGTGATGTGCGGGGTCTCTACCTCAAGTGTATGAAATTGATATCCAACAGTTTCAAGGCCGTCGAGATCCTCAAGTTCATCAAGATCCTCAAGTTCATCGATGAAGCCGAATTAGTGCGTATTCTTCTTACATTCAAGTTCACCTAATTTCCAACTCGCATCTTCAGTGAAGTGATGGATTGTCTACAACACATCTGCACAGAAGGTTGCACAAGTGTAAGACCGCATGACAAAGAACCGAGCAAGAACATGGTACCTTGCAGGAACTTTTCGATTTGTAAAGGCCTCCAAAACTCCATGAGATGGCGGGAGAAGCGATTGAGCTGGAAATGGTCATATTTCTCTCTTTGACGGCCTCCTGTTGGTTCGATATTTTCGTGATTGAGATTCAAAAATTTCATAGCCATAATCAAGGACCAGTTTTGTAAAGAATGTTTCAAGTTGCTACAGTAACATTGGACCAAGAGTCAACTAACCGGTGATAGCAGGTAGAAATCCCATTCAATGGTGTGATTGAACAGAAATGAAAATATTGATGGGCAAATAAGACAAAATAAAAGTTTGATGACCTAAAGAGCAAATTTGATGTTATTAGTTACCATTTTATGACATTTTCCCTTATAAATACTCTAAATTTAAACCAAAGATTCTAAGATTTCAAAGTAGTATCCCATCGGAAAATTTTATATAAGTCGTCAACATAAATGTTGAAACTATTCACACGCAATAACTTTCGTAAAGTTTAGATAGTCAAAACCGATACCCGCATATTTGATGTTGAGTTCTGTTGAAAAATAATAATCTACTTGATCAACTTAAATTAAGAATTAGATTAAATTAAGAATTAGATTGATAATCAAGTTTATGATTGTATGCTTGTATGTTTATGAAAAAGAGGACCCCCACAGACGCTTAGCAGAAAAGTGCTGATTCTAGGTTAAAATGCAATTCCTGTGAAATTGATATCGATCGTATAAAGTACATATAAAACATGGTCAAAAGTGTTACTAAAGTGAATTTGCAAAGTGACCAAAGTGTTATTAAGGCTGGGGGGAGTGGTTAGCATGTGCTGAACATGCTAAACTATGCCACATCAGCTTAGCACATGCTGACCAAATTTGGTGGGAGTAGTCAGCATGTGTTAACCATGCTAAAAGGAACAAGTCTCATGCTAAAAGGTACAAGTCATGTTGCTAATGGTTGCTATAGCGAGTTCGCTGATATATTGGCGATGAGTGGTTCAGCGACAACGAAAGCGAGGGAGGAGGGAGTGGTTCAGCGAGCTTGGCACATTGTTTGGCGAGGGGTTTGGCGAGGCCACTCCCCCAGCCTAAAGTTATGTTTGCAATGTGCTTCAAATCTCTCTACCTCCCTCTCTCTCTCTCTCCCTCTCTCTCTCTCTCTCTCTCTCTCTATATATATATATATATATATATATATATATATATATATATATATATATATATATATATATATATAGGAAAAAAATTGGAAAAAAAAATTGGAAAAAAAAATTTGGATCATTGAGAAACAGTAATGATCCACAAAAAAATTATTTTGTGGATCATTGTTTCATTATAAAAAAAAATAATGATTCAAAAGTTTTTTTTTCGATTTTTTTTCTCCAATATAGTACTATGATCCATTTTATTATTTATATTTTTTTTATTTTTTTCACTTTTTTTAAGGTGTCCTCACGAGTCCTCACTTTAAGAAGAGTCATCACCCGATCGCTTATATATATATATATATATATATATATATATATATATATATATATATATATATATATATATATATATATATATATATATATACTTTTAATTAGGGTAATCTAATTTAATTAATTATAATTATAATTATATTATAAAAATGTCCCTAATTAGTGATTATTCTACAATTAGTCCTATATTCACACAATACTTACAATTCACATATGATCCTATATATATATATATATATATATATATATATATATATATATATATATATATATATATATATATATATATATATATATATATATATATATGTGTGTGTGTGTGTGTGTGTGTTGGGGGGGATCCTATGAAAATGTTGAGATCGTGAGAGTCACTAAATGCGCCAACATTACCGCGGCACTCCGTGTCAACGGAATAGGTTATTATTATTCATATATGATTATTTATATATAAAATCATATACGGATATTCATGTATGAATAGTCGCTTATAACTAGACATATATGGATAATCACTTATGAATATACATATTAATATGGCGGTCAGAATGGTAGTAGAGGGATGACGATGGTGATGGCAATGGTGGTGCCAATGTTATCGAGGTGTTGGTGTTGGTGCCTCTATATATATATATATATATATATATATATATTTATATATATATATGTTCATTTGAGATCAAAGAAAACTTGTGAGGCGTGTGGATGCAATCGTGACTATTAATTTCGAATATCAAAAAATAAAAAAGTAGAATAATGAAAAAATAAAAACATAATAATAATTTTCAACACTTTTTTATCCAATAATAACTAAAAAAAATCATTGACATATATTCTATTGGAATATTGTTTATGATATATATTATTAGACATGTAATATCCTAATAGAAAATTATTAAAGATTTTAAAATTTTTGTAGTGTATTAATTTAATTTAATAATAGGAATATGATTAATATTTTAATAGAATTTTATATATACGAGTAATATTTTATTAGAATATATATGTAACGTTCTATTAAAATTTTATACAAAATGTTTAAAGGAGTTGATTTTTTTTATAAAGAAATTGATCAGAATAATAAAAATATATTCTTTTAAAAAAATTCTACTTATTTATTAATTTTTTCACCTTTTTAACACCGAAAATAATTGGTTAAAAACAGTCTCATATTTTATAAAATCTTTTTGTCTCATGTGAATGAATAATATAAAATTATATAAACATCCCTTGTAATATAAAAATTCACGAATTCAATCTTTATTTTTTTTATATAGAAATGGTCCCTGTAAGTTTAAATTCTTACATAATTGCCAGCGTAAAAAGATTTTCCTACCATTTTTAATTCTATTATTATTCCTTTTACTTAATTTTATTTTTTAATAGAGAACCCTACCATACCCATACCACATAACCACCTCTTGAGGCGTCAAACTCAACAAATAACTTGAGATAAATATGTATAAAACTCAAGTCTATATTCACTGCTCAATTTACTATAAGAATAGTATGAGATAAGTAGGGATCGATCCATAGAGACACGAGACTAATATGAACACCGAGTATTAAACATAAGGTACAAAGTAGTGTAAAATAGGGGGGGGGGGGGGTTTGATGATTGTAATTTAGAAACTATGTAAACTAAACATGCAACTAATTTAAAGATATGAATACACAATGAAATAAGGTTCCGATTCCATTTTCACATATGCAATAAGGTCATTTAACCAAAGACTAGAAATTATATTCGTTTCATCTAAGATGGTTTTAAAAGCATTAACAAGCTCTAACACTTTTAGTTCATAAAGTTATTTAATCAAAATAAGCTATTTGAATTAAATCTATTTTTCTTAACATAATCCAAACAAGCTCTTGGATTACATTAGAGAAACGCATTAGAATTTAAGTGAACAAACCAATCAACGTTTAATACTTCCCATAAGCTCGGAAGCGTGAAAACGGGTTATTCAAGTTACATCCAAATTATCCTTAACAAAAGATCAATTCGAGTGCTGTTACAACACCTATTCATAAAAGAATTACGGATTTCATAAATAAAATAACAATCATGATACAAACATCAATTCAAGTGGCCAACAAGAATCAACATAAGAAT
This sequence comes from Cichorium intybus, assembly GCA_023525715.1. NCBI lineage: Eukaryota > Viridiplantae > Streptophyta > Magnoliopsida > Asterales > Asteraceae > Cichorium > Cichorium intybus. Next base: position 154,723,251 of record CM042009.1, on the reverse strand, counting down.
CAAGTGAACATTAAACACAAAACTTGAACAACTAGATGAAAAACATAAATATACTTCTAGCCAAATGATTAAAAACACCAAATCACATGTTTGACAGAATCAGAAAAGGTAGAGATCTAGCCACACATGAGTGGACTTGGATCTTTACGATACAAACGATAAAAAGTAGTCAAAATACACTTATAAACAATGTTTAAACCAAATATTGATGTTTCCTAAATGTTCTTGGTGATATATGTCTCCCAAAATTTGTCTCTCCTTTCTCTAGAATGAATAATGTCTCAAAAACCACCCCCAAAAGCCTTAAAACTGTGGAGAAAACTACCAAAGAGGCAGTTCTGGATCCTGACACGACCCGGGTTATATAACCCGACCTGGGTTTTGGTTTTTCTTGTAAAACAGTCGCAAACTAGGGTGGAACCCGACCCGTGTTGTAGGACACGACCCGGATTGGTCATCAGTCTTCATTTCTTCTTTTCCTTCATTCTTTCATCCGCTCCAATGCTTCCAATTCCATTTCCAACACTCAATCATCGCTCCAAATATTCTTTTAAGCGCTCCAAGCCATCCAAATCTTGCACCATGCCATCCAAGTCTCGCTCCACGCTCCGTGCTCCACCTTCCAAATCTCCAATCCACTCCAAAAGTTCATCGTTTCCTGAAATCACACACAAACTTATGAAGTATCTTTTGTCCCCGGAAATTTACTAAAAATGCATGTAAATAACTAAAAAAGAAATAAAGAAAGGGAAAAAGGGCTTAGAAAAGATGCACAAAATGCATCTAACACCACCCCACCAACACACCGATTAACTTCGACATCCCTTACCATTGTTATTGTCGGGGCTAAAAAGTTCCACTGTTACTCAAAATTCTCTTTAACAACCTTATTGCATAACTACGAGCTTGATGCTGATTTAGTTTCTTCCGATTGAGAAGTCAAAAACGAAGGAAGAAACCCAAACATCATCTGTCTGAGAGATTGAAGCATCTACGAGACTTGTACAATCTCTGGATGTTTCAGGCATATTCATGGCTTTCTTGACCGTGGCTGTTCATCTGTCTGTTAATTAGAGGTTAATATCATATCAAATTTCTGTTTGTAGTTTGTAGTTTGTGTGCGCATCCTTAATTTTATTGTTTTGGTATATTTGGAACGATGTTGTAGCTTCTATTTGATTATGAAATTATTCTTTGGCTTTCTGTTTGAATTTTGATTTCACAAACACACACACAGATGACGACTCTAGAAGTCACCATCGCACCACTATCTCTGTTTTTTCTTCTATGTAAAAGTTCACGGTTTATGGTGTCATAATATGAATTTAGTAAGACGTATATAAAAAGGATAATAAAGTGGCATCACGGTAGGATCTAGTGGAAAAAGTTGGCCTTGTTGTGTTGTGAACTATGGTGCTTTTGTGATCTTTGGTTTCAATCAATGAATCATATATTGTACATCTTGAGGACTTATCATCGTATGGTGCTATCAAACAACTTTCTCTTAATAAAGAAGGGGTTTTTCAAAATCCAGCTTTTTAAATATCTACTAAACATCATGTTAATGCAAGCATTAAGGCCATGGTGACAACGATCCACAAAGCAATCGGGAAAACTCTAAGAGCTTGTATAATGTAATTTATTCTTATCATGCATGACTTTTGTGCAACAATAACTATGTTGGTTAGTAGTAAGTGCAACCCACTAAAGTTTTATGTGTATTGGGTTATACTTAGGGGTGGCAATTCTCGACACGACACGAACACGACACAAAAATAAACAAGATTGGGTTATAGGTTTCAACTTGTTTAATTAAACGGGTTGACATGACACAATACGAAAATTAAATGGGTTGAGTTTGGGTTCAACCTTTTAACCCAATAATGACCCGTTTATTTATATACTAGACGAATGTCCGCGCGTTGAGCAGGAAAAAGATTAGTTAGAATATAAACAAATACATGTTATTTTATCCCAAATTAAAAAAATTATATAGAATAATATTTTCATTATATTTACTATATGATAATACATACATGTGTCATAAATTTGGAAGACAACGAATTTTAATAGTTTTAATGAATAAATACAATGTATCAAATAAAAATCAAATTAATATGGTTTAAGATAAAGAGTTATCTCAAACCACATAAGTTTGGTAGTCTACCAACAGTTTGTGCTTGGATAAAGTTTTTGTAAAATTTCAAACTTAATTTTACTTTTATATATTTAAAAATCAATTTAAAGATTGCGTATTTGGTCATGTTTTAATTTCAAATATTTAATTTAAATTAATAGTATGCTCTTTGCTAAATAATGAAAGTAAATTAATTGTATTATATAGGAGAAAGATAAGATGTCATATGTGTATGTGTAACAATGTGAGATAAAGAAAAAAACTTCAAATTGATGTGGTAAAAGATAAATCATTTATCTTGAACCATATTGATTTGAATGACTTCATTTATAATAAAAAAAATAAATATAGTTAGAATACTCAAAGTATATATATTGAATGACCTTTGATAAAATTAGAAATCGTTATTTTTGACCAACGATATTGCATAATAAATCAAAGTTCAAAATTGCATTATTCAACACAATGCATGCGATTTTGTGCAACTTGATGAAGGAATCCATAGCTCATCTCGGATAGACATGCTATTTGGAAATGTTTCCAACAATAAAAAATATATAATGATCTATATAATTATTTTAATTTGAGGGAGACCTTTATTTATAGAATAAAAATGCTTCTTGAATTGGTTTATCATGACGGTGTGGGATCAAAATTTTCTTCATAATGTGTTATTTTGTGTCATTTTCTTATCCCACATCGCTTAAGAACACAAATGAAGAGAAATCAAAAATTTATAAGTAAAGAGACTAATATATTTCTCATCCCACATAACTTAAGATACAAATTTCAAGGGAAAGAAAACATCTATAACACATTGAAGTGTGGCACACGACTTACTATGAACTTGCAACTCAATTGATTTTTTAATAGTTTTTAACTGTTTTAAATATTCATCTTTTAGTTTAAATGATGAAACACCCTCGCTTAAGGCTTTTCATAAAAACACCATTTTAACCCATGGTTTGTCATCATTGTTCCAAAAATCATCTTTTAGTGAACTTCAATTTCAACATTTTCAAATAAGTCATTTCCTTTAAAACCATTTTTAAAACACGTGGGGTTTAATGAGAAATAATTTAGGTTTAAGTGTGGAAAACATCGTTTGGTCCCATTTAGATAAAACATTTTAATTTATAAAATAACGAGGTTGTAACAATTCAACTACCATTACACAGCTTAAATGATACCACACAAACCGTGGCCTTCTAAACGTCCAACTCTTCTAAGGTCATCTAAACTCCTCAACCTGAGTACACATCAAAATAAGTTAGGCAATTGAAATGCCTAGTGAGTTTACCCGAGGTTGACCCATTCGAGTGAGTAGTGAACTACCACACTCGGGACAAACCCCCCAAAAATAGTTTTAACACACACTTCAAAAGTATTTAAAACATCATAAAGGTTAACTCAAAATAGATAGTTATGATATGCAAATGCAATGCATGATGCAGCTATCCCAAACCCACATCCATCTCATAAAAGTCCAACTCACCTCAATGGCACCTACCTAAGTTCACAAATGACACGCACGAAGCATGTCACTTGATCCCCGTATAGGTTAAACTAGAACTAGTGGCCATCACACTAGCCCCATGAGGGTTAGCAACTCCCTCATGCAATTCCCTAATATCGGGAACAACTACTCCTCACCCTCTTTATTTTAGAGAAGGGTCAAACTCATATTAACTCCTCACCCTCTTTGTTTGAGAAGGGTGAAACTCGTCCTCAAGGTATCACACGGTCAATCCCATCCTATATGAAATGCAATGCACAATAGGATGCTAAAAACGTCTTTCAAAAACAACATCATACTCTTTATTTGAAAACATCTTTAGAAACTCATTTTCATGCGATGCACAATTAGAAGTCATATAGCACATTGCACATAATAACATGCATGAAAAGTAATTGATAACACACACATAAAAGATAATAGTTGGGATGTGTACTCCCGGTAAACTCACCCAAGGTCAACTGACGAGTCAACACTAACTCCACACAAGGTTGATGCATTTGGAAGCGCCCCTAGACATCATCCCTTCCATCAAATCATCTTAGTTGAGTGCTAGCTCAAGTCCTTAGTCTCACCTCCAAGTCATTACAACCCATCTCCTTCCTACAAGACAAGAATGGAAAGTATCATACTCGATTCATCTAAAAGTCGCACTGTACTTACTTCTTTATAACTAAGGAGGAACCATCTTTAACCATCCAAAATGAAGTCCTTGACTCTTTAATATAAGGAAAATCTTAGTTAAAAACATTCCCAAAGATTGGCATTAAAACAAGGACCCCAAGCCCAAACCGAAAAGCTCAAAACCCAAAAAGTACCCAAAACTGGTCAGAGACTGACACGGGTCGTGTAATATATTACACGGGTGACGGGTCGTGGAACTTACTGCTCCAAACAGCACGGGTCGTGCACCTTCAGCACGGGTCGTGCTTTGCCCAGTTCCAGCTCCGATTTTGGTCATTTTCACTCATTTTTGACCCGATTCAAGTTCCGATTCTTCCCAAAACTCATGGACATCAAAAGGACATTATTCCTTCCCAAAATACACATCATTAGACTCAATTAAACTACTCAAAACCATTTCAAATAAATCAATTACATGCCATGATCACAACTTCACTCTATAAGCTTAAATCATGGAATACCCAATTCCATTCTATCAATTGATGATTACAAGTGGAGATTCCTTCTTCCATTCCATGGAATCATTAGAAAAATGATCCTCACTCCACTTATACATCCTAATTGATACATTAAACTCATTCATCCATCCATTAAACAAGAGATCCAATCATCATCTACATGAACAAAACCCATTTCAATACTCAATTCTCATCTTCTAGTGATTCATGGTTTAAGACTACAAATCAAAGGTTGGAATCCTTAGGGAATCATTAGAAATGAATCCCCTCATCCAATACCATCATAATCATCCATTAATTTCTAGATTCCTCAACAAATCATCAAATCCCCAATTTCTAGGGGTTCATAATACCCAATTCAATCAAATCTAAGGATCTAAATCATCCATGGATTGGATGTTGATCCAAACAACTTAGAAACATCAAATAAACATTGGGGAATCATAGGAAGAACCTCATCCCATCATAAAACTCAGATTGGGTCCAATTCCCAAACCCAAACTCGAAATTTAAAGCTAGAAAGGCGGGTTTATACCTTAGATTGCTTGGAATCTTCAAGAACTTTGATCAATCTTCAAGTTCTAGCATCTCATCCTCCATGATCACTCAAAATCGCCACTCTCTCCCTCTCCTTCTCTCAAAAACGTGATGTTTGGCTGAAATGGGGAGAACCCCCATCTAAAACTCTACATCTTTCACAATTGGCAAAACTAGTCCCTATAGTTTGAGCCTTCTTCACCCAACACCCCAAAAGTCAATTCTTCTAACTAGAAGTCTCTAAGTTCACACCTATGCCCCAAATATAATTATTTATTTCACTTGAGTCATTCTCAAGGTCAACACTAACCCTTAGTTTCCCAATTTGGCACAAATGGTCCCTTAAACTAAAATTCCTCATAGTTAAGGTCCTTAATGTTAATTCAAGGAATTATTTGACCTAATTTAAACTCCACATCAATTCTTTCATAATATCTTCTAATTTTCCAAATCCATGACTAGTCAAATCTACTTAGGGTAAGTTTGGCCAAATTGACACTTTTAGTCCTTATGACAAAATTTCTCATATTTGGTTACAATTTGATTTTAAACTATATTTGGCTCATTTATTTACAATATAAAATATAACAAAATATTAAATTTAGTTATTCATTTATTTTCTTTATTTACAAAATAGATTTTATTTGTCGGTTTAAGCCCAAAACTCCTAGGCCCAAAACACGGATGTTACAAATGATTTTTGAAGTTAAAACAAAATAGGATAATTGTTGAAACTTTGAGATAAAAACACTAATTAACAATAGACTTTGAAAACAATTGTACGCTAAAGATTGATAAGAGAACCTAAAAAGTGGTACCATATAAGGTAAAATTAAAGGTTATATATGTGCAACGCAACATCATTGTCACTTTTTTACGACATACTTTAAACTTATAACATAGCAAGTTTTCAACAGTTTTTTTGCAATATTCATTCATTTTGAGTTTTAATATTTTTGGAAACTAAAACCTATAAACAGAAGCGTTTATCACTTTGAGAAAACATGTTTGTACGATAATATGATATTTAATTAATATTAGACTTTGAAAGTCATATTATGATCAAGATTAATGTTAAACCACATTGTTTTGAATAATCTCCTTTATAATAGATGGTTAAAGCGTTAACAATTGGAAATTTGTACGTATATACATATTGGTGAATTGAAAAATGTTTACACTGGTGTCACTTTTTACAAACGACGTACTATAAACTTCCAACCTAGTCAAGTTTTTAAAAGTTTTAAGTAATTTTAAAATCTCTACATATATACATCTTGGTGAATCGAAAAATGTTTACACCGGTGTCACTTTTTAAAAACGACATACTATAACTTCCAACTTAGTCAAAATTATAAAAGTTTTAGTAAATTTAATTTTAATTTTTGACTTTTAATACTTTTTATAGTTGAAACTAAATAGTAAAAAAAATTAAAACTTGCGATAAAAGCATGTTTTATGATAAAACGATCATTAACTAATAATAGACTTGAAAGATCAAGTTTGATGGAGAATGGAAGCAAATGCATTGTGTTATATAAGAGAAAGATAAATGATTATATATGTATGTGAAGCAATGTGGCATAAAGGAAAAAACCTAAAAAAAAAAGTTGAAAGGTTAGGGGTTTCAAATGAATGTGGTGATAGAAAAAATGCTTCTTTTATAAGATATATAGATATAGATATATAGATAAGTTTTTTTTTTAATTCTTTAGGTAAATTGGACATGCATGAAATCAAAGCCAATTGTTAAATAAAACTTTAGGTCGAATTGTTTTGTAATGTAGAAGCCACTAATTAGTTTGTCCAAGTCGATACTTTAGGTTTTCTCTTTTTCATTAATATTTCATACTCCACAATCACACTCGGTCACTTTCCCCTCACTGAGACTTCTCGCCTTTAAACTTCTTATGGATTTCGTCAAACCGACTCTTAAACTATTACTCCCTCCAGTTATTCATTTTTTATTTTTCCACCCCCAACTGTTACTCTTTCAACCTATTTCGGTGTTTCAATCTAGCATGTTACAACACATTTACAAAGTAAACGGGTTGACACGTCAACCCGCCAACCCGACATAAAAATAAATAGGTTAACACGACACAACACGATAATTAAACAAGTCGGGTCTCGGTCATGCTATCTCAACCTGCCAACCCGACACGACACGACATAACACGATTTCCTGGCCTAGTTATACAATCGTAAAAGTGGAGTTGGCTCTCTATAAGCAAATCACTCAATCTTACTAAGGTGTTATTTCTGTTTTAATTAATTGACTTAATGTATAAAAAATTAGTGCTTCAGTTATATATGGTTGTTTCTTTTTTACTTAGCACTAACAAAATGACTTAATAGATTAAGTTAGAAAATAGGTGTCATTAACATTAAGTCATGATATTATATTTATATTTCCTAAATTACCATTATTTTCTTCAATAAAAATCATATTTATATAGAAAAAGATGTGTACTGGAGTATATATTTCATTCTTATATATTGAGTTATTCACTATTATATATGTAAATATCATACCAATTTCAAGTGGTCCTTATTTTGTTTAATTCATTATATATGTAAATATTAATTGTTCAAACTTAATTTTATTATGTTCTTTACATTAGTTATGTTCAACTTAATTTACTAATCATGCTATTTTTTAGTTTTTTTAAATTTGGATGTGAATACGTACACTTTTAATTTTTAATAGTTATTAAATACATTGTTATTTGTTATTTTTTATTTGCCAAATTTAAACATAAAGGTAAAATAGTCATTTATTCGTATTTAGACAGTTCATTCGGTATAAAAAATAATATATATATATATATATATATATATATATATATATATATATATATATATATATATATAGAGAGAGAGAGAGAGAGAGAGAGAGAGAGAGAGAGTTAGTATTAAATACATTTAACAATTATTGTGTGACTGTAGGACCAAATGTGGAGCGTCCGATCAATATTATCTACGGTTTTAGATGCAGGGGCTTAGTTGTAAATATATTGTAATTAAATTATCAGATCTTACAATTAAACCCTTAGAAAGGGTATTTTAGTCTATTAATCAAAATTTAAAAAAGGAATGGATTATGTTTTAACCAACAAAATCTACGATCACGGACACGATTTTATTCTCAGTTACGTATGATTACATCAATACACTCCCATTCTCAAAGAATGATTATTCTCATTTACGTACTTTATTTTAGCAAAACAATAATCGTTCACGTTCCCATTCTCAAATAATACACGCTTACATTCTGAAAGAATACCCACACATTCTCAAAGAATACACTTTATTTACTTTATTTTGTCATAACATTCTCAAAGAATACCTTTACATTATCAAAAAATACACTATATACATTCACATTCTCAAAGAATACCCCTTCATTCTCAAAGAATACCCCTACATTCTCAAAGAATAATCACCTCTTGTTAAAGCAATGGCAGCGACAATGGTTGTTTGTGGTGATGGCGGTAAGGATTGAGGTTCTGCGATGGTGATTTATACAGTCCGACAAAATGTGAAGATCGGAGAATGTGATACTAAAACAAAAGGCCATATAACGAAATTTTGAAGCCTTGCAAATTCGTGTTCCATACTATGATATATTGAACAAATGAAAAAGAAAGAAAACCTTGTTGTCGGTCATATATATACCTTTTTGTGAAATCGAACGCAAAAGATTAATTTATCCCGTCGTTGGTTCTTGGAGCAAAAGAATAAATTGTTTGACCACAGATTCATTTGTTCTTGTTGCGGCCACATACAAGTCATCATCTTTTGCGATTCTAGTCGGCGATTATGCCTTCGTAAAAAAATGACGGAGAGACTCTAAAAAAGGAAAATACGCACATATTAAACAAAGAAAACCAAAAAAATGCAAACCGGAAAAGGAAGATCTCCAACCTGAACAATCGATTATTGCCGTCACACCTTCGTCCTTTGCCCATGTCTTCAAAAGCGAGACTTAGTTCTGTGAACTGCAGAGATAGCCGGCGGTGTTGCACTGTGTTAGGAGTGACGATGCTGCACTTTATTATTTTTTTTTTTGAACAGCAACGATATTATAAAATGGCAAGCGGGAAGCTTGCAAAAAAACACCAACAAACGTTCAGGACTAGATACAACCAAAAGTCAAACGACCTAAAATAACAAGCAACAAACCATCACAAATGAAGCGATAGCACAATGAGAGAATAAAGTTGTCGCATGGGCAAAAAGACAAGCGGCACCAAGGACAACAAACAAGGAACAAAAACTCCAAGAAAGAAATACAACGTCCAAAGAAATAATGCCTTCAATAAAACATCAAACTACCAGGGGCATAAACGTCAACCACCACCAAAGGAAGATTGAAAAGAAGGAATTCCACCAAACTCCATAAGAATGAAAGCTGCATCACAGAAACTCCACCAAAACTTCCGATTTACCAAAAATACTTTTGACAGACTTGAATAGAGACAGGGGCATAATTGTCCAAATGTAAAGCGGCATCGATTAGCCCCAAGAAACATCATAATCAACTTCCAAGAATCCTTCACAATTCACAGATCCACACTTATGATAATATGAATTTTAATTTCAATCCGATAAATGAGGGTGACGATGACACTGTGCGAGGGCGGAGCGGGTAACGCGCCGGATTAGGGTTGAGGGAAGCACAATCGGTGGAAGGAAGAATGGTGGAGGCGGGAGTAGCACTGAGCGTAAATATAATGGAGATAAAGAGAGGAATGAGATAATCTAGGGCTAATCAGTTAATTACCTAAATTAAAGGAAAAATTAAAATATAATTAATTATTGATAATGTTAATTTACTATGGTACCCTTTACAAATGATTGGACCACAATTGGTCTTACAATCATACAATATTTAAAAAATGTATTTGAACCTATATATATAGAGGTAGAGAGAGTAAAGATCCCAATATTTTTATGAGAACCAAGTTTTCAATTCTTATCCACTAGATAAAAAAATGGATGGTCAAGATATAGATGACAATTTTGTAATTATTATTTTTTCAATGATACATTTAACTATTTAAATAAACAATTCAGGGGTAATATAGATATATTAATACCAATCAAATCCTAGTAAATAGAAAACACCCCTAATTTACGTGAAACGGATTCTCTCTCTCTCCACTCTCTCGATCTCTCTTTCTCGCCGCCTGCTCTCTTCTTCGGCGACCAATCTGCTAATCCTCCATCGTTCCATTATCATCGCCGCCATGGACATTGTCTTCGATACAAATCCGCCATCGACAGCAACCACCATCAAAATTCTCGTTTGGTGGTGGGTTCTCGATTTCGCATGAAGGGGTTTTGAGTTCGGTTTCGACTATGCAAAATGGAGATAATGGAACGATTTCAGTAGGTAAACCTTCTATTTCAGTTGCTATAAACTCGATTGAGTCTGGTAAAGTCGATTCGGAATTGGAAATCGCAAATGGTAGTTCCGACTTATCAGTTTTTTCAATCGATATGGGTTTGGAATCGAATCAATTGCTGAATTCTGTGCAAAAGGGTGTTAGCGTTGATGATTTTTCTGTTATTTCGAATTCAATTGTTGTGGATTTGATTAATTCTCGAACTGATGTTGATAAAACTGATTTGGAACCGTTGATAGAACTGATTCTCGAACTGATGTTGATAGAACTGATTTGGATTAGTTTCTGATGTTGATAGAACTGATTTGGAACCGTTCACATTGATTGAGAATATGGAATCCGATGATATTAGAAATTCACATATTGTATTCTTCATGGTGTGCAGATTGTTAATGGTGAATGAGTTGCTAAAATTTTCCTGTTGAAATGGACTTTTCTGTATGAAACAGTGGGAAGTTATCCTCTTTCCTCTTTCCCTCACTTCCCTAATGTACACCGGTTCATTTCTCCTCAAATTCCTCTCACTCTGGACCTCGTTGACCGAGCAAGACGGTCAAAGGATAAATCTTTCTTTTCACGCCTTAAAGACTCTTCTCCAAAACCTCATTATCTGGATACAATCACTCGTTTACAACATTGCAACATGGAGACTGTATATTGTGGTCAGATTTTCTCTTTCACCATTAATCTTTTCTAAGTATTGATTTTATTATTAAAGTAAATGAATTTAAAAAATTCATGTAATTTACAGGCCCCACTTAAGAAGAGTTTGTTTTTAGAGCTTGTATGATACCTTTACTTCTATGTGGAGGATTTGAACCATATACAGTAATACTTCTATCTCCTGTTTTCTTTAGTCTAGGTGAGTCAAACAATTTTATTTCCACCATCTTTTATTCATATAAAAAAACATTTCCTCCACCATAAATAGTCTTTACAATTTTTATTTTTTTCACTTTGCATTTCACTTGAATCACTTATTGGAGTTCTACATTTTTTTTCACTTTGCTGGTGTTGGAGGGTAATACTTTTATACATTTTTTATTCATACATAATCTACATATATGTATGTATATTTATATTCATTTATCTGTGTATCATCTTTTAAAATCTATGATGGAAAAGCATGGATTGAAGTCTGTTTTCCCAATAGAAGATATTGCAGTAATGGGGATTTGGGAGTTGTTGCCACATCTAAATAAGTTCCAAGTAAGTTCTCATAACTTCTTATAATTGACAATTTATCAAATGCTATAAATCAATAAAAATTTTGCAGGTTAGACTAAAGCAAACATGTGAGGCTGCAATCTCATTTGATCCTCATGTCATAGTGACAATCGATTCAAAGGGATTTTCTTTTCGTCTCTTAAAACAATTAAGGGGTAATTCTTTCACCATCTTTCTTGAATTCAAATAGTTACCTTTGACTTTTCATTATTTATATAATATTTATGCTCATAGCCAGTTAGCCACCAATGTGTCAGCGCATTGTATGTGCATATACGTATGTGTATATGTGCATTTGTTCATATATGTATATGTGCATATGTGTATATATATGTGCATATGTGCATATATGTATATGCATTTGTGCATATGTGTATGCATTTTTATTAAATATGTATGTGAATATAAGTATGTGCATATATGCATATGCAGATATACGTATGTGATTATTTGTACATGTATGTGCATATGTACATATACGTATGTGATTATGTGTGTATACGTATGTGCGGATGTGCATATACCTATGTGTATATGTACATTTGTTCATATACGTATATGTGCATATGTGCATATATGTATATGCATTTGTGCATATGTGTATGCATTTTTTATTAAAGTTTTTGTAGATTTTGAAGACTTTGCCGAGTAATTCGAAGAAGTGAAGATAAATCGAAGACTACATGACAATAAAGGATGAACAAATGAAGATATTTTTGATATTTTGTTGTATTGCTTTGTTTTTTAGTTTATGGTTATATCGGCTAAAATGAACGTATGTTATTTTTATGTTGTTTTTTAATAAAGTGATATTGTTTATGTTTCGTGTTCGAATATTTTTGTTAATTTTATCCAAACATTATGAAATATGGATATTTTGTGTGTTTTTTTATGGAAAAGTATCGAATGTGCACATATGCATCTTTGGATATATTGCAAAAACTTAAATATGCATATATGCATTTCGTTAAAAATTGCCATATCAGAATTCTGATTATAAAAAACAAATCCAAAATCCGGTTTTTTTAAAAAAAATTTAAATTCTGAATTTTTTTTAATATTTCGAAAATATTTTGAAATTTTCTTTTTTTTTTAAATTCAAAATTATGATTTTTAGTATCCTTAATTTTAGGAGATGGTTGTGGTTGTTGTCAAAAATAAAAAAATTCAAAATTAAATTAGATTTGTTAAATGACCATCATGCTTTTTATGATTCAACCAATCAGAAAGAGTTCGCTGGTTCTCAGGAAAAAAAGGGTTCTCATTTGATCCATACCATATATATATATATATATATATATATATATATATATATATATATATATATATATATATATATATATATATATATATATATATATATATATATATATATATATATATATATATATATATATATATATATATATATAGTTAGTATTAAATGTGAATTGCATCTATTGTATGAATGTAGAACCAATTGTGGAGCGTTCAATCGAAATGATCTACGGTTTTAGATGCAGGGGGCTAATCGTAAATATATGACAATTAATCAATCAGTTTTTACAATTAAACCCCTGAAAAGTGTATTTTAGTCTATTAATAAAATTATAAAAAATGAATCCCTTATTTATCTCCTAATTTGGTGGGATTTCACCGATCGGAGGTGTGTGCATAGTTTACGTATTTTAGTTATATATATATATATATATATATATATATATATATATATATATATATATATATATATATATATATATATATATATATATATATATATATATATATATATATATATATATATATATATATATATATATATATATATATATATATATATATATATAGTTAGTATTAAATGTGAATTGCATCTATTGTATGAATGTAGAACCAATTGTGGAGCGTTCAATCGAAATGATCTACGGTTTTAGATGCAGGGGGCTAATCGTAAATATATGACAATTAATCAATCAGTTTTTACAATTAAACCCCTGAAAAGTGTATTTTAGTCTATTAATAAAATTATAAAAATTGAATCCCTTATTTATCTCCTAATTTGGTGGGATTTCACCGATCGGAGGTGTGTGCATAGTTTACGTATTTTAGTTATTTTTTCCTATTCTCGAAGAATGCTAAGTAGAAAAGAATGTATAGTTTACGTATTTAATTTTGGTATTTTGACACTTATTTTTGAATAATGTAGTTAATATTGTACTTTTTTTGCATATTCTTTGAGAATGTAGTATATTTTATACATTTTTTTACAAAATAGTCTGAAGTTTGGTGTGATTATAGGTTCATTCTCCGAGAATGAATCCTCCATTTAGTAATATATTGACCAATTCTCCAGGAGGCAGGAACACATTCTTAGCAAACAATTTAATACATAAAACAATGGCTAATTGATTTATTTAGTGATAACTATTTGTATGTTACGAAACATGTTTAAAAAGACACAATTCTACGATAATACTGTCAAAAATTCACTCATGAACAATGTGACAAACTCCTAACCCAGAAAATCTTTCTCCAAGAATGAATTTTACACGGTCATTCTCTGAGAATGCATCTTCACTTCTTGTTTTTCACGTTCATTCTCCAAGAATGCATCTTTACTTCAATAAGAATTTTACATGTTCATTCTCCGAGTATCAATATGCGGCTGTGTTGTGGAATGCAGAAATCTTGATGTTTTTGCTGGTATCCTGTTACAAACAATAACAGAGACCATGAGTTTATGAACATTAAAATTTCAAAAAGAATTAGCAATTAATAAAAACCATAAAAATGTATTTGATTACCGTTAGCAAGAACATGTTTCAACATGTATCACCATGTATGGAGCAATTAATGAAAAACAGAAAAATTGAAAGATCGATCTTGCTATGAACACCCCAAGAACAGGTTTCAATATATTAAGCAAGAAACCCTACGTATAACGGCAATGGTCTGCAAATTCACATGAACACAATTAAAATCTAAAACATGTAATGGGGATTGATAATAATTATTAGTTATTGGAACCAAAAGATTGACCTCTTAAAAGCAAGCGTGAAATCTTTGATTTAAAGCTTAATGCCAATTGATAACATGATGAGTCATTGGTTCATCTAAAAATTCACTCATGAGGGTAGTATTTTAAAATTGATTTTTTACGCATTGAGCAAATTTATGAAAGAGCATATTAGAATTAAACTAATAATTTTATTTAAGCATCATGATCGAGGCATTGGTTCATCTAAAAAATTCAAAAACCTTTTTTAGTTGATATAAAGGAAAGAGATAAAAAGGGTGATAATAAACAATTGATTACCAGGTGAAGGTTAAGGCTGAGTTAGAGCAGCAATTGCGGTGAGTGCCACCATGAAGGCATCGCCGAGAGAATTTGCACATACGTACCCACATGGCGTGTTTCATCCCTAGACATGAGAAAGAAGACCTTGGTGACCATTAGGTTTGTTTTTTGCATACTAACTACGTTGAGCGGCTGAAAGAAAGAAATGACGGTAGTGATTGATTGATTTCCGGTAGAGTGAAAACGGCGGAAGGGGGATAAGGATGATGATGGGTGTTTAGGGTTCGATGAGTGATAGTGTTTTATTTTTACAATAAAACACTATCATTAAAAAACTATTTTATCGCATTAAAACGCTCATAGGCACACAAAAACCGTATTTTTGTGCAACATGAAGAATCTCAAAAACCGCCTTAAAACATGCAAAATGCTTCTTTATAACAGATATGGTTCAGACAGACCCGTCTAACCTACCTCGTCTGTTAACCAAATAGATCATATTTCATATAAGAATGCATGTTTTCACAATAAATAGGCAAAAGCTCACATTCCAACGGCAGCTCCTGATGCACACCACAGACTCCCAACAGTCTGGCGGTGATAATAGATCTACTGTCGGGTCACTACTAGCCAAAGCCAGCCATTTGTTTTCGCATAGAAAACATCTCACAAATCACGGGGAAAGCCTATTAAGATATCATTATTTCTCTCAATAGAATTATGATTAATTTGTTTTTAGTCCCCAGACATCCTCACAGAAATTGCAAGCTAACGAGAGAATATCTCATTTTTCTTACACTGCACATCACGGCCCACTGCTGTGTTGCAGATGCAAATCTGCAAGAACTATGGTATTTACCGTAGGAAATCCTGATAAGCTCAACATCAAAACAGGCTTATATTAACAGGTGGCTAAACATGAATTACAATTCATGTTTAACTTGAACAGAGTTCTCCGGAGCTGCTGGTGTGAGGAAAACACGAGGGATTTGTGTGTTAACATTTATGGCTTTATTTCAGGAACAAGACCCAAGAAACTCTGATAAGACAACCAAACCCGAGGAAGTGATGCTCCAAACCGAAGAGTAAAAAGGCGAAAAACTCATAAAAGATACAGCAATCGCGACTTGACAGACCCTGTGTCGCGACGTGAAGAGAAGCAAGACAGAAGACCCAAAACCTACAGTACTCGCGCCGCGACGGATGCATGGGTCGCGACGCGAAGCCCTAGGACGCGACAATACCAACTTTGTGATCGCGAGACTACCAACACAACGCACTAGCCAGACCAGTGGCCGACCAAAAGCAGCACTCGACGCACCCTCGCGACGCGACGGTCCCTTTGGTCGCGACGCGATTGTTGTGTTCAGCAAGTATAAATAGAGGCCTTCTATGCACGGTTTTAGATACCCTTATACGCCAATTTACATCCTTTAGACACCAAGTTACCAATTCACTCTCTATCAGTTGTAATAGTCGAAATATCTCTTAGTTAGTTGTTTAGAACCAATAGATTATCCCTTTCGGTGGTAATTCTAGTAGTATTCAAAATAATTCGAAGGATAAACGCTCCAAGTTACATGCCAAGGAACACCAAGACCATCTTCACGATCATCACTCGAATGGAAGGCTAATCTCTTCAGATTACTTCGGGTAATGTTATCATACCTTTAGTGTAACATGTTTTTACTTTGATTCCGAACAAATGTTTTACTATTGTAACTATTAAACTCTCATATCTTTGAATACAACTAGTGAATCATTTGTGTCTACTTCTACTTGCTATCATATTCTCAAGACATAGTATTATCAACATATTATTCGTGCCTATCTCACCCAAATAACGAGCTAAGACGGATAATCGGTTAATATACTTTGTGCCCAAATAATATGTTAATAAGTTGTAACGTTACTATCATCTAGATAAAACATAATATTGCCAAACCATTATTTGTACCTAATCTACTCAATTGTTAGACAAAGACAAATAATTGATTCAACATGTTATGTATTTACCCATGTAATAGTAATTGTTAGTAAACTATAATTATGTTAAGGTAATTATATCGGAATCGTTATAGTAAAACATGTGAAACTAATTGTTGATAACTAAACCGGAAGTAACTCTTTCTTTATATTCTCAAGTTACAATTTCAATATTTTTACCATCACAGTCAATATTTACTTTACAACTCGTTAAAAGTTAACCACTAAATCCTTGGACTCGACCCCGCTTGCCCTATCTACGTAGTAAAAGTGGGTTATAAATTGTTTTTGACGCGTATGACGATAGCGTTGTCAATGAGTGAAGAGCGAGATATAAAGAAAGGGGGAGAAAAACTAGGAGATAATTAATCAATTATGTCAATTTGGGGATAAACTTTAAATATAATTAATTAATAATTTTGTCAATTTACCTTTATGCCCTTATGAATGATTGGACCACAATTGATCCTACAAATCACACAATATTTAAAAATTGTAATTGAACCTAGATATTCATATATCGTTATTCATTCAACAACATTTATCAATTCAGGACTTAACAAGAAAGAAAAAAGAAACAGAGCCTAACCTGATATATCTATTAGAAAACCATAAAAACAATTTTGATTTTTTCTTTTACATAAGCACCTCTTTTCTTTGCTTTGTAATATTGCGTCAAAATCTTTCTTTTGAATCGTTTTTAATCATGTGTTAACCATCATGTTGGGTGCCTAGTGGCTAAGATGCAGAATTCCACATAAAATGTTCATTATCGAAATCATGACACGTTCAAAATATTGATAATGCTCCGGGATTAACCTTTTACATAAGGGCCCTGAGACATAGTCTCGTAGACCACTCAGATGATATGATTTACCAATTCTCTTATATTGTATTATCAACATAACAAGATTCCGTTAAAAATGAGAAACATGAATGTTCCACCAATGACCACCTGATTCCAAATCAATAAGATTCTGCACATTAATGGACAAGTCATATTCATGTATCCGAAATTTCCACACTCCAATCGCAATGTAAACACATGACCGAAACGGATACACCACTCCAAGACATTAACGAGTTTGTTGACCACCCCCCTATTCAAAGTAGCTGCATCAATTATATGTTAAGTATTTTGTATTTTCTTTTATGAAATATGATTTATGACCTAAAAATACTTGCTATATGGATACTAAAAATATTATTTTATTTAAGCTTTCAAAAATAAGGTTAATTCTTAACTAGAAAATTTTATAACTATGTTAATTACAATAAGTTAACTTTTTGCGTTAGAATCAATAAGGATTTGTTACATTCGAAAAGATTGATTAGTTTTCATCGTTTTCATTGTTCCCTCTCCGGTGGCAAGGGAACACTTCGATTCCCCATGTTAACTTTCCGTTTTGCTTTTAACAACAAACAAAATCAAGAATTTGCTGAAAAGAAACCTTTGCTAAAACAGATGTATAAAAAAAAAGGTTGTCATAGCACGTCTTGGATCCAAGAATGAGTATGAGTTATAACAGCCTATCTTACATGGATAATATCATAATATGTGAGAATTGTGAGCCACTTATATGCCTTAAAATGATGGTTATCAACAAATTGTACAATAATTTTAATTTCAGGAAATGATTATTAAGTTACGCTATATTTTTGGGCTTTGTGGTGTTTTCTAAAATGAAATCAAAATAGTAGCCTTTGTAATGTTGGATCCTCATGAATCTCATTGGATATTGTCATAGATAGATTTTGAGCCTTTCTAATGATTATTTGTGGGCTAACAATAAATGACATCATGACTTCAGTTAGATTATACAAAATTTGTTGGGCTAGTTGTAACTCTGGGTTTATAGTCAACAATAACCTTGTTTTTTAAGATTGTGGTTGAAAACTTCCTTCTTTCTAAACTGACACCTTATTTGCAGCGAACTATTTCATTTGTAATAGAGAATTCATTCTTGTTGACCTAGAGAATCCCTCCCGACATTTGTTTTTTTAGCAAAAGAAAGCATATTATTAAAGATATATCAGTTTGTTTAGAAGAATTATACTTTATATCTAACTTCTTCCGTTGATATATAAGAAGGGAAAATACGAAACAATTTACATGACTTGCATCATTCATAACTGTCTTTCACTTGTCACCTTTAAGATGATATGACAATGTTATGTCATTCAAACTTTCAACAACTCTTATTATATGTTCCTTGCACTTTGAAATATATTTTTCTTCATTCTCAAACAAGTAGGAATAATATTAGTTTTTATTATATAAAAAGGAGGGAATTATATTAAAGAAAGTTATAGACTCATGAAGATGGTGTTGTATAGAACATATATAAAAGACAACATTCTCCAAGCATCTTGTAGGAGTCTATGTCCCATCTAAGCATCTTCGTGCTTTTGTTAAGTTAAAATATAGTTACTATATTCTTTTAATTATATATATATATATATATATATATATATATATATATATATATATATATATATATATATATATATATATATATATATATATATATATATATATATATATATATATATATATATATATATATATATATATATATATATATAGACACACACACACACACATGGAATGATACAAATACAAACACCAAAATGTTAGGAACCGTAAGAACCACTTATTCATAGTTTAGTGATGTTGTATTTTTTTAATTTTAACACTTGTTTTTTATATAAAAAAGATATCAAACATACAAAATTTTATGACTTCCTATTATTTATGGTTAACGATCAATATTTTATATATTTCTACTACAAAAAAAAATTTATTACTGCATTCACGGTTTAATAAACAAAGAAGGTGTTAGGCATGGTGATCCTCTCTCGTCTTTTCTCTTTATTATTGACATGGATGTGTTTAACGTAGCCGTATGTGCTGCGTGCAATAAGTCATTTTTAAAAGGTGTGCCATTTACTAGAAACGGGTCCGTAACTTCACATCTTTTCTATGCGGATGACGCTACTTTTGTGTAATATTTCCCAAATACTTCGGTGGTTTCACGTGTCTTCAGGTTTGAAAGTAAACTTTCATAAATCAAGAGTATTTGGTATCAGTGCGACTACAAACGAGGTGTCTAGATGGTCTAGGATTCTCGGATGTGATGCCGTTTCATTACCTTTCATCTATTTGGGGTTCCTATTGACCGCCTTTAATCGAAACACTCTATTTGGAAATGCAAAACACTTTCCTTTGGTGGTATTCAATTCTTAACAAGGCGGTTCTTGAAAGTATCTTTATTTATTGTTTCTTATTATTTAAATCACCATCTTGCATAATTGAGGCTCTAGAAAAAAATCCCTAGATGAATCGTTTGGGCTAGCGTTGATGGAAAGTTAAAAATCAATTGGGTTGCTTATTCCAAGGTACTTGCATCCAAAGAAGAAGGTGGATCGGTGAGTAACCTGAAAACAGTTTTTTCTTATGTTGTAGGATTGGGAGATGACACCATCTTCTGTAAAGACGAAATGTTAGGGCCAAGCAAACTTCACAATTTTTGGAGATGTGATATTCATGGAAGATATACGGTGGAAAATCTAAGAATACTTATAGCATTATCTCTATGGTGTATTATTTGGTATAAAATCATAGATAAGAAAAGGGACATTAGATGGTCGAATTGGTGTGTTTCCCTTTTTATTTGTTTATAATCCTTGATTCTTGTTTTTTCGTCGTCATCTAGCTACTTGTTGGGTGTAGGTGGTTTGTAGTTAGTTTATAATATCTCGCCGTGTCAAAAAAAAAAAAAAAAACTAATAACTATATGATGACTATATCTGTTTAACAATCAAACACATTATAGTTTAATTAAAAATTTGAAATTAAGCAAAATTCTCAAACCAAAATACAAAATACAGGCTAAGATTCCCTCAAAACAATAACTAAATAGGTCGGCATAACCAGCCAAATTAGCCCTTTTTAGTTTGTTGACTTGTTTTATCCTTTGGTTAATGGTGTGCTTTCATTATCAACTCTCAAATTTGGTCAAAAGGACAAACGAATTCCGGTTAATTATTTTTTGTCTCTAAATTATTGTATTAGAATTTAGATTATGATATGTCATGTCCTTTTAAAGATATATACATTGGAATAACAATTTTATATAGAATGTCAACTTTGATGATCTTTTAATATGTATATTTTCATAATTTGCTCAAACATTTCGTTATCTCAATTTGAAATGGTTTTTGGTTGTTCATAATGCATCCAACAATAGTAGTTTTGAATTTAATTACATACAACAAAACGTACAAATGTGATAATACTGTCTTTTGAAAGGCAAGGTCGAAAAATCATTTATTAACGAACGAACTAAACATTAGGTTCGAGAGAGTAGTAACTCTTTTATCATTTCATTTTTCCCGTCACATCAACACCACCTCAGTGTCATCTCAGATGTTATTGGTTTCCTGTTTAGGTGAATTCACTGGAATCTAATGGATGAGCTGGATGGTATCAGTTTCCTTACCTTGGTAATATCATTATAACGTTTCCCTTCAAATAATATCAAAACCATCAACCTTGTGATATTGTCTTAGATCTAGAAAACTAAGTGCATATGTGAGAGTAGCACGACTTGTACTTTTGGTGGTTAAGCTAATGGAACTCTGGGATGAGATGATAGAAAGGCTTGAATTGTTTGGTTCCCTGATAGTGAATGATGACTTAGTTGACCAGTAGAGTTGTGGAGCATTCGGTCAAGTGAACGGGTAGCCTTGACCTCCTACAACGCAACTACTACACATGTGGACACTTCGTCCAAGCTTAGCGCCACGATCGGCGCTCTTCTTTCTGATACTATCCTATATCGTAGCCTAGTTGGAGCCATCCAATATCTCGCATTTACAAGACCGGACATCGCATATGCGGTCCAACAACAATGTATTTTCATGCATGCCCCTCGTAAGCCTGTCCTTCATTTCTTAACACATATACTACAATACATAAAAGGCACCCTCGACTACGGCTTAATACTTACAACATCTCCCCGGTTCAATCTCAAAGCCTATTTCAATACTGACTGGGGAGGGGGTTGTCGGACTCACGATGGTTATTCAGTTATTGTGTTGACCTCGGCCACAACTAAATATCTAGGTCTTCCAAAAGACAACCTACTATCTCACGCTACAGTGTCGAAGTTGAATATATAAGTGTAGCCTACATTGTTGTTGAGTCTCAATTGGTACAAAATTTGGTGGCAGAACTTCACATTATGAAACGCCAAGCTACTTTGATTTGTTGTGACAACGTTTCAGCCATGTACTCATCAGAAAAATAACGTCCAACCTCAACGGACCAAAAACACGTTAAATTGATATCAATTTTGTCCTAGAGAAAGTTCATATTAGCGATGTAAGAGTTTTACATGTTCCCTCTACATATCAGTACGCCCACATATTTAAGAAAGCAACTTCCAAAACACCTGTTTAAAACATTTTGATTGAGTTTGAACATCCATCCTACTCTTATTCCAGTTGTGAGGGGCTATTAGAGATAATGTATTTATTGTATACTCTGCTTATCTTGTATATTGATATACCATATTTCCAACCTCAACGGACCAAAAACACGTTAAATTGATATCAATTTTGTCCTAGAGAAAGTTCATATTAGCGATGTAAGAGTTTTACATGTTCCCTCTACATATCAGTATGCCGGCATATTTAAGAAAGCAACTTCCAAAACACATGTTTAAAACATTTTGATTGAGTTTGAACATCCGTCCTACTCTTATTCCGGTCCTACTCTTATTCCAGTTGTGAGGGGCTATTAGAGATAATGTATTTATTGTATACTCTGCTTATCTTGTATATTGATATACCATATTTCCATATTTACATGGATAATTCTTTGTATTTTCTTTTCATATATGTTGTAAGAATTATCAATGGAAATCACGGTTTGGTACAAAGTACAATCCATTAATATCATCACAAGTTTAGTCATCATTAAATTTTAACAACTAAACGAGACTAACAATTAATAATAATAATAATAATTTTACAGGATTGTTTTTAGAACGACTTTACAATTGTTTCATGGCCTTCTTAAAACATATACTACAATACATAAAAGGCACTCTCGACTATGGCTTAATACTTACAACATCTCACCGCTTCAATCTCAAAGCCTATTTCAATACTGACTGGGGAGGGGGTTGTCGGACTAACGATGGTTATTCAGTTATTATGTTTACCTTGGCCACAACTAATTATCTAGGTCTTCCAAAAGACAACCTACTATCTCACGCTTCAGTGCCGAAGTTGAATATATAAGTGTAGCCTACATTGTTGCTGAGTCTCAATTGGTACAAACTTTGCTTCAGTGCCGAAGTTGAATATATAAGTGTGCGGTTTGCGGTTTCAAAAAAACTCAAAACATATATGCAGTACGGTTTGCTATTTTGGTTCTAAACCGCACCACGTACACCCTAAGGCATATCATATAGATGATTGTTGGATTTACTCTTTATACAGTGACGGAAGGTAATGGGGGCCTAGGGAGGCCATCCCCCCTAGCTTTTTCCATTTACCAAATGTATTACATGTAGTAACTTAATTTTTATGTATTTTTACAATCTTAATGAACTATATATGTAAAAAAAGTTAATTTCTAGGCAAAAATAGCATCAATAACAAATGAAGAAAATATTTAAAAAGATTAATATTTATATGTTAACAATATTGTATAGTTGGTTTTCTATTTCAAAAAAAATTACCGAAATATCAGTTTTGAGGTAATTGTGCAAAAATCAAAAAACATAAAAGTCGGCGAGTTCTACTTTAATGGACGGTATAAGAATATTTATCTTAGTTATTTTATTTAATTTTAATGTCATAAATTTGAAACAAATTAATCTTGTTTAAATTGTTCTATTTGATGTTTTTAGTTCGGCCCCCTTTGTTTAAGTGTTGCAATTTACTCTTTTATATTTCATGAAGTTTGGAAGTCTATTATTTATCTACTCATATATCATTTATTTTTGACAAAACTTCATAAATGGTCCCTGTGGTTTTTCAGAGAATCAACTTTCGTCCCTAACTTTCAAAAACCTCAAGGACAGTCTCTGTGGTTTCAATTTCCATCGTATTTGGTCCTTCACCAATGTAGAAAGACTATTATACCCTTTTTATTGTATTTTATATTTCTTATTAACTAATTTATGTTAAAAAAATAAAAGAAATGAAAAACAGTCCCCTCAACACACCCTCCCCTCCACTCCTTTCTCACCTTACCACCACCATTCAACCCCACCTCTACCGTCCACCACCACCATTCACCCCTACCTCTATCGTTCACCACCACCTGCATTTTCAACCTGTAGATCAAATCTCCAGCTATTATGTTGAAGATGAATAAGACACGCCTTTGTTATGTAGTAAACCATGGGAGGCTTATAATTGTCTGCCGGTGTTTTCGAGCCTCAACGGAAATCGTGAGACGTTAGGGGTCGTAACACGCTTTGGACACTCTTCTCCATCGATGACGAAAACAAGCCTCGGCATTCCTCCGCTCAACAACAAGCCCTAGGAAGCACGGCGACCATCCTAGAGACGAACAAAGAAGACGAAGAAGAATATCAATTTCAAGACGAAGAAATTGAACTTTCTGAAGAGCAAGACGTGAGGAATTTAAACGATTCTCATAACGACATTATGGAACAAGTGGCAGAAATTGAAGAAGAACAACAGAAATTGAACGATTCTCGTCAACATTACCAATAAAGAAGCCGATTTCCCGTCGGTTTCGAGATACACAGTCAGAAATCGCCGACTATGGATTTGGCCGGCGATCCTGCGACGTTGACCCCAGATTTTCAATTGACGCGGGTCGGATCTCGTTTGATGACCCGAGATACTCTTTCGACGAGCCTAGAGCTTCCTGGGACGGCTATCTAATCGGTCGGACTTTCCCGCTGTAGCGGCGGAGATGGACGAACCAAAAACAACCACCGCCCCAGTCTCAAACGCCAAAGTTTCTCCAACAACCACCGATTACAACCACGGTCCTGGAACAAAAAGATTTCCAAGCATCGGGGTGAGCGAGAGTTAGCAAGGGATTCAAATTCAATTCCTTACGATACGATTGCTCAGAGACATTCGAATTAGGCTTCAGTAACATAAAAACCGAGGCTTATAATTGTTTTCATGGTGATTGGGAAGAAGAAGTCGATGGGGATGATGAAACGATGGGGAGTGGGAACTGATAGAAAAAGAGGTGGGGTAGGTTTAGGTATTTTTTTAATAAATTAAAGTTAGTTAAGAAAATATAAAATAAATTAAAAAGGGTATATCAGTCAATTTATGTGGCTTAGAGACCATTCATGCAACAAAATGAAACCACAGGGACTAGGCGTGAGGTTTTTCAAAATTAGGGACCATACTCGATATCTTCGGAAACCACATGGACCATTTATGAAGTTTTGTCTTTATTTTTTACATTCAACTAAATTGCTAACATCCTTTTTGTCTTCGGGAATCGTGTGATGTATCATTTTTTAGTAGGATTAATGAACTAAATGGGTAACAAACTCTTGCTTTTGTCCACATTTAGGTAAGAATGTTTTTTTTTTGTACACTTTTACCCATCGAACTTGTGGTGACCGTTTAAAAATGGGTAATATGACCCACGATTGTAGGTTTTCGCTGATTTGGGGGTTACGTGGCATTACGAAAACTTACGTGGAATTAAGTTAAATTACGTGGTTGGTCTTATCAGATGCAAATCAGGGAAAAAGAGATTTTTAGAGATCTCGTGTCCTCAAAAATCAAATGACAGACGCGCACACACACTTACGTGTGTGTGATTCGGTAGAAACGAGAGAGACAGAGAAATTTGAGATCGAGAAAGAGAAAAGCGAAGACGAGATCGGGAAGCATATCGCATCCCACACACACTCTCGATTTGTGTTTGCGTGTTCGGTAGTTTCAACCAGGAAGAAGAAATCGAGTGAAATAGAAAACGATTAAGGTTCGATTTTGGTTCAGAGTGTTGCGATTCTGACAAATCGAAACAGATGGGAAGCAATAGCGGTAAGAGCTGCTTGGTGGGAAGGCTCGACTGCAACATCAGGTCGCCGGAAACCCCATTGTCGACGACATTTCAGTTGAGGCTCGCGATTTTGGCTAGAGACAGAAATTAAGAGTCGACACGATCTGCTGAAAGTATCTCCGTGCAGTAGCTTCCTTCATCCGTCCACGGCGAGACAGCTGTGTGAAAAGCTCCCCACCGGAGGCGAGTTCCATAACGCCCATGGTAGACTTTAGTGAAACTACCACGACCTAAAAGGCGAGTGAGTTGGTATTTGTTGAGTATGATCGTGCCGCCATCGCTGGCTGTTCTATTGATGTTCATAGCTGGTGGTGCCATCACCGGTACGCGATAATAAACGGCCGGCCGGCTGGAAATCTAGAGAGAGAGAGAAAGAGAGAGAGAGAGGGTTAATTTGTTGGTGGAAGGTGCGGTTGTTTATGATGGTTTTATAGGACCAACCACGTAAGTTTTCGTAATGCCACGTAACTCCTAAATCAGCGAAAACCTACAATCGTGGGTCATATTACCCATTTTTAAACGGTCACCACAAGTTCGATGGGTAAAAGTGTACAAAAAAACATTCTTACGTAAATGTGGACAGAAGCAAGAGTTTGTTACCCATTTAGTTTATTATTCCTTTTTAGTATCCTCTTTTTCTCCTACGTTCTTGCCTCCTTTTAGTTTTTATTCCACTTTTAGCATTGTTTTAGCACAACTTTTCATTCGGGATGTCTTTTTTAAAAGTACTCTTACATATATGAAAGAAATTAGGTATGGACATAATACATAAGAAAAGAAAACACACGAGACATGATATCGAAACAAAATTTACATCAAAAGATTCTAAGTAAACTATAAACGAATAGAATTATAAATCAAGCAAGTAGATATATGAAATGATTTTATGTACATAAATAATCCAATCCACTACCCAAAATAAAAATAAGAAATGGCGCGAGTGGACCATCAAACATTCAAAAAACCCTAATCTATATGTGTATCTATCTACCAAACCAACTATATAACGATCACAACCACACCCCTAGTATATCTTTTATCTACAAACAACCCCCCTCCTCTTTCAAAAGAATCACTTCACCCCCTTCTTTTCACACTTTCAAGAATACGATTTAATCAACCCCAAATTATATAAATTCCTTCTCAACAAACTACCAAGCGAAACCAAAACCGCACCTCCAATACCACCTTCATCCCTCTCGATCTTTTTCAACATCAATGGCAGTTCCTTAACTCTCAAGCAACTTAACCCAATTCTTTCCCTAACAAAATCAATCACCTTTAAATCCACCGAATTCCCACTTCCGTCTGTAACATAAAATATATTATTAGCCACTCCCATTGTCGTAGATATTTCACATTGTGTCACATTTATCGCATTTTCCCTAAAAGTCCGCATCACTTCTGCCAATAAACCCGGTTTATCGGTTTTACATAGTTCAAGCCGTACACCTTCGGGAGCTCGTCTTTCAATGGCGGATCTTAAGCACATGATCACACGTTGCTTTTCAGCTTCTGAACTTATCGGGCTTCCATCTATGTGTCTGATAAAGAATTCCTGAAACCATTTATAAAAAGATTAAAACTTTAGCAAAATTGAGAAAAACCCATTTGGAAATTCGAAGTGAGGATTTAAAAAGATTAAAGATTTACCAAATTTGAGAAAACCTTTTTTCGAAATATGAATTGGGTTTTAAAATTGAGACAACCCCATTTTGAATTTTGAAATATGATTATTATAAAAGATGAAAAAAGATTAAAAATTTTACCAGATATGCATCGTCTTCTCTTGTGTTAATGGTGGCATGAAAGACGACGTATTGCATGTCGGTTAAAGTGCAAACGACGTCGAATAAAAGCTTGGGTCGGTCTTTGCCTTGAATGTTGACCACCGAGTATTCTTTTTCGGAACAGTTTTGAACGGTTACCATTGGAGAATAACGGCCACTGGTGTTTATGATCGGAGTTCTGTCGTAATCCCGATCTGCGAACATCATTTGGTGGAGTCGTCTTTCTGTGTGGGTGACTGCGATTGAGAAAGAGGTTTTTGCGCTTCTTATGTCGTTGTCGCCTTTTAAGACGTTTCTTAAACGAGCTTCGATTCTGTTTATTTTTTGGGGTTCTTCGATCGATGAACCGGAATCGCAATCTTTCAGATGGATTATGGCCGCGATTCGGCCGTTGTGTGTCCATACTTTTGACTCGATGATGTCGCAGTTGAGATCTGAAAGTACCGCGAAAACTTCGGATAGAAGGCCGACTCTGTCTGTACCTGTGAGTTCTAGGGCTGTCATTCCGTCGATGGACTTTGATTTCGTTCTGTGAATGGTTCCGAGAGACTGTTGAATGCAATTGATGATGCTTTCGTCTGTTAATTTGTTGCCGTCCAAATTAGTGACATGGAAGACTGTAGATGATGAGATTAAAACCGTAATTAGTGGAGAAAAGATGCAAACAGGCAAATCTGACAAAATGATTTGGGGAATTTGTTGATTGCAAAAGGTAAAAGTGGATTAATTACCGTCCATGTTCCATCTTCCATCGGAGGAAACGTAGCCTTTTTTGATGGAGAGGTTTAGATCTGTGAGAACTTGAACTGCTTCGAGAAGAATTCCATCATTCCTGGCACTATCAATCTGAAATCGAAGAAAACAATGGTGTGAAACCGTGAGTCAGTCAGGTTCGTTGAAAATTCAAAAGTTGAATTGAAAAAATATGGAAGTTGGTCAACAAACTTTGAAACTTACCATTATCCGTGTTGCGTCCACACAACCGGCATTGTCAATCATGACCCTGGCAAAGAAAAGGGGAAGAAACAAATCAGCGAAAACGCGCAGACCGGATGAAAATTCAAATTTTGAATTTGAAATTTAGGGCAAAAGAAGGAAAATGTGAATTGAAAAGTCACAGTTGGATATTGATTGAAACTTCTGGAAGAATTAGTCTTAAGAACTTGAATAGTCAAAGAATATTCCGATCATTCGGTCTTAAAATACTATTAAACATTAGACTTGATTCTTCCCGGAAATAGTTTTCATAATGACCTAAAAACTTCCTTCCATCTAAATTGAAACAACTCCAAACCGCCATGTTTGAAAACTTACTCAGAAATCACATGTACGAAAACAATGATGAACAAAGAAAGAAAGAATTAACTCACCGAGGAGTGTTCATACGAACAACAAGCTTTTCATACTCTTCCAAAAACGGTCTCCGGTCCATCTGCATCATCTTCACTTCTTTCTCCGGCGACTAAACTGAGAGAAACTTACGGAACAAAGACTTGCTTTCAAGTGGTTTTTTATGGAGGGAAGGAGTTGTAGAAAGAAAGAAAACAAAACAAAAGAGTACAGCTAATAGAGAGCCCAGATGTGAAGAAATTGTTAGCTTTTATCGACTAAATCGCCATGAAAGATCACCTCTCTCTTTGTCTCTCTAGAATTACAAAAAGCACTGCAACACGCTTTTCGGTTAGTTGTCTCCCTGTGGGTTAAAGTCATATTTATATTGAAGCAATAAGTATTCTAAATAGTATTAAAAAATAAATAAATATATACGAAAACACCAAGTGGATTTTCTAATTTAATTCTTTCAATGACTTTATAATATGAATACAGAAACTTTTATCTTTGAGATAATCTTCATTGTTATTTTATTTAAGTAACTTATTTATTTTTAAGTAAACATATCATAAATATACGTTATAGGTTTTCTTTATTGCGATTAAAGTTAGGGATTACATTTGTTTTAAATAGAAAGTATTTTATAATGTAATAAATGATTTCGTTCAATTTAGAAATTATTGTTTATTCGGGCGTGCCCGGGGACAACTGCCCGAAATTTGGCTTAGGTTTTAAATTTCTTTCTATAGAAGTCAACATGACACGTGTCGTTGAAATGAATGCCATGTAGGACCAAGAGTGCCCTTTGCTTGCCTTCAACTTCAAACTATGGGTGGCATCTATCTATACTAATAAAGCAATCATAAACATGCCACATGTCCATTTCTTAGATGCCATTGATGCCACATGTCACTTTGTTATGCATTCTTAGAATTCTTCCCGCCTAAAATCACATCATCTATTTTCGTTTAACTCCCATCATCCCATGATTGCATAAAATCAGGAATGATATCATTTCCATTTAACACCCGATAAATTAGCAAGCTAATTGTAAACAAATTGAAATTTCAAACCGTTCCAAAACTTACGGCCATACTTTACGCATTCTCCGTACAATCAAACTGAAAACATTTCTCATTCTATCATACTAATCTGACCCTTTAATCATCTTTTTTCGAAATCCAATTTCAAGCCTATAAACTAACTCTTCAAATCATCGCCTCTGCTACACCCCTCCCCTGCTCCCTCTTATGGGTTTATTCACATGTACCTTCCTTTGCATCTTGCTTATTATAAGGGTTTTAGTATAGTTCTCGAACCCAATACCCTGTTTCTTTATCTATGTCACCTATCGTCTTCGACCTTCTCTATTTCTTTCCCTTCCTGGTTTCAGTAATAAACGGTACATGAATGTTCCGGTTCGAATGCACCAGAGCCACACCACCATACCCGTCACACACATAGATGAACAATTATACCTCCGACTTTACAGACCTCCTTAAACCCTTAACAAACATCGATCTAACGTCATATCGATAAGCTCACTTAAATTGCATCTTTTGTAAGCATCTTCAAACTGATTATGCAATTGTTTGCGTTATTTACTAATTCAGGGCATTCCAATTTTATGAGTCATTAGATCTGCTTCACCATCTCTTATTTTATGCTTTCATGATTTGTGCTTTGAAGATAAATAGGCTTATGAGAGATAAAAACACATAATCCCTTGCTGCAGCTAAGTATATATATGTTTAGAGATAGAGAGAAAGAGAGGAAAAGGTACGTTTCTAATTTCTTTTATTTTTTTCCGTTTTGATTGATGAAATAATCGTGTCTCATGTGTGTTGGTGTGAAAATAGAATTTTCGTTTACTTAATTGGTTGATTTAATTAAATACTTTTCTGTTTATTTCCTTTCTGGGTGTTCTAGGCGAAGTGGAGATACATGTTCCAGTAATGCAATGTTCAAACAAAAGGGCATTTCAGTCAATTATATTTTTTGGATATGTATCACAGAAGTCTTGCTTAATCTGCACTTCATGTTCCAAATCTTTTTGCTGTTTCAAAACTAATTTGTAGGAAATTGATATGTTGATGATTGAATTGAAAGAAAAGTTATGTTGTATTTCAGGTAAAATGATTAGATGATTTACAAAATTTTAACCAATCATTCTAAACTCTCTGACTTTTCAGAGCTTGACTAAACTTGGTGATGTTTCATATCCAAATTAGTAAGTTCAATGAAGTTAATGAGGAATCCATGATGATTTTTTGTGTTGCAATACAATAAGATTGAAGTTTTAACTCAAACATTTGTCCAATAATATATGCCTTCAGGATAATAAATATAATTTTGTTATTGAAAATCTACAGACCTATTATATTTCTTAACATTGGTATACAAATATATAGATTTAGTTATGGAAATATAATTTAATCTCATGAGTATAGTAATAAAGTTAATGCTCTTAATGTTGCCAGCTAATAAGGTTTAGCTACACGAGTTTTGGTAATTTAATGATAATATTTCTCAAGAAGACATCTTATATTTCAGCCTCTTGGAAAGTATAACATAATCTTTTTTCATAATAAATAAAGGAATTGAATTTTGATTCAACATCAAAGTTTGACTGCCTCTTCGTATTCAGTTTTAGGCTCCATGATTCCCCTTTTCCTATAAAGTTTGCTTATAATAAGAAAGAATGCTTAACAAAAATTGTCATTTTTAGTGTAAAACTATTATATAATTTATGTGATACATGATCATGGGAAGTGAGATCTATTCTTAGAGGCCAGTTGAATTATGATATTTATAACCATGCATGTTATCATCCTAAGTTTTTTTTTATTTTTTGTTACATATTTATTGCTTTTCTCTTATTCGAGTCTATGCAAATACAGCTAAATCTGAACCAAAGAGACTCAAGGACGATTATGACCTGAAGATGAAGGCAGGTGAACTCATTTGTTCTCAAATATTAGAAAGACGAAGTAAAAAATATTTGTTGGAAAATGATTTTTCCACACTTTCATATGCGGATTAGAGATTAATTCATTTCTATTAAAAAAATTAATGAATAAAATACAAAAAGTGGGTGTCTACGGAGAGAATGGTTCTCTATAAAACTCCTAGCATTATTGCTTCTAAGCGTTTATGTGAGGCATATTAGTGGGACAGCTTATCTTTCAAGCTTACAGGTGCGTCGCTAATGGATATTACTATAACTTGAAAGAATTATCATTACAATGGAATATATTTGGAAGGTAAATTAAACTAGAGTATATAGAACATTTACTGGAAATTTATAAATCTTGAAATTGGTATTACTGCAGGTCTTTATTTCAACTTTCAAGATTGGTGAAATAGGTCAGTAATGGAATGAGATGTTTCGTGCACAAAAGACGGCAAACTCAGGTTCATTTATTTTAGCTAGAATCACTTTTAGGCATGGTATCCCAAAACGCCAAAAGTACATACTTCCTAGAGCATTTCTTATGAAATTTTTCTGATTGTCAAGTGAAATAGATCCCCCCCCCCCCCCCCCCCCCCCCGCGGGGGGAATACTACATTTTTTACCTTTTGTCTTATCGATTGAATTGGGTGTTGTAGTGAGTTTTGTCAACTTTTCAAAACAAATTTATAACTTTTAGGTCCCAGTGATGTTAGGTTTTATATAAGAAATAACAATGTACTTTCTTCTCTAAGAAAGTAATATCAATTTGCTTTATGTTTGAAGAACGAAATAGCAATGTATTTTCTTTCTCATGAGTGGTTCATTTGACGTGGCTTATAAATATTGAAGTTTACATCATATTTTAAAAATGATTAATTGTAATTAATCCAATTTTTGGCAGATTCACATAATATTTTACAAAAAGAATGTAGTTTCCTTTTTGTTATATTTACCTCTTCCATTGACCAATTGACATTCTTTTATTTGGTGTTTGTTATTTAGAAAGTTGATCATGGTATACCTATGTTTGTTATATATTTCTATGTGTGCTAATCGTTATTATTGGCTAAGCCATTATTTTCTTCTTGTAAAGATTACTGAACTTGACAACCGTAGGTTTTGTTGGTATTTTCTCAGGATCAATCTATATTCAAGAAGTTCGACCCAATTGTATAATCATATAAAATATTTTTCTTATTATATAAGTTTTTTTAATTGTCAACCGTGTCCCCCTCTCATTCACAATATTTCTCATTTTCCCGCTCATATAATCTTCACTCTAATTGTTTTAGAAAACGGACGTCGGCTGATTTTTGGAATTGAAATCAATTATAGTAGATTATTATAGGCAAGAAGTAAATCATTCCATTTATTCCACTACAAATCAGTAAATTATCGACTCTAAATTTGAAATCGATTTCTGCATACGACTCCACAGAGTTATGTATGGGCTTACATTATTACAATTACTGCATCGCATTTGTCCGAATATAAAACCAGAAAGGGCCAAAAGCTCAAATGCCAAAAGCTCAAATGTTGAAGCCGTCAAAGTTGACCTGGTACAACTATAAACTGTTTCGGTAATCTCCACGTCTTAAAATTAAGCCATTAAACTGATGTGCATCCAATTAAACCAGCTATGGTCCTACGTTGTTTGGTATATTATTTTTACTAAATTATTTATATACGGAAAATGATGTATTAATTATTAAAAGTTTATAAAATACATTAAACAAAATTCTATAACAATGCAAAGTATGCGTAAAAAATGAAATATTCTAACAACTAATATGGTTTTTATGGTACTCAATGTAACATTCATATTATAAACTTCAAATAACATGAAATTCACATTGTGTTCTATACGAGTCTAACTAATTGTCGAGTGTCTAAACTACACTTCATTAAGAACAAGTG
Organism: Cichorium intybus; assembly: GCA_023525715.1. Lineage (NCBI taxonomy): Eukaryota > Viridiplantae > Streptophyta > Magnoliopsida > Asterales > Asteraceae > Cichorium > Cichorium intybus. The sequence continues at coordinate 154,688,944 of CM042009.1, read as the reverse complement.
AGGACATCTCATAAATTGTTGACTCCCTTACAACAATCTTTTTTTGCTCAAAAATTCAATACTTGACTTTGCTGTATCGTTATTGTTATCGGAGAACCTATTAATTAGAGATGCAATATTAGTAAGTGTTGTGTTAGCACGCCTTCCATCCATTCTCTTGGTATTTTTATCTTACTCTTTTTTATTCTTTTCCACAAGAACAAATAACTATTTACCAATCTATAGAGAGATACGAGATTTGTCAAGCAAGCAATTGAGTAACAAATGCTTGCCACTTGAGTCAAAAGATTGGATCATTTGGAACTACTGAGTCGAGGACTAATATTTGGGTCATGTCAATTATGTCATTTTACTTTCATTTTTTTATAGCATTCAACTTTCATTTTAAAATCAATTATAGCAGTTTTACTTTCATTTGTTTTCAATTATACCACTCATCTTGCATATTAATTCCAATTATGGCATTTTACTTTCATTCTAATGTCGCTTATAGCATTTTAGTTTCATTTTTTTCAATTATAGCATTCAACATTTATGTTAATGTCGATTATAGCATTTTAGTTTCATAATTTTCAGCTATAACATTCAACTTTTCTTTTTTTCCATTTTTTTTAAATTAGAGCATTCAACTTTAATATTAATGTGAATTATAGCGAGTCAATAGTTATTATTATTTTTAATCTATGTTGCCAACCGTGTATCACACGGGTTTTAACCTAGTTTAAAATGAAGCAACGGTAGGGGATTGCCACGTGGAATTTTTTAAATTGTGATTAAAGTGAATTTAAATATTATAAAAATAGCTTATGAACCGGCGGCCACACTTGACAACCACCGTCTATTAATTGGATTTTCCGTTGTCTAAAATTAACGCCGGTTTTTGTTTTTATTTTCTTTAATATGTAAAGTTTTATTTGTATGTGGATCAACTAAGTTTTCTTGTATTTATGTTTGGAAGATATGTGCTGGCCAATGAAGTTTAATTAATCAACAGAATAAAGATTTAATTTGGAATATTCTGCTTCAATGCGTTTAATTGATTTCAGAATATCATTAATTCAGAGTTTCAGATTTTGGCTTACTCAAATTAAGTAAAGATCATATCCTAGAAAAATAAAAATATAAATGTAATGATGATACAGTTGACAAAGATCTATGACATAAGCAAAAAAATATGATAATCGTGATATTCAATTATTCCAATTATGGTGTTTTAATATTTGTCACGTACTCTTTATTTTTGGTATTTTCATACTATGAGAATTACTAAAAACTTATCATTTGTGTCATACTTTGTAACTTTCTTCAAATATTTATTTATTAGATTACGTTTTAGCTAGTCAAACTCCACCCAACAATCTAGGAAAATATTTTGCGTTTGATTCTACATATATTAATATACTTGTTAAGGAAGTAATATGGTGCTAGGTAAAACCATGATTACGTTTTTAGTCCTTAATGTAGTTATTTGTTTGTAATTTTGGTTTATAGGAGTTTAGTTCAAGTTTTTTAAACATATTTTTTGTGCCATTTCGAAGTAAAATAATTCTCTATGTCCTTATTAGATAGTATTAGATAGACATAGTTTAAATTAGTTTCCATATTTATGTTGGTTATAGCTTCTATTTACCAAGTCTTATGGCGATGTCGGGATTAGTATTAGATGTTAAATATGAATGTTTGAACAAACAAATATTAAAGTCAACAAAATGGTAGGTGAGGAAAATTGGAAAATATTCTTCACGCCTGACTTCAATTTGCACATTCACATGGCACTCTCATGCCTATAAATACATGGTTTTTTGGTTGAGAACAATACACCAACAACAAGCAAAAATCAAGATGAAACATTAGAAACTCTTGTGAGCTAAAAATTCCAAAGAGATATATTGTGAGGTATTTTTGTGCAGAGCCTTTATTTGGCAGCCAAAAATTTGAGTGATACAATATTATGAATGATCAGATTACAAGGGCAGTTTAGGCCTTGTATGATTGTAATTTCTTTGGTGATAATAAAACTCTCTCTCTCGTTCGCCCGTGGACGTAGGTCGTGATCCCGTGACCGAACCACGTTAAATATTGTGTTCCGATTTTACATTTTCGTTTACCCTTTTTTTTTGGTAATTTTATTCCGCTCGTGTCACCGAAATCAAATATCGATTTGTTTGAAGTACTTAACTCGTTTTGTTATATCCTAACAAACTAGTATCAGAGCTCCGGGTTTAAAGGAAGTCGTATCTCGCGTATGCTCTGTGGTTGCAGCTTAGTCTGATCTTCCACATCAGAAACGAGGTTTCGATTGGCCTTATAAAATATTTTTTTGAGTTATGGCTGAAGATGGGAGAGTTAATATCGACAAATTCGATGGTCACGATTTCGGTTTCTGGAAAATGCAAATCGAAAACTATCTCTACCAAAAAGGGTTACATGAACCTCTGTCTGAAGAGAAGCCTTTTCACATGAGGCCGGAGGATTGGGAATTGTTAGACCGGCAGGCTCTTGGTGTGGTGAGGTTGTCATTGGCAAAGAACGTTGCTTACAACATTGTCAATGTGAAGACAACTCATGGGTTGATCAAGGCGCTATCTGACATGTACGAGAAACCCTCGGCGTCAAATAAAGTTTTTCTGATCAGACAGTTGGTAAATTTGAAGATGATGGAGGGTAGTTCAGCAACTGATCATATAAATGAATTCAATTCAATATTGTCGAGGTTAATATCGGTTGATATTAAATTTGAAGATGAAGTTCAGGCATTGCTGCTACTATCATCTTTGCCAGAAAGTTGGTCTGGTACGGTTACAGCAGTCAGCAGTTCAGTCGGAGGTGCTAAGCTGACGTTCGAAAGCATTCGAAATTTAATCCTTAGTGAGGATGTGCGCAGACGGAGTATCGGGGAATCTTCCAGTAGTCTTCTAAGCGCTGAAGACAGGGGAAGGAAGTCCAACAGAGGAGGCGGTGGTAGCGGAAGATCAAAGTCGAGAAAGAGAGGTCAGTCAAAGAACAGGTCGGATATTACCTGTTGGAACTGCAAGGAGAAAGGTCACTTCAGAAATCAGTGCCCAAAGCCTTCGGCAGACAAAGGCAAGAAGGAAGTCAATATGGCAGTAGATTCTGAAGATGATGCGCTCATTTGTTGTGTTGAAAACTCAACAGAATCCTGGATCATGGATTCTGGTGCGTCGTTCCATGCTAGTCATTCCAGAGAAGTAATGCAGAATTTTCGGCAGTACAAAGGAAATGTCAGACTAGCAGACAACAAGAGCCTGGATATTACAGGTGTTGGGGATGTGGTCCTCAAGACAACTTTAGGTACCGATTGGACTTTGAAGAATGTCAAGTTCATTCCTGACTTGAAGAGGATGTTAATATCCGTAGGGCAGCTTGATGATGAAGGTCACCATGTTACATTTGGTGATCATCAGTGGAAGGTGACAAAAGGGAATTTAGTTGTTGCTAGAGGACAGAAGCGGGTACACTTTATATGGTGGAAGTTTCTGATGCCGAAGTACACGCTGTTGAAGAAGTTGGGGCATCTACTCTATGGCACCAAAGACTTGGGCATATGAGTGAGAAGGGAATGAAGATGCTAGTTTCCAAAGGAAGAATACCAGAGCTGAAGACTGTGAAAGTCGATTTCTGTGAGCCATGTGTTCTTGGCAAACAGAAGAAAGTCACTTTCAAGAAGGTGGGTCATCAGCCCAAGTCCGTGAAGTTGGAGCTAGTTCATTCAGATGTCTACGGTCCCACTTCAGTTTCTTCAGTGGGAGGATCCCGATACTATGTCACGTTCATAGACGATTGCACAAGGAAGGTTTGGGTTTATTTCTTGAAGCATAAGTCTGAAGTTTTCAGCATTTTCAAGAAATGGAAGGCTACTGTGGAAAATGAAACAGACTTGAAGATCAAGTGTTTCAGATCAGACAATGGGGGCGAATACAGTAGTAAAGAATTTGTTGATTACTGTGCTGACCAGGGAATCAGAATGCAGAAGACGGTTCCAGAGACACCTCAGCAAAATGGAGTAGCTGAGAGAATGAACCGTACATTAAACGAAAGGGCTAAGAGCATGAGATTGCATGCAGGTTTACCCAAGATGTTCTGGGCAGATTCCGTCAACACAGTAGCATATTTAATCAACAGAGGACCCTCAGTCCCCATAGGGTTCAAGATTCCAGAAGAGGAATGGCAAGGTCGTGATATTTCTCTCAAACACTTGAAGGTTTTCGGTTGTGTCTCTTATGTCAAAGTTAAAGACTCGGAGAGAGACAAGCTAGAGGCAAAAGCAAGGAAATGCACTTTTATAGGCTATGGGTTGGATGACATGGGGTACCGCTTCTGGGATAACCAAAATAAAAAGGTTATCAGAAGCCGGGATGTGGTGTTCAACGAGAACGTCCTATATAAAGATGAACTTGCAGAGAGCTCAGGCAGAAACAAGCAACCAAAGAAAACAGAAAGTCAAGTCGAGTTTGAAGAAATCTCTGAATATGACGTTGTGAAACCTATCAGTACTCCAGAGATAGGTGAAAGTTCAGGAAGCAGTGGGAGCTCTGATGTATATGGAGATAGTGGGAGCACAGATGACAGTAGTTCTGAAGACGGGGTTGCAGATGATGCAGAGACCTCAACTCCTACTGTTCGTAGATCCACTAGAGTACGAAGACCTCCAGTTAGGTATTCTCCTTCAGCAAATTACTTGTTGTTGACTGAGAATGGTGAACCTGAGTCCTATCCAGAGGCCTTAAGGATGAAAGATTCCATACAGTGGAAGAAGGCTATGGAAGACGAATTGAGCTCACTTGACAAGAACCAGACCTGGTTCTTGGTCAAGCTCCCAGCAAGAAAGAAAGCACTGCAGAACAAATGGGTGTTCTGGGTAAAGGATGAGATCGGTGGCAGTAAAAGATACAAGGCACGATTGGTGGTCAAAGGGTTCCAACAGAAAAGAGGGGTCGATTATAATGAGATATTCTCTCCAGTTGTGAAGATGACTACAATCAGAATGGTATTGGGAATTGTAGCCTCTGAAGATCTCCATCTAGAACAGCTAGATGTGAAAACAGCTTTTCTCCATGGCGACCTAGAAGAAGACATCTATATAGCACAACCAGAGGGTTTCCCAACAGTTGGAAAGGAAAACCTGGTGTGCAAGTTAAAGAAAAGTCTGTATGGTTTGAAGCAAGCTCCAAGACAGTGGTACTTGAAGTTTGATAACTTCATGCAAAGGAGTGGGTATCACAGATGTGAGATGGATCACTGTTGCTACTTGAAGAAATTCAACTCCTCTTACATCATCCTGTTATTATATGTTGATGACATGTTGATAGCTGGATCCGACATGCAGGAGATCAACAAGCTTAAGAAGCAGTTGTCCAGAGAGTTCGAGATGAAGGACTTAGGGGCTGCTAAGCAGATATTGGGCATGAGCATAGCCAGGAACAGAGTTACCGGTACATTAAAACTTTCACAAACGAAGTACATCAAGAAAGTTTTAGAAAAGTTCAGCATGGCAGATGCTAAAGCAAGAAGTACACCTTTGGGAAGTCAGAAACTCTCAAAGAAGCAATCCCCAAAGACGGAAGAAGACAGAGAACATATGGCTAAAGTTCCTTATGCATCTGCAGTTGGTAGTTTAATGTATGCAATGGTATGCACAAGACCAGATATTGCTCATGCAGTGGGAGCAGTAAGCAGGTTTATGTCAAATCGAGGAAAAGAGCATTGGGAAGGAGTAAAGTGGCTGTTACGCTACTTGAAAGGAACAGCTGAGATTGCCCTATGTTTCAGGAGAAATGGGGTAGTCTTAGAAGGGTTTGCCGATGCAGATTTGGGTGGATATGTGGATTCGGGTAAGAGCACAACAGGTTATGTGTTCACAATCGGAGGTACGGCAATCAGTTGGATGTCTAGGTTACAGAAGAGTGTTGCTCTTTCAACCACAGAAGCAGAGTATATGGCTATTGCAGAAGCAACCAAGGAGCTTATATGGTTGAAGAACTTCCTATCAGAACTTGGAATGCAACAGGAGGATTGTGTACTGCATTATGACAACCAGAGTGCAGTTCACCTAGCAAAGAATCCGGTGTTTCACAATAGAACGAAACACATTTAGATGAGGTACCATTTCATTCGAGAGTTAATCAATGATGGAACTCTGAATCTGAAGAAAATCCTTGGAACGAAGAATCCAGCAGATATGTTCACCAAGGTGGTTACCACAGACAAGTTGAAGTTTTGCATGACTTCAACTGGCCTTTCAGAAGTTTGAGGAAAGGGGCATAAACGAGAGAGAGTGTGTGTTTAATGACCGTTGTAAAATTTGGATGGCAGAGCAAGAGTAAGTTGTTCAAAAATTCAAGTGGGATATTGTTAAATATGAATGTTTGAACAAACAATTATTAAAGTCAACAAAATGGTAGGTGAGGAAAATTGGAAAATATTCTTCACGCCTGACTTCAATTTGCACATTCACATGGCACTCTCATGCCTATAAATACATGGTTTTTTGGTTGAGAACAATGCACCAACAACAAGCAAAAATCAAGAGGAAACATTAGAAACTCTTGTGAGCTAAAAATTCCAAAGAGATATATTGTGAGGTATTTTTGTGCAGAGCCTTTATTTGGCAGCCAAAAATTTGAGTGATACAATATTGTGAATGATCAGATTACAAGGGCAGTTTAGGCCTTGTATGATTGTAATTTCTTTGGTGATAATAAAACTCTCTCTCTCGTTCGCCCGTGGACGTAGGTCGTGATCCCGTGACCGAACCACGTTAAATATTGTGTTCCGATTTTACATTTTTGTTTACCGTTTTTTTTGGTAATTTTATTCCGCTCGTGTCACCGAAATCAAATATCGATTTGTTTGAAGTACTTAACTCGTTTTGTTATATCCCAACATTAGATACCCATATAGAAATTCAAGTACTACTTGGACTTGGTTGGTGTACACGGGAAGTAAGTCCATATGGGATGAGATGGCTAGAAGGAGCTGCAAGTTATTTGTTTCTAAAATTTGGAGCATACGCAAGTCAAGGTGGAGATTGTTAAAAATGACTTAAAAATTGAAGATCCTGCCTACGTGAATGAATTGGAGAAACCCGACACCCAATTTTCAATGCGATAAGTATTTGGAGTGGGTTGAGGATCATTAGGATCGAAGTTGTACATGACATATAGTTATCCCACTTGGGGGTGTATGTCAACCCGTATCTCATTTCCTGTCGGAAATGTCGGGTTGGTTTTGCTTCGCTCGACAATGTGGTCATGTGTTGAAATGTGCAATTGGGCCTGCCCGAATTACTGTTTAGGGTTTACATTATCCAATGCTTATAATAAAGAATGCTAGCTAGAGTTTCAACTGTACTATCAGATTTCAAGCTTGCAAATAATAATACTCCCACCTGACCTACGAACGTAGATCATATTAATCAAACTACGTTAAATATTGTGTCTTTGTGTGTGTGGTTTTTTTCTCATTTATTCTAAACACGTACCTATCGATTTCCATTAGAAGTCTCGTATTGGCAGTACACAAACTTCCTATAGTTCCTCTTTTCAATCAACGATCAAGACTGGTTAACAAAACAATTCAACTAAATCTGAAATTTATTTATCCAATATAACTGAACCAACTTCATTAGTGCTATTATAGGTTTTTAATTTATTCCTTCAACTTCTTTTTTTTTCTTTATTTCTTTACCCCGTAATTCTCTTTCCTAAGTCCTTCTATGCTTTTTCTTCCCTTAAGCTTCTTTAAGGATCGATCGAAGTTCATAATTCACGGTTCAAAAGCCAAATATTCATTCCAACCTTCAAAGACCAAGTCAATACAAAATCAATATTACTAATGCAAATTTGTTCAAGGAATGAGTGACAGCAAATTCTTTTCCAAGACCAAGACTCACACAAGAACCAAACACTTTCGTCTATCTCCTACTTAGACTCCGAGGGTGTATTAGAGAGACATAGTTTCAACTACTTTCCATATTTAAGTTGGTTATAGTTTCCTTTCACTTTATTCTAAATGTCTTGCTTGAAACAAATATTTAAATTGTTACAAAAACCATAATAAGTATAAAAACTTCAAAGAAATTAAAAGTCTTAAGATCCAAATTGAAGATATTATGTGCTTTACTCAAAAACTATTATTTATAGTTTCATGTTAAGGAAATAAGTGTTGACAGATAAAGAAATCATGTGATATGTGCCAAGAAGAATGGTACCATGTACTAAAATTAAATAGTGGGGGAGTGGTCACGTGACTGGCCAGATGTCACCCCCCACGCCACCTTCTTTTAACATAAATACTTGTGATGTCGGTCCTACTGCATCATGCTGTGGGTTGCCCCTGTCTCTGCACACGCTATTCCTCTTTACTTATCATGTCCATATGATTTTCCTCTAAATTTTTTTTTTAAGTAATTGTATTGATTGTTACCTTTTATTCCTACCTTTATTCATATTTATATAATATTCATATAAAATTATGACAAGTGTCATATTTAATAAAACTAATATTATTTTAATATACATGTCATAATTTAACTTGGATAGTAAGATCAGTAGGAATAAAAACAATTTCTCTTTTTTTATTTCTTTTAGATATTTGATATAAATAATAGTTAAGATTTACTAAATTTTCTGTTTTGGAAACTTGATAAAGTTACTAATTCATTAAGTCATGGTATGTTATATGATCTTGTCAATGCCATTTTAAACTCCCGACTTTAGTTATAGCTCTATAAAAGACTTTAACGATTAACGAACAATATTTCATATTAATAATGATATAACTTTCTTAAATTGATATACATAATAAAGAAACAGAATTTTACATAAATGATGAAATAATATGTATGTAGTAAATATACGGGAATAATTCTACATTTGTAATTTGTAAATAATAAAATACTTAATCAATGTCTTTTTAGAAGTGGATGACACATTTAGGGGGAAAATAAATTAGTTTGAATTTCTAAGATAATTTACACTTAAAGGGAAGACCTTTATTTCTCTGATTTTTTTTTTTTTTTGTCATCGAGTCCTTATTTCTTAAATTAGTCAAGGATTTGTATACTAAATTAAGTTATGTCTTGATTAATTACATTAAATAAAACAGAGGACAACTAATCTTGTCTCTATCTCATATGTATAATGCTTTTTCTTTGAAATTGTTGGAGGCAATAAAATGCCATGTTAATATCAGTTTTTTCAAATTGCATTTGTGAAATTTATCAATACCCTTTCATTCTTTTCTAAAGTTTGATGTTTTGATTTATGTGTTTTCCTTTTCTGTTGCCTCTATATTTCTTCTTCACTGTTTTGTGTGTAAATGAAATGTGATTGATATATACAAATATACAATTAACTTAATCCATGTAGTATCTTTTACAAACAACCCATAATCTTTCGGTTTTGTAATTGATAACAAAATCTTCATAATCTTCAATTAATTTCTACCACACGTAAAGTCTAGAGCCAAGGACTTCCAGCCTAGCTGGTTCGAGGCACCGGGTTTAATACCCATGTGGGGTGGAGGGAAGGGGTTCAATCCTCGCAAACCTCTTAATTGCCTCATGTGGGGAAATTTTCCCTGGAAATCCCCTTGGGGGCTGGGTTTGCCCGCTTTGCGGAGCTCGAACTCGGGGTCACCTGTGAAATATTCGGGTGAGGCTTCCAACTTAATCGTTTGCCGTTTCCAAAAAAAAAACACGTAAAGTCTAGAGTAAATGACTCTAGAAGATGACTATTCATAGACAAAGTAGTTATTGTCTCAAATATGTCTATTAGTTCACTTTTATTTTATATCATCAAATATTTATGATTGTTTAGATTATTAGTTTATTATGATTTAAAATATCAACATATGGTAAGAACATTAACCAATTTGAATCGAAGGTTTGACTAACTTTTAACAACTCCCGACACAATGGCGCGAACATGGTGGGGATAACGTGGATCTTCCCGCCACAAAATCTGTCTGTGGGGCTGGGGGGCCCACGGGAACGTGATTTGACACGTGGATGGCAGCTCGAACGTCTGACAATACTCATTTTCTTTTTCCTTTTCTTTTTCACGATTTACCTTTTTTTTTTAGTTTCAAAATCACTTTCATACAGCGGTATATCCGGTGGGCTTTTGCTTTTTTGACCTATCAAGTTTTTTGGCGGCAAATTCTAAATTATTGTGCTCCTTTGCTTACAAGTTACAATAAATAAAATAAAACTTACTTTGTAGACAATTCTAAAATAATTATATATGTGAAATATTTGATGTAGAATATTTGCATTGAGAAAAACCGCATGCGATACATACAACAAATTCTAAATTCTAAAAGAATTTGAATAAAGTTATATATGTGAAATATTTGATGTAGAATATTTGCATTGAGAAAGACCGCATGCGATACATACAACAAAGGCGCATGCGATACATACAACAAAGGCGCATGCGATACATACAACGGGAGATCTTCACTCAGGCCTGCTGACATTTTGGTATTCGGATGGAGCGGAGGTAAACATGCATGTGTGGACCTTACCGGGGTTTCCCCTCTTGTGAACTTGAGGAGTGGCAGTTTCACAGTGGGGCAAGCGGCTTTGAAAGCAGCTGCATGTAAAGTGGATAAACACGAAAAGGCATGTCGGGAGAATCAACATGTGTTTATCCCTTTCGCTTTTGATACCTTTGGTTTTCTGGCTTCTGAGGCTGTGGAGCTACTCAACAGAGTTCAACGGGTTATGCATAGTACCATCATGTCACCTAGATCTATGAATTTTGTTTTTAAGCGTATCGGCTTTGCTATTCAAAAAGGGCTAGCGGCGCAGCTTGTTGCCCGTTTGCCCAACGTTTTTATGTAATTTACATATTGTTCAGAATCAGTTAGAACTCAAGCCTACTTTAATTAAACATTGTGACGTGGTAGTCAAGCCTAGATTCACATGTAACAAAGTTTTCTTCTACGTGTTTTGTGACTTCTAGAATGCGGTTTGTCCCACAAGCTTTAATATATTTAGGGAAATATACATCCATCCCATTATATTAGATATAACCATATACAGAAGGTTGTTTATTACAAAGAAATCCAATTTAGTTGTAAGAAAGAAAGAAAAAAGCTCTTACGATTAATAAGTAACTTAACTTGTCAATACAGACAGCACTGCTATATTGGTAAAAATATTTGTTAGGATTAGCATTATATTTCATTATTTTAAATAATATAGTAAGTTATACGGTGATCTAAGCCTATACATGATATACAAAATAAAAATACAATATTTAACATACTCTCTAACTTTGAGCGAGGGATTCATGAATGTTTAAACTGTTATGAAAATCTAGAAATAACTATATAAGAAGTCCCTTTATAAATATATGTGCAAACTGATGAGCGGATGGAACACGCAACACACGTGGCCAAAAGCAACGTGTTCTCTGAACAAATGTAAATCTATTTTTACATGTTTGGTTCTTTGGTGCGGAACAAGGTTAGAAGTTAAGTACATTGCATTTACATCATCACAAAACACAACTGCAATAGAAGACAAAGGACAATATAATTCAAGTAAAGGTTACATAGCAAGGTGGTTTCGGCTAGAACAAATGCTACTCTCAGTACTCAGCTTTGACACTAGACCGAGACACAACATGTTACGGCTTGAAAAACCAAGAAAAAAGTGTATTGTCAAGTCAACACACATAACCCAGATGTAGACTGGCATGTCCGAGGACAACCAGCCCAATCAACATCATAATAAGAAACCACACGATCATCATAAGACAAATGAATATAAAGATGATTACCCTAAATGTATTGTAAAATGCACTTAAGTGCAAGGAAAATATAGCTCACGAGGCCCATGCATAATGACGCATATCTATTGAATCGCATAAGAAACATGGGGAGGAGTAAAAGTCAAATATTTAAAAGCACATGCAAGGCTTCTATATAATACATGGTCAGCCACAGGTGTAACATCCCTTAGCGTGAGCAAATTTAAAGGAGTTTAACAATTCAATTTAATGTACAAATGCTTCCAAAATGTTTAGATTTGCAGCATAAAGTTGGTCCCAGAAAAGTTCAAAGTTTAACAATGTTTGTTAACACATAGATATAACAATCAATAACAAAGCATAATCATAAATGAGTCATTACAAACTAACTTTCTTCAAAGGTGCATGTTTTTCTACTTTGGTGTTCATCATTCAATCTAATTTGATTATGTGTCAAAATACAAGTGTTAGGCTTGTAAAGCCTGGTGAGTAAACCGATAGTCGACTCTTCAAGAGTCAAGGATGAGAGCGTGTAAAGTGGCCTTCAATGTACACTAACACATATGTAGGTAGCCTTCCATGCACACCAACATCTTACGAACTCTGTTCATTGTGTAACATGGAAACCATCACACATGTACCATACGAGGGGTATATAAACATACGTGCAACACCTTTGGCATCCCAAACTCAAAAACAAACTCAAGTCTTAAGTCGGGTACCTCGAGTTCATAATCACAATCCCATTCTATATGGACACACATGTATATGATTAAAACCATTTCCAAAACTCAAGAGTTGTCCCTATTTAAACCAAAAGTCAATTTCAAATCATTTGTAATCAAACTCGTTTACAAATTCTTTCATATGAATGCACAAACATATGCATAATAAGCACATAATATAAATATATGATTTTTTTAAATAAGCAAAAGCTGGATAAATCATCAAAATATAACATAGATGTATAGTCATGGTAATATTCAATTTAAGTGGTTGAACAAGTTCTCTTCACTTTGATGGTTGTTAGAGTACTTAGATTGCCTAAGGTTAACAAATATTGAGTTGGTAACCCCTAAATGTTCGTTTCGTCCCTAATTAAGTTCTTTATCTCAAACTTGAAATTTTTTTATTCCCAACCCTTCCTTATAGTACTCGACTGAGTCAGATGTGAATCGATCAGGTTTGGTCGAGTCAACAAGACCATTTCATGATTTTAAGCACATGATGCCTTTATAACATGTCCAAATCATTCTAGCCCTAATCCTTTAAATTCTAATGACTTAGTATGACTAAATATCATTAAAAAAAATTCTTTTTATCAAAAGGACATGTGAGATCAATATCAAATTAATATATATATATATATATATATATATATATATATATATATATATATATATATATATATATATATATATATATATATATATATATATATATATATATATATATATGTGTGTGTGTGTGTGTGTGTAAAAAATTATATGCTATATTCGTTATTTTTAACACGTATCAAAATGTAATTTAAATACAAAACAATATTTGTTGTTATAAATGATTATAATTTTCAATACATAATGCTATAACAATATGATAATTAATAATTTAATGTTATAATTAGGTAGATTCTTTATGCAATAGTTTAATTAAAAATATTTATATATGATATTTGATGCTACTTCAGACTCAGGTTGGTTGGAGGGGTTGAGGGTACTGAACTCTGGGAGCCTGAAACCACAACAGAGAAGCAAGATCGTTAGTCACACTCCGGGAGTTGGTCCTGTGAGGGTGCTCAAACGATTAAGTCAGTATGGGGTTATGCGATTGTTTTAGTGAGAGAGTAGTATGGTTAGAATATTCGGGAGCCAAGATGTCCCATTACCTGAAGGCGCGATGACCTTTATACCTGAGGAGGATCTGCTTTTGGGGACAGGGATGTCAGCCCGACAGCCGATCAGGGCAGGTATTGGCCAATCCTCTGTGAAACGATCTTGGCACAGGGGGTGCGCAGTGTCGTGCACACCTTTTGTCGCCTGCGGGTGCCAGGGTGGTCGCAAGTTGTCGCGCGTGAGACGTTGTAGAGTGTCGTCCTTGTTGCAGGTGACCAAGAGCGGACCGACGTTGTCCGGCAGCGCTGGTGGCTGGTGGGAGTGCGCTGGCTTGCTCGCTACCTTGGAGTGCGTTTTGGGGGCCTTGGGGCTTATGCTGGCTCGTATCGTGAGGATACGTTATCAATATTATAAAATAAAATAAAAACAACAAATACAAAACTGTTATTTCTTTTATTTGTCCAAAATACATTTTCAAATACATATTTTAATTCTAAATGTTTTCATTTTCAACCGTTTACTCTACAAGCTGTAATCTTGAATTTTCATTAAAGCGATTCATCTTTAATGTATATCTTTTTGCTTGTTAAATTAAAAAAGAAGTGTTTTTATTCAATTAAACTGAATGCATAATTTAATATTATATAACATGGTCCAATCACCAATGAAATTGTGGTCGTGGATCGTACGAACTACGAATCCTTGGAACAAATTAAAGTAAACCGTGGGTGGGTGTGATGTACCAAGGCCCAAGGGATACACTGATGCCGCAGATCACTCCGTGCATATGTCTTCTTACAAGCGTTGACCTTTTCATTATTAAACGACACGAGACATTTGCAAATATGTCGGTTTAGTTTTGCAAGAAATCATGAAGCGTCGTACGATTTGAAAACCAACGTCTTAATTAGTCAATAGATTTCAGTCAAAATCTTTGGAGTTGTGCAACAAGTAGTTCCTTTAGAAACACGTTTGATTTTTTTCGAAAACAAATGGAAAAAAAAAAAAAAGAGAGAGAACAAAATATTCGACCATAGTAAAAAGAAGACTAAAAACAACAACTTCTAAACATATGAAAACAAAGGAAGTCAAAGGAACTATCGATTATGCCACCCAAATAGAACAGTCTCTAAAGAAGCATAAAAGAGATCGCAAAGCACATATAAGGCTGGTGGGAGTATCAATCACATTGCACAAATGTGATGGGTGTCACGTCACCGCCACATCAGTTTTTTTCCTATCACACTTCATCACAACACACACATTATACCTATCACATTTCATCACACCACCTCACTTTTTTTAATTAAAAAAAATCAAAAAAAAAAAAAACCTAATTGCAAGTTTGCATCTGTAGCTTTACAATTGTTCATTACCTCTCAGGTTTGCATCGTTTTCCGAGACCAAGAGGGAAAAAAACCACAAATTAGGGTTTTGATGTGTTATAAAATCATTATTATAGATCAAGAGGAACCACAGAAACCTAATTGAAATAGGAAACAAACCACATAAGCCGATTCATGTAGCCGGACCAAGAGATTCGTCGGAGCTCTTCACGTCGCCGTCGCCTACCGTGGGCGCTACCTGATTTTTCGCCCACCGGAGCTCTTCACCTGGAAACACTCCCGTCGCCGGCCAGGCAGCACCAACACAACGATCGCTGTTTCCATTCTCGACTCCCTCCCTCTCGCGATTTCCCTCTCCCTCTCTCTTTCTCGTTCTCTGATCGGTCGTGGTTCACCGTGCTCCCGGTCACATTCCCTCACGATCATGCCCATCACGGTGCACCCGAGGTGGTGTGCACGCCCGTGATGGGGCTCCACGTAGGCATCACCACTTGGCCGTGAAAGGTACTCCGAACGGTCTAACATCATTAAAGCTTCAACCCATTCTCCAAGCTTCAGCCCCAAAGATCATCAAGGAATGTCGAAGATAATCATTCTTTCATAGAATGGAAAGATATAGAATAATTATAAATTAAGTTTATTCATATAACTTTTAATAAATATCAATCTTTTAAAAAGTTTGGAAAACTTTAAGTAAATCTATTTTCATTTTTCTCACATAAATAAGATTATTATTTTTATTATAATTATCTTTTAAAATTTCATAACATCTATTTTCTTCTATAAAATTTTTTAAATCACATATAATTTTCTAACTATTTCCAAAACGAAATGGATTGTTTTTATATGCAATTTACTTAATGAATTATCTTTATTTAATTAAAAATTATTTTTATAAAAGACTTTTTCAATATATCAATTTACTTTATTTAAATTTCTATTTGTCAGTAAGAAACAACGTGTTTGAAGGACTTAATTCATTTATTCGAGGCAAGCCAATATAAAAGTGGAATTAATGAGTAGTTCAATTTTGTTGTCATTTTCATTCCTTCATTATTTATTATATTCCTATCGTACCATCCCAGAGTTTTTATGGAATGAATTTTATAGTTTTTCGATCCCTATGGTTGTCACATACCTGGAAATTTGCTTCAAGATATGTTGAATTAAAGCTTAGTTTAAAGACTTAAAAAATAACGTCGAAAGATTGATTACTCAACAATATTTAAGGCAAACAATAAATAATGCGGAAATATAAAGACTTAGGATCAAAATACGGGAATTAAGCACAATAACATAAGAACACAAATATGAACATTAAGAACAAGTGTTTGATGGAATAAAAGTAAACAATTATATATATATATATATATATATATATATATATATATATATATATATATATATATATATATATATATATGTATGTTATTATGATCTTCATTAATAAAAGTAATTTAACTAAAATTATTTTGTTATGGATTTAATGAATGAATGTACTTTAATTTGGAAAATAATTGAAATAACGTTAAAACACGCATTGTAAATATAAAACAGGATTTCATAAAAGGGATACAAAATATTTTGTTTTTGCTGCCATTATGTTTATTACCAACTTAATATTCAGACTACACATCTGAAAATTGTAAGTGATACATTCCCTTTTCATACTCAATATAACCCTTCTAGTTCTTACAACATCTGGAAGATGGTTCTGTTTTGCTGCAATATTGGAAATTCTCGCTTGCATACTTTGAATCCATTTTGCTGTCTCTTTTAGTTTGTTCTTTGTATCTTTGACCCATTACAACTTTTCTTTTATTTATGCACAAACAACTTCTACACGTTCTTGAAGTTTTCGAGTCTTTTCTGAGTATTTGTGGTTGTATTCTTCAACAACCGCCATTGCTTCAAAAGTATAATCATGCATTTTATCCGGTAGTGGGGTCAGTAGAAAATCCAGACCAACTTTGACAACTTGAGGAAATGAGTTAGTATTAGATTATATATAACAATCATCCTCTTCACAATGTCAAACACTGTTTTCCGATTAACTCGTTTTTGTTGGACTTAAAACTAATATGATGTAACACTTTATATAACACTTACAACACATATTAGCACATAAAGGGTCATATTGTATAAGGTGGCACATAAATGTTTTAAACAACACAAATCATCGAAATACGACATGTAGATAAGATCCCCAAAAAAATAGATGTCATCCTATGTCTAAGGGGCTGTTTGTTTTTTCTGAAAATCACTTCTAAGCTCTTTTGTCTGCAGGTGCGCAGACGTGCGCAAACGTTTTTATTTAGCAGACTGTTTGTTTTTTCGCAGCCCGCAGACCTTAAAAGGTCTGCGCGTCCTCTTTTTCTAGAAGTGAAACAACTGCCTCTTTTTACCTCTTCCAAAAAATAAAACACACCTCCCCTAATATGCTATACTTCCAAAAATAAAACACGTCGATTTGAAGTGGATTATGGGCCGAATATGCGATACTTCATTTACAATTTGAGTTTGAGATTGCTTTTATGCCGACTTATTTGGGGGATTTTGCATTGATTTTCTCAATGGAAATCATATTAAAAATCTTTCATTTAACCTTGCGTAAATTGATAAGCAAATGATATATTGTTTATAGTAAATTGAATAAAAACATCGTTGCATACACCAACAAATAAGTGAAACATTATCATTTAAATAAATATTGAACTTATCATTTTATAAATGAATATTGATGAAACACGGTTATATTTAGTTTAGAGTTCATTGTATTGTATAAATTGTAAAAACAATATAAAACATTAGTTTAGAGTCCATTGTATTGTATAAATTGTAAAAACAATATAAAACATTTGTCTATACGATAGGGATGAAAAACCAAAACCGACGGGGAAAATCGAAAACTTAAATAAATGTGCCATGTTCGTGGAGATAAATGGGGATGGAGAAAAACCGATATATTTTAGGGGGGACGGGAACGAGACGAGGACGGTTTTAGTGATACCCGCCCTGATTAACCAATTACCCGGCCCGATACGTAATCCTACATTTAATTATTCATGTAATAACCTATATGCCTGTCATTTTATTTGGATTGTTTAATTTTAAACCTCCTTGCAAACTGGTTCAATAAATGTAAAGAGAACAACAAAAAGCTCGTATGTCCTTTAACCTTAAAAGAACTCAAAACAATTGAAATGTGTTGTAAAATA
This sequence comes from Cichorium intybus, assembly GCA_023525715.1. NCBI lineage: Eukaryota > Viridiplantae > Streptophyta > Magnoliopsida > Asterales > Asteraceae > Cichorium > Cichorium intybus. The sequence goes on along the minus strand of CM042009.1, from coordinate 154,670,768 downwards.
CGACGGATCCGAATTGACTTTAGACAATATTAGCTCAATTCAGAATAGGATCAAAATTATCAAACGATAATAATCACAATGAAAATACGAATGAAGTAAATAAAATAGAGACACGAGGATTTACGTGGAAAACCCAAATCGGGAAAAACCACGGGCGGAGGAAGCCGAGAACCAATTCACTATATTTTGTGGTGTTTACAAAATGTTTGAAGAAATATAAAAATACAAAGAGTTTATAAAACTCTTATGTATTTACAAGAGAAGAGAAATGTTGTGAGATGGTTTTTGGTGTGTCTTGTAAATTGATTTCTTGCTCCTTTATATAGGGATTTCTTCAAGTGTGAATCAAGGAGTGTGAATCAAGGAAAAAAATGAAGTTGGAAATGTTGAAGAAATGCAGCCATAATTGTTGGTTTGTCAAATGTAAAAGGAAGAATTTAGTAGCCAATTTGAACAAAGAAAGCTGCATCTGATTTTGTTGGGCAACTAAATTTGACAAAGTTGGTCAATTTGGAAGCATGCATTCACAATCTCCACCTTGACTTCAAAATTGAGCAAAGCTTGTATACCCATTTGGTAAAACCAACAACTCTTCAAACTTCAAAACTTCATAAGAAACTGCAATCACCATATAAAGAAAAATTGATCCTGAAAAATGAAATACTTCCTCCACCACGAGCCTAATCAGGCTCAACTGCGATCAGATATACCCATTAAGTCCAAACACAGTTTGAACTTGGATATTGGAAGACTCTTAGTGAACACATCAGCGGGATTATAATCTGTATGAATCTTGTCCACAACACAATCACCTTTTTCAATGATATCACGCACAAAATGATAACGAATATCAATGTGCTTTGTACGGTCATGAAACATCTGATCTTTACTCAAGAAGATAGCACTTTGATTATCACAGAATACTGTGGTAACCTTTATTCTATCATCGAGTTCTCTAAATAATCCCTTCAACCAAATATCTTCCTTAACTGCTTCTGTACTCGCCATATACTCTGCCTCTGTAGAAGACAGTGCAACTGTAGACTGTAACTGGACTTTCCAACTAATAGCACAACTGTTCAGTGTAAACACATACCCTGTAATGGATCTTCGTTTATCCAAGTCTTTGCCAAAATCTGAATCAACATATCCAACCACCCCAGTGTTAGATTGTCCATAGCGTAGACACATAGAAGACGTACCGCGTAGATAACGTAAGATCCACTGTACTGCTTTCCAGTGTTCTCTTCCCGGGTTCGCCATATATCTACTAACCATGCTAACTGCATAAGCCAAATCAGGGCGTGTGCAGATCATAGCATACATCAAAGATCCAACAGCACTAGAGTATGGTACGCGTGCCATGTACTCCATATCAGTCTCAGTAGTAGGACTTAAAGTGGATGATAACTTGAAATGAGCTGCAAAAGGTGTGTTGACAGGCTTTGCTTCATGCATATTAAAACGTCTTAGGACTTTCTCAATGTAACCTTTTTGAGAAAGATGCAAGATCCTAGACTTCCTGTCACGAACAATTACCATACCTAAAATTTTCTTGGCAGCTCCTAAGTCCTTCATTTCAAAATCAGCTTTCAACTGGTCTTTTAACTTCTGAATCTCCTTCATATCTTTCGCTGCAATTAACATGTCATCCACGTACAAGAGTAAGTAGATCTTTGAACCATCGTCACCTTTCTTGAAATAAACGCAGCTATCATAGGTGCACCTGCTGAATTTGTGACTGGTCATGAAAGAATCGAACCTCTTGTACCATTGTCTAGGAGACTGCTTGAGGCCATAGAGAGATTTCTTCAATTTACATACGTAGTCCTCCTTGCCAGGAACAACAAAACCTTCAGGTTGTTGCATGAAAATCTCTTCCTCAACCTCACCATTTAGGAAAGCTGTAGTAACATCTAGTTGCTCCAACTCATAATCATTTGAAGCAACTAACCCCAACAATGCACGAATAGAAGTATGTTTGACTACTGGGGAATAGATGTCAGTATAGTCAACGCCTGGAATTTGACTGTAGCCTTTAGCTACCAACCGAGCTTTATATATTGGTTTCTCGTTTGGGTTAACAGGTTCTTTGAGCTTGTAGACCCACTTGCATTTAACTGGCCTTTTCCCTTTTGGAATATGAACTAAATCCCAAGTACCATTTCTTTGCAAGGATTCCATCTCATTATGCATAGCAATCATCCAATCACTTGAGTCTTTAGATTTGATAGCCTCATCATAATTTAGAGGCTCCGTTTCCGACTCAATATCATTAGCAACAATAAAAGCGTAAGCAACAAGTTCAGCTTCAGCATACCTCTTTGGAGGAACAATTTGTCTTCTCGGCCTATCTCTTGCAATGCTTCGAGTAGTAGCTTGTGGTTGTGAACTTGTTGTTTCTTCAACAACGACATGCTCATTTGGCGAGGAAGACTCTTGTTGCTCAACTAGACTCGGAATGGTGATAGGTGAAGTAGGAAACTCCACCTCCATTTGAGCTTTCTCTTCATTTGCTTTTGATGATGCAACTATATCTTCTGTAGAGTCGGAAGTTTGATGAATCATAGCAGACTCATCAAAAGTAACATCTCTTGAGATGATGATTTTATTTAGATCATTGCTCCATAACTTGTAACCTTTAACTCCTGGATTATAACCAAGAAAGACACATTTAAGTGCTCTCGGTTCTAACTTCCCATTGTCAACTCGTGCATAAGCTGGACATCCGAAAGGTTTCAGATGTGTATAATCGGCAGGTTTCCCGGACCATAACTCATACGGAGTTTTCTTTTCGATTGCTTGTGACGGTGATCGGTTGATAACATAGCAAGCAGTAGAAGCAGCCTCCGCCCAAAAGGACTTTGGCAATTTGGAATTTGAAAGCATACATCTGACCTTCTCCATAATGGTGCGATTCATCCTTTCGGCTACACCATTTTGTTGAGGCGTATGGACTACCGTGCGATGTCGAGTAATGCCTTCCTTTCGGCAATAGGCATTAAACTCTTCTGAGCAAAACTCTAGTCCATTATCCGTACGAAGATACTTTACAACCAATCCTAATTGCTTTTCAACCTGAACTTTCCAGTCTCTGAAGGTAGAGAAAACGTCTCCCTTATGTTTTAAGAAGAAACACCACACCTTCCTGGAGAAATCATCAATGATAGTGAGCATATAGTTAGCTCCACCTTTAGAAGCAACTCGAGCTGGTCCCCATAAATCCGAGTGGACATAGTCGAGTGGTCCTTTCGTTGTATGGATACCACTTGCAAACCTCACTCGTTTTGCCTTGCCATATACACAGTCTTCATAGAACTCCAAATCAACAATCTTTTGTTGACCAAGTAAACCTCTTCGACTCAATTCTGACATGCCTTGAAAACTCATATGGCCGAGTCGAAGGTGCCAAAGACGAGACTGATCTGGATCAGAAAGAGACTTTGAAACAATAGCAGCATCACTCGAAATTGTTTGCCCATCAAGAAAGTAGAGGTCTGAGGTTTTTCGACTCGCTCTCAGTTTGTCGGAACCATCTTTGAACACCCTGAGAACTCTACCTTTACCGGCAAACTCGTATCCTTTTTTATCAAAGGAACTAAGAGATAACAAGTTTCTTCTGAGGTCAGGGACATATCTAATATCCCCAATGGTTTGGATAACGCCATCAAACATACAGATTCTGACTGAACCATGTCCAAGAACTGGACATGTAGTATTGTTACCCATCAACACATAGCCCTGGTTAACCTTTTCAAATGTGTAAAACCAACTTTTGTTGTGACACATATGAAAAGTACAACCAGATTCGAGTATCCAATCACCAGTGGAATCCAGTTTATCTGAATAAACTGTCAAGAGTTCTCCAATACATTCGACCTCTGCTACATCGGCTTCACCCGAAGTGCTAGCTTGTTTACCATTTGCTGCAGTCTTCTCTTTTTCTTTATTCTTCAACTTGAAACATTCTTCAAGCACATGTCCCTTCTTGTGGCAATAGTTGCAAAACTTTCGTTTGCCTTTTGACTTGGATCTGGTTCTGTTGGAAGATTGAGAAGTTCTACTTCTCTATGTTGTTCTTCCTCTGGCATTCAAACCTTTGGCTTTAGCATCACTTGAACCACCACCGGTAATATGCTTCATCTTCTCTTTAGAATCCAAAGCTGTAAAGACTTCATCTAAAACAAGAGTGTCACGGCTGTAGATGATTGTATCACGAAAATGGCTATAGGATTCGGGCAAAGATGACAACAAAAATAAAGCTAAGTCTTCATCTTCATACTGAACATCCATATTCTCCAAGTTATTTATTAACTCTTTGAATGTGGATAAATGTTCAGCTAATGAGCCTCCTTCAATCATCTTGAGATTGAACAACCGTTGCTTTAGATGCAACTTGTTCGGTAAGCTCTTTGTCATCAATAACTGCTCCAACTTCAGCCACAAAGCAGCCGCTGACGTTTCTTTTAGAACATCTTGTAAAACATCGTTTGACAAGTGCAAACGAATTTGAGATAAAGCCTTCAGATCTTTCATCTCCTTTTCTTCTTCGGTCCATGTATTGGGCATCCTTTCGAAACCCAAGAGCGCCTTGTGTAAATCCATCTGAATGAGAATATCTCTCATCTTTACTTGCCACAGCGGAAATCGGGTATTCCGATCCAGCAGCGGAATATCGTATTTCACCGAAGACATGATTTATTACTTGATAAAATGATCCCAACAAGCTAATATCAAAACCCGGACGCTCTGATACCAATTGTTGTAAAATACGACGGATCCGAATTGACTTTAGACAATATTAGCTCAATGCGGAATAGGATCAAAATTATCAAACGATAATAATCACAATGAAAATACGAATGAAGTAAATAAAATAGAGACACGAGGATTTACGTGGAAAACCCAAATCGGGAAAAACCACGGGCGGAGGAAGCCGAGAACCAATTCACTATATTTTGTGGTGTTTACAAAATGTTTGAAGAAATATAAAAATACAAAGAGTTTATAAAACTCTTATGTATTTACAAGAGAAGAGAAATGTTGTGAGATGGTTTTTGGTGTGTCTTGTAAATTGATTTCTTGCTCCTTTATATAGGGATTTCTTCAAGTGTGAATCAAGGAGTGTGAATCAAGGAAAAAAATGAAGTTGGAAATGTTGAAGAAATGCAGCCATAATTGTTGGTTTGTCAAATGTAAAAGGAAGAATTTAGTAGCCAATTTGAACAAAGAAAGCTGCATCTGATTTTGTTGGGCAACTAAATTTGACAAAGTTGGTCAATTTGGAAGCATGCATTCACAAAATGAATCCAAGTATTGCTTTGAGATTTGTTCAAAAAAATTATTATTGTGGTTGTGTGTTTTATATTTTGGTATTCTAAAATTAGAAGTGTTTAAATTTCAATGTTGAAAATTCTTATGTTTAAAAAAATCAGTTTATTTAAATTTCAGTTTATTTTACAGTCTGCAGATTTTAAAAAACAAACAATCTTCTTTTTGCAGACTGCAGACATTTGGTCAACCTCTCTTATACAGATGTATGCAGATGTGGTCCGCTGACTGCAGACCTTTTACCTCTTAAAAAACAAACAACACCTGAATTTTCCCGCAAAAGCACGTGTTGGCCTAGGTATACCCAAACCAATACTCAAGACCAACCACTCCAAAAATAAGCACATGAAGACCCCACAAGCTCCTACAAGTTCAGTTTTTTGCTACTGACCTTCAATAAAAACAAACTGTGTATCGACTGGATGTGGCGGGGATCATATTCTCACCGAGTAGTCAATGACATGAAGAATCTTTGCCACTTCATTTTGACATTTTTTGAACATCCAATTGTTTTCAATTCATGCAAAACTATGTTTCCCACTTTCGTATACATTGAGTTTCATGGTGTTGAGTCATAGCTCATCTAGGATCTAATGGTATTGGTTGACATTTATATATATATATATATATATATATATATATATATATATATATATATATATATATATATATATATATATATATAGACACACACACATACACACATACACATACACATACATATATAAATATGAAATAACAAACTCACTCAATCCACCTCCCACCATAAGTTGCCTTGATCCGGATAACCATTATTTTTGGAGGCACAAGGGTATAATCCATGTTATTCATGAATCAGATAAAAGCAGATGAAACAATCGCGGATCTAGTAGAATTTTTATGTATGATTTTGTAATTCTGGGATCAATGTTATGGATCATTCAAACAGGTGACAATATCATTATGATATTATGATGTTGCTGGGTAATTCTTTGTGCATTCAAAACATACGAGAAATCAAGAAGAAGCCCTAAAGTTTGATTTCAAGGCAGTCATTATGACAGAAATGTCATTATCGCAGAATGTAATTCTCATAGAATGTCATTTTGTTTACAAGATTCTAGTATATTATTATAGTCATTTTGATGTTACATAATACAATGTAAATCTTATTTTGTATGATTCTGTAATTCATATAGGCATGATTTTGTAATTCATTCTACCCATTATGTTTAACTTACTTTCAAAATATGCAATAACATTCTTTAAGAATACTAGTCATTCATATGTATGCTTTTGTAATTAATTCTAATATAATGTAATTGATTAAGAACTTAAAATAAGAATCAAAACTAATTATACAAATTTATTAGAATTGTAACAAAATTAAAGTTTGAAATTGAAAATAAATTCGAATTCGAATTTGAAATTAAATTTAAATTCGGAAAATAGTCCCATGAAAATATCACATTCCATAATTGAAAATCAGAAAAATTCCATATCACTCTTTAGAATGTTGATATTTTTTTAATTAAAAATATCAATATTCTGTTATTAATCACAACCATTGATAATTATAATCTTATGCACTAGATTTGTCCTTACGACCACACAATAATTGTGGTTATTAATATAGCCTAGGTGTGTGTGTATATATATATATATATATATATATATATATATATATATATATATATATATATATATATATATATATATATATATATATATAGTTAGTATTAAATACATTCTCTAATTATTGTGTGATTGTAAGACCAATCTTAGACCGTTAGATTGCAAAAATGAGTGGCTATGATCAAGGTGACATTTCTGTAAATAAAAAGAAACAATAAATCTGTTCCCTAAAAAAACTGCCGTTCAAGGGTATAAAAGTAAATTTGGATTGTCTATAATTAAGGAATGGATTATTTTTAAAACCAAAAAAATACTACGATCACAAACACGATTATGTAATCAGTTAAAAAACATTACAAAAATACACATTAAAACATAGTTCGTATGTGCGATCAGTATTCTCGTAACATATTTTTTCCGTATTCTCAAAGAATGTGTTTTGGGTGAGTTAATTGAAGTTATTTTCCTTTGTATTCTCAAAGAATATGTAAAATGTGGATAACAGAGAAGGTGAAAATATGTTTTGGGTGAGTTAATTGAAGTTCTTTTTCTTTGCATTCTTAAAGAATATGTAAAATGTGGATAACATATTCTTTGAGAATTCTCATATACGTATTACAAACAAGCAAACAAAAAGAACTGTTATTCTCAGAGAATGCAAACAGCCAACAAAAAGAACTGCTATTCTCAGAGAATGCAAAAAAAAAAGAACTGCTATTTACAGAGAATGAAAACAGCCAACAAAAAGAACTGCTATTCTCAGAGAATGTAAACAGCCAACAAAAAGAATTGTTATTCTCAAAGAATATTCTATTAGAATTCTCATATACGCATTACAAAAAGCAAACAAAAAGCAAACTATTCTGTAAGAATGTAAACAGCCAACAAAAAGAAGACCATTCTAAAAAACGATTGTCGATAAAAAAAATGAACTGAACATACATTCTTTTGATTTCCGACGGTCACTTGTTGTTCTCCTTCCTCTGTTTTTCTATCTCACAATCTCTTTCGATTTCTCGATTTGTTGCAGCTTTCCGATCTCAACAATCACACACACACAATCGATGTGTGTGCGAGACGTGTTTGTGAACCGCTCCCATTCTTCTGAATTTTCATTCCCGTTTTCAAATTTTCACACCAAGGAGATGAAGACAGGTCTCGATCTTGCTTCCCTATTCCTAATTTCCATGCTTATCGTAATTTGGGTGACGGCTGTGGAAGCGGTCGTAGTGGTGGGGCAAGAACAGGAGGTCGGTGAAGAAGAGAGCGACGAGAGGAGGAAGAAGAAGAAGATGGCGGTGAAGAAGAGAGCGACGAGAGGAAGAAGACGAAGATTGCGGCTGGGGAAGCAGTCGTAATGGTGGAATCTAGGGCTTGATTACCTAAATTAAAGGAAAAATAAAATATAATTATTAATTATAATGTTAATTTACCATGGTACCCTTTACAAATGATTGGACCATATTTAGTCCTATAATCACACAATATTTAGAAAATGTATTTGAACCTACATCTATTTCAAAGAGTTATAAACTATATATAAACAAATTTTATAAACTAATACCTTTAATGTGTAAATAGGACCAATGACGTATTTAAGTTGTGACATGGTTTGCCTGAACGCAAAACAATTTCTTTATACATGTAGTTCTGTAAAATTTTTTTTGCGCATTTGCCTATAAGTCTGCTGCCACAAGAAACTCTTCCATGCATATTTGTAACACAGTAAATTTAGTAAAAATATATTAATGAAATAACAAATTCAAATAAAAACATTAACCAAATAATTCAAAAATGTTCAATAGATCAAATCTCTCCACCATTGCAAGCCATCCCATTGTAATTTAATCAATTTTCTCATTTCCTAAAAATACCTCATATAAAATATATAGTAAATATGCTTGAACAACGTTTTCGTCCGATATGCGGAAAAGATATCTGTAAACATAAGATTTTGCAAACGGACAACTGTCAATGACCTATGCACTTCATTCAGGAAGCAACTTTGTCGTGACGATGAACTAATGAGTTTTATCTCTTTAGTTACATCCATAAATTCTCCCAAATTTAAATCTGATTATCAAACTAAATTCATCACACCCAAAATACACATATTGTTCCTTAAACAAGTATCGTAATTGCTTTTGCATGATTAAGTCAGCATCATATCGCACCTCATGCAACATCACTCCATGAACAAGCAGTGGGCCCCCATTTATCCTAGGTACATCCTCCAAAAATCTGAACATTGGTAACCGAAATAATTCAAGCATTTCACCAACTAAAATGATCTACTATTTGGCTTGCATTACCCGTATGGGTCTTCGAATTCAAACTTCCAACAATAAATTGTTCATGCTACATCAAAAAACCAACTTTAATAAAATCCTAAAACTGAACGCGAAATCTAGATATTTACTCGAATTTTCACAGGGATGGCTGCAAAAATGGGAATTTTCACAAATATTTAACATTTTCACTGCTATCAACATGCGAGCATGTTGGATTATCTCACCATCATGAGGATTTCATAGGTACACGCCTAATCTCAGGGTAGTGAGATAATCACACATTTTCACAGGTCAATAGCTGATAAAATGTTATTACATGAAAAAATATGTCATGACGTATGATTAAATGATTACAAAACATAGTAAAACTCATTGCAAGAAAGAAGTCATTGTTGTTTTGTGCCATTTTACTTCAAAGAGTATTTCTTCATAATTTGCTTCACAGAGAAATTTGTTGCCAAAAATTAGTGTAGAAAATACGAAATTGTAAAAATTAAACTTTAAATATGGAGGGATTTTTGCAGGCTTTTAATCTCGGCCCATAAATCGAGATTTTCGCAGCCTAACATAGATTTTCGCAAGCCATCATACATTTTCGCATGTAACTTTTTTCAAAACGACAATGTTATGGTGCTTATAATACATTTTCGCGGGTAGGTTCTGCAAAAATCTTGATTATATTTGTCACCCCTTAATTTTTGACTTAATTTTAAAATTTGGAATAAAAACTCATTTTCTTTATTTTTATTGCAATCTTCATAATAAACATGTATTAATATTGCATAAAATATATTTTCTCTCAAAACTCATGTTCCAATTTCCAAGAGTCATTTTCTCTATTTTATTGCAATTTTGATAATAAACATGTATTATAATGCATAGAATATTTTGTTCTCTCAAAACTCATGGTTTCAAAAGTCATATACTCTAATTACTTAATAAGGATTCTTAAGGATATATTTGAGGCATCCCGTGATTCTTAAGTATATATCTATCGTTATAGCAAGTGACGCCCAACTTAGCTGGGTAGATGCACCCGGGTTATATACCCGCGTGGTGGGAGGTCTGGAGTTCGACTCCGACTAACCCCATGTGGGGGATTTTCCCTGGAGGCGAGGCTCAGGTGGAGGGGAAAGGCCTTTGCGCCATAGGTAATCGCAAACCGCCCTGAGTTGCGGGGTCAAGTACCCTCAAGGTGAAACCAATTGCCAAGTTCCAAAAAAAAAAAAAAAAATCTATCGTTATAATTATATTTTAATTTAACTTATTTTTAATTTAGTAAATAAATTTTGTGAAGCGACATAGAAGAGTATTTTGCATGTTATTAAACATATAAAACATATTTACAGTGAATGTAAAGAAGGTTTATAAAATACACAAAAACACAACAATTTATGTACTTATATGCAGAAAAACCTTTCAATGAATTTTTATTCAAAAAAACACAACCGACTTTATTTTACCTTTTAAAAATAACCAAATTGCAGGTTTCCACAAGAATTTACCTGCTAATTATCTTATCTGGCGTAAACTAATATTTTTTAGCATACGCGGAAAAAAAAGACCTGGCACATGTTAAGGGCAATATATGTGGAGTATACCTGGAATATGCGTTTACTAAAAATATAATTAGTTAAATCTAGAGTTAAGTGTAGTAAATTGCAGAGAATTACATCATCGCATAAAATTCCATCACGATCAAACACAAGAAGGAGAAGCCATAAACGAAGCAAATAGCAAACGAAGGCAGCAATTGGTCGACTTCGACAATCATGTAGACAATTGCATCACGATCCAGCTGCAATTGTTCGAATTCGGGAAAATCATACAGAAGGCAGCAAATGAATCAAATTGCACACCTGTTCTAAGTCTGTGCTAAGCAATATGTTTCTGGATTTAATAGCGTTTTGATAATTTTCTGTAAAATCCATGGCAATTTCTGTAAAAATTATGTATTTTAAGGGTTTTTGTTTGTCAATTTGTTCATTTTAACATCCAATTATGTAATTTTGTTCAATGAAAAGGTTACTTCTGGAAACGTGAGTTGTTTGGTCATTTTGTGTATAACCCGAGCCATTTATGTAATTTTCTGTTTTTAAGGGCTATTTTAGTAAAAAAAATTCAAATAAAGGGACAATTATGTAATTTTTGTCATTTTCTGTATATGGGTTGTCTTCTTTTTCTACATAAGTGGCTGTGCTAAGTTGCTAAAATGATTAATCAACAAACTTGGTTGGTAAATATGTTTTACCCCATAAGTGCGTTGCTAAAAAGCAAGTTTCACAAACTTGCTTGCTATTAAAATCTTTTCCCACAAACTACGTTGCTAAAGGATCAATTTTCTACAAACCTGGTTGTTAAAAAAACCTCATTTCACATACTTCGTTGCTAAAATATACTTTACCCGCAAACTACCTTACTAAAAAAGAAATATATACATAGTTCGTTGCTTTAATATCTTTACGCACAAACTAAGTTGCTAAATAAAAATGTTTTTTTAATAATGTTACCTTCTGGGAAAGTGGGTTGTTTGGTCATTTTCTGCATAATACGAGCGATTTCTGTAATTTTCTGTTTTAAGGGCTATTTTCGTCATTTTTCAATTTAAGGGACATTTTTGTAATTTTCATTTTCTGCATATGGGTCGTGGTCATTTTGTGAATAAGTGGCATGTGCTATAAGTTGCTAAAATAACTAACCAACAAACTTGGTTGATAAAATATGTTTTACCCCATAAGTACATTGCTAAAAAAACAAGTTTCTGCATACTTTGTAACTCTTTTACCCACAAACTATGTTGCTAAAAAATCAATATTCTACATACTCACTTGTTAAAAAAAGCTTCATTTCACATACTTTGTTGCTAAAATATGATTTACCCCAAACCATCTTACTAAAAGAAATAATATATACATAGTTCGTTGTTATTAATATCTTTACGCACAACTATGTTGTTAAATAATATTGTTTCTTAATAATGTTACTTCTAGAACACTGGACTGTTTGGTCATTTTTTGTAATAATGTTACTTCTGTAATTTCATTTTTAATGGACAGTTTTGTCATTTTTTGCATATGGGTTGTGGTTATTTTTTGCATAAGTAGGTCGTGCTGCAAGTTGTAGCATTTTTGTTTCAATGAAAGCTCAATGCCTTAGTAGGTTTTTTTCCTTATGTGTTGCATAAAATTGTCCGGCATTCATGTCTGGTTGGGGTTACTTTTAGTGAGTGACATTTATGTCTTGCAGAAAATAAATTATGTCCCAACGATATAGTAAAGTTCCACCTTGTACTATCTCTTTTATGGGACAAAAAACTTGCAGATTTTACCCAAATGATATGAGTACATTGTTTAACAAATGCGTACCGAAAGACATTTTAGTGTAGACATGCAAATTATTGGCTTAGTTCTGCAATGTCACAATCTTAATGAACAAATCAATACTACAAAACAAGAATTTTTAGAAACTTCAGGGACACTGCTATAAGCTTCAAGATTGTATGGTACATTACAATAAGGAATTGAATGTGACAATAAGATTAGCCCTTTTTGTATCATAAGTTGTATCATAAGCAGGACATTCAGTTTGGAAATGACTTACTCCTTCAATGAGATGTGTTTCTGCACGACCTACTACAGTTTTAATCTTGTTGTCCAACTGCTTGATGCTGGTAATAGTCTCCATGACGAAAAGTTTAGGCATAGGGGACTGTAACTACGGAACCCGTTATTGGTGCACCTGTGTTCTATTGGATCAAAATAATGAAGATCAATCAAAATATGATTTAGAGAGACAAAGTTAAGTTTAATTTCGTATTTGGAAACCCTAGCTCTGGAATTAAATATCAGTGCTTGGTGGATGTCAAGGCCTTATGAAGGGATTGCTCGAAATCAAGCTGATCACAACATTCCCACTGTCTCCTTCAACATGACAGGCGCCAGTAAGTCCACCGGTAGACCTTCCCTCACCGGATTCTATGAAGTCTCCGACGTAGTTGCTGTCTGCAAGTGGACCTCTCAAAACTTATCGTCAAATCGGATTCTACTCGTTGGTTCCTTTGGGGGTACACAAATTCTCGATCCTCTACAGTTGAATAGTTGTCTTCATGGGTTGGTTTGTAGATTTGGGCATCCACATTGATGTTGTTTTTAAAAGTAATATATGACAGATCATTGCTTATATCCACGTATACCTTAAACAAACTAATTTATGCCACGTAATTTAATTAGCCGGTCAATTCTTGTGGAAACCTGTTAATTGGTGTTTTTTGAAAGGTAAAATAAAATAGGTTGGGTTTTTCTCAACACAAATATTATATAAGGGTTTTTTCGTGTACATACATATAATAGGTTGGGTTTATCTGTATTTTGCCCTTTAATTTAATTAAAATCTGATTTAATAAAATAATGTTTTTTGTTTTTCTTATCAATTTGATTTCCATCAAAGGTTTATTTATGCATTTGATGCAAGATTTAATGACTATCTTCATTTATATAAGCTAACTAAAAATGAGAATAAAATGTAATAACTCATTTTATTAATTTTTTATATTCTATTGTTTTATGAATTTATTATATAATATAAAACATATTAAAGTATAATGGAACCTAATGTGTGGTATTGTATAAGTGAAATATTAAAGATTATATAAATAAGCAAAACAATATGATACATAACAGACTTCAAATTAATGTGGTGAAAGATGAAACATATTGTTTTGATGGCACTTTTATATATATATATATATATATATATATATATATATATATATATATATATATATAACAATATTTCAATTTAATTTGTTTAAACAATGCTTAAACGTTGACTATTGAAAAAATTTATGTACATATATCACAGTGAATCTAAAAATCGTCAACGCCGTTGTTTTTACTACGACATACTTAAAACTTCTAATCTAATAATTTTTTAGTAATATTCACATATACTTTTGAGTTTTAATACTTCTGGAAGCGAAAACCAAATAGTATAATCTTGTACCACTTTGAGAGAACGTGTTTCGGCGATAAAGTGATAACTAATTAATAATAGACATTTAATGTCATATTATGATCAAGATTGATGGATAAAACGTTCACAAATGAAAATTTTCATGTATATACATAGTCTTTAGACGAAAAATGTGTACATCGATTTCATTTTTTAAAAACGACATATAAACTTCCAACCTAATCGGGTTTTTAAAAATTTGAGTAATTTTAACTTTCATTTTTGAGTTTCAATACTTTTAGAAGTTGATAATAAATAGTAAAATACTTTAAAACTTTACGATAAAAACATGTTTTAATGATAAAATAACCATTGATTAATAGTATACTTGACAGTTATATTATGATCAAACTTGATACATAGTGGAAGCAAATAAGAAGTACTATATAAGAAAAAGAGAAACTGTTGTATATGTGTGTGAATCAATGTAGGACAAAGACAAAAAATTTAAATTAATATGGTAAAATATAAATCATTTATCTTGAACCATATTGATGTGAATGACCTCATTTATTATATATATATATATATATATATATATATATATATATATATATATATATGTTATATTGCGGACAACAATTCTTGTGAGATCGTGCAAACAGTGCTATTATGTGAGAAATGTCGATTAAAATATGTTTTTTTGGTAATATTAATACTAAACAAACATATTCTCATAAAATTACGGTTATTATAACACATTTTCAGTCACTATTATTCGTTATTGTGTTTCACACATTCTAATCCAATCATTCTCATCCTGATAGAGATATGATTATTCTCATAAAATGAGTATCATAACAACTCCATATAACTCGTATCAAAGATTTAACAATAATAATTGTTGTCAGTAATATACTTTTGTCTCGCACACACACACACACACACACATATATATATATATATATATATATATATATATATATATATATATATATACATACATATATATATATATATATATATATATATATATATATATATATATATATATATATATATATATATATATATATATATATATATACACACACACAAGTTCAAATAAGAACCTAAAAGATTGAAAGAACCAATTTTATGAACTTTATTCTACACAATATTTAAAAAAAAATATACCCAAATTTTTGTAATTATGAGATTTAGAGATTCAAAAATAAATTAAAAAATAATGTTTTTGCATATGCATAGGACTATGCATATGAAAAAAATTGATTTTTTAATTTTTTTAATTCTTTAAAAAACTGTCTTTATGATATTTATAAATATACTTTTTTGAAACAATGCTTATATGCATATTATATGCATATATGTATAGGCATCTGAATATTTATATACATATGCATATAAATATAAAATGTTGATTTTTTTTAAATAAGTAAGTCGCAATATATATTTTTTGAAAAATATTATGTAGGAAAACGTTACCAATTTCTCTCTATAACTCGACTATATATATATATATATATATATATATATATATATATATATATATATATATATATATATATATATATATATATATATATATATATATATATATATATATATATATATATATATATATATATATAAATGACACTCCATACATATCAATTCTATGTTTTTTGAGAACACAAAAGTCATTTTAAGAAATTCAAAATCGTATACTAAATTTGGTGGTATTTTATGAATAAACCCCAAGTGGTGATTATATCACGTTTCGTTACAAATAACATATGATTTGTAAAGAAAATTAAAAAAAATTATGTATTTTTGGTAGGAATGCTGGTTAATTAAAATGGAGGGAAACTTGAGGAGTTTTGTGTTCAAAAAGGTTTGTTGAATCTGAACGTGTGATTTAATAAGTAGCTATTAGGTGTATTATGCTTTGTGGATCTGAATGTTGGCCGACGAAAAAGGACTGAGAGAAGAAGATAGAGGTAGCAAAAATAATAATATTGAGGTGGACTTGTGGCAGAACTTTGTTGGATACGATGCATAATAGAGTTATAAGAAGCTCGATGAGAGTGGCGCATATCAACTAAAATTTGAGGGAATGACATTTGAGATGGTACAAATATGTCATAAGGAGACTACCATCATCATCGATGGTATGAAGGGTAGATTCAATTATTATTGATGGCAAAAGGAGGTGGGGACGCCTTAGAACGAAGTGGCCTGTGAGGGATAGTATGAGAATTGACATGGAAGATAATGATGTTTCCGAGGATAAGACCTTAGAAAGGGTGTTTAGATGGCGAAATATTAGGGTCAGTTGATAGTCTTGCCACCTTGCATGCATTTGTTTTTCTTTTTATTTTGGATTTTTATTGTTTATGGTTTCTTGCTCTTATGTTAGTTTTTTTTTTAATTTACATAATCAATTTACGAGATAAGTTTCCACAATTAGTCTATAATATTTATGTAAAGCTCTGCTTATACTTTAAGTTTTTGTTTATTAAATTTAAATCAACACATCCGTATATGTATTTTATGTTTGGATAGGACAAATTAGCTTTGAACTAATTTAAATAGTTTGGGATAAATGTCAAAACTATAATTTATACAAAGGAAAGTGTTACATAAATGTCGTGAACTAATTACGGAATGGGGAAGGAGTGAATGGGGACGGAGTACAGGCACAAATGTAGGTGGTGAAATATGAGTTGGTCAAAGAAAATTGGTGCTGGATGCTGAAAGTTCACATGGGTGTAATGCTATAAATATCATATAAGAGATATAGTTGTTTAAGTTAATAGTTCATAACGGAATAACTTAATTGAATAGTTGCATGACTTACGATAATCTATATCTATATCTATATCTATATCTATATAACTCTTATAATAGAGGTCATCCAAATGAATATGGTTCAAGATTGGTCTCATTCTTGCACCATGTTCATTTGAAACCTCCAAAACCCTTCATCATTCAACTAATTAATATAAACCACTCAAAAGTTTTTTTAACATATGATACTTAATTTTTACTTATCACACCTAATTAATATAAAAGTTATATATAGTTCACATATAAATTAGATTCTAGCTTGGAGAATATGATGGGAGAAAAGTTGATTTGAGAACACACATACACTTTGAAGTTGCAAATGTTGATATTGTATTCCGACGGAGAAACATGAATAAAACTAAAACAAATTACAAGTCGCGAGGCAAGAAAGAAACGACATGGTTACTAACACGTACTTTGGATATCCATATGTTTATATTGTATTAGAAAGAATAAATGTAAAGAATCTAAAGCAAATTACAAGTTGCAAGACAAGAGACAAAGTGCATATCATTGGTTCTACCCCAATATAACATAACGGTAGAAACATATATAATACATTTAGTATAATTGGTTATTCTTTGTAATTAGTGATTTTCAATGCTTTGAGAATTTATGTTGATCCGCAAATATATATATATATATATATATATATATATATATATATATATATATATATATATATATATATATATATATATATATATATATATATATATATATATATATAAAACGTATTCTAATCCATATTCATCAAAAAATAGTTTTATATTGTTTGAATAAGTGGCCTTATGATGTATGATAAACTATTTAATGGTCATTTGGTTTGTAGAATCTTTTTTAAGATTAGCATTATTTGACAAGAAAACTGATATAAAAGTTGTGACATTATTGTCATTTAAAAAATTAAACATTGAAAAAGTAAAAAAAAAAGACATAAATACAAGTAAAAGACTTTAGCAACAAAACATCTTAATAGTTTCGCAATAAAACATCTTAATGATTCTAAGATTAACATTATTTGACAAGAAAAATGATATAAAAGTTGTGAAATTATGTATTATTGTTAATACATTTTTTTGTATTAGATTCTTACATAATTAATGTCAATGTGTTATACTATATTTTTAATGTTGGATTGTTCATATACACTTGACTTAAAATAGATGATTATATTAGTTTGTTCGACTTTTTGTCAAAACTTTATCATTGATACAAATGTATCAATTGCAATGAACGTTTTATAATTATTTTAACATTTATTGAAAAATATTATTTTCAACATATTGATTTGAAACTCCTAACTATTCAATATCTACCATTAACTATTTTATTAAATATAATATATTATCATCTTAATGATAGACTTTTCGAGTTTTAAATAATATATCTTTTCTAAAAGTAATATAAAAGGGTGATAAATAGACCGAAAGCAAACAATGTTTACTTTTTTAATCAAAGGAAACTAAAAGTTATGATGATATTTAATTGCAATATAAATTCATATCATATTCCAAATTCCAAATTCATATTGTTTTTATTTGACTCCTTAGTCTTTAAATGATTTTCGTATTTTTATTTTGTTGAGAAAAATAGATAAAACCATTTTTCTTTATCTTATATTGTTTGTTTATATTTTTAGGATTATATTAGTTAATAAGATGTATTTTGAATTTAAAATTATAAAAAAAGATAAAAATAAATATGACAAAATTTAATTCAATATTATTTATGATTTCAAGTATATGTCCAAACATTTAAGGTTTCAAAGTTTTTATGAGAAAATTTTACTAGAGAAAGATATAGAAAGATAAAACTTTATAATAGAACTAACTTTTTTTTATAAATGAAAGTGAACAAGGGATTAAAAAATGATCGGAAAGTATTTTTTGAATAATAAGTTTAATAGAAACATAATCATATATTTTTATGAAATATTTATCAGCTAAAAAGTTTTTATTTAATAAATAAAATATTATTTTTGTGAATATTATTGAAGTATTATTTACACATGTGAGTCTAACGGAATAGAGTCCACAACAATATATTTCTCAAAGACTATCTTTATATTATTATTATTACGTTTTATTTTATATTTATTTTAAACTTTGAGATAAATTATGTAGATATATTTCCACATATTTTTAACGTTGAACCGTCTATAATAATTGACACCAAAAAAGTTACTATGTTTTTTTACTCAATGTTTCGATGAAAAATTATTACTGATATATATGTCATATGATTGATTCATTTTTAGTTTTACATATTTTTGTTAGATCTAAATTGTTTATGTTTACATTTGATCGTTCAATATATTTTTACTATATTAATTTACTTCTGCGCAACGCGCGGGAATACGCCTAGTAACTCTTATAATAGAGTCATTCAAATGAATGTGGTTAAAGATATGCCTCTATCATGCACCATATTCATTTGAAACTTCCATCTTTTCAACTTCTTTTAATTAATTGTTTATTTAAATGTTATGTTTTTCCTGTATAAGAGCATTATTTTTATCATTGGTTACATGCATTTGTTCTCTCTTTTTCTTGGAAATGAATGTTCAAGAGATCAATAGGCATCCAATCTCTAAAAGTCGCGTATGAATATTAAGGTCTTTAAATCCTATAAGCTATTTGAGTTATTTCTTTGCTTCAATTTATATTCACATTTTTTTCCTTCCACTTTTTTATTTAGATTTCAAGAAATGTTTATGGTTGTACATCTAGATTCAAGAGAAATTATATTTCAATTTATTTGTTAAAAATATGTTAAAGATGTTTGTTCTTAGTTTGTAATATCCTATATGATTGTTTGGTTGAGTTTCGTCGTAGGGTATGTATATAACATAATTATGTTATTAGTGAATATTTTACTAAGTATGTACAATCCTACCTAATACATAAATAAGTCAAAGTCATATGTCACCACCACATTCATTTGGCCACATGTCATTTTCTCATGATTTTTATTTTCTTAAAAAAAAATGAAATACTTTGTTCATTACTACTCCTTAATGATCGGTTACAATTGGCCTTTACAATTCTATCTCCCCTAATTACACTTTTATTAATATGAAACTGTCAATTAAATGTCATTTATTTCATTAAAATTTTTTATTAAACTAAATATAACACAAATATTTAAACTATTTATATTATAATTTTCTCCATCTAATTTTTTTTGAAGTTCTTGCTACACATATCTACATATTTTAATCAACTCGTGTAATACACGGGTCTCACAACTAGTTGTAATGATATGACAATATGACAATGTGTAAAATTTCAATATAGTATAAAATTATCACAAAGAAATGAAAGTAGATTCTAATTATTAATTAATCATTGTTAGTTTGTATTTTTTTCGGTTACATTTTAAAGATTTGTTGATAATGGATGTATCTCATACATTCATATGTTAATGGTGATTTTTATGTAGACGATGTAAGACACGGTTTGGCTACAATGTCAAAAACAATATAACAACAAAACATTAATACACGTGCTTAATCTTAAAAAATAATGTGCAACAAAATAAAACAATAAACGTATATGTAGAAGAATTTACAATCATTAAATTATGAAAACTAAAGAGAACTCATGTGTATTTGTCAAGTATTATGATTCATAAACAAATGCAAAATCTTCATGAATATATTAATGTAAAGAAATAAACAAATAAATAGACATATACAAGTATTATAGTTAAATTCTTAATAATGAATTTGTAGGTTTTTACATAATCTATTAGTTTCTCGCTTTTTTAAAATGATATAATATTCTTTAAATGGTTGGATCATAATACTAATGGATAAAATATACACATATTTCCTACAATAAAATACATTAAACGCCTACCAACTTCCTATTGTCGAATAACTTTCCACTCATTAATTTGATAGTCATATTCTAGAAAACACAGTGACCACATGGTTTGAAAATTTACTTTGAAAGAAATATACAAAAATAAGTTATAACATAAAAATTCAAAGATAGAAATAACATATTATTAAATTTATCAATGTTAGAAAGATTCTAACATAAAGATTATAATATAATATAAGACTAAGTATTAGATGTTCATATTATTTATTTAATTAACTAAACATAATTTAAATATTTCAAGCATATTTAATTAAGTATCAATTAAATATCATAACTAGAAAGAACATCTTCAATTAATGTTAAATAACCCCTAGCTAGAATTTAAAGAGTTGTAATATCAGATAAAACATCAATGCAATTAACTAACTATATTTTGAAGATGCATACTCATAGTTTACAATGTTCATAATTGGTTCATTAATGTAATATAATTACAAATAAAATAAAACTTTCTACCTAGGCTTTAATATTTTATAACTCCTTAATAATAATAATAATAATAAATGGTTTTTAAAAGTCTTTTACAACTCCTTAATAACATAACTGATTTTTAAACTTAATTGACAATAATAATAATAATAATGTATTGTAATATAAAAATATAAATTACATTACATTACTTTAAAAAATGGTTGTTATTATAAATAATAATTATGATCGAAACTAAAAGATGGTAAATTAAGTAAACTTTAAATTAACTAATCAACACAATAGTTAAAAATAACACTAAGTCGAGAATTATATCTAATTGTATTCAAGCACAAGCCGGGGGTAGCAGATATCGAGTAATAAGATTGTAATATAGGTTTATCTTATCGTATTGTTCAAAATGATTACAATTTTATATATCAATATAGTTTAAAAATTATTATTTCATAGTTAATGCTAATGACAAAGTTTTAGCTACATAATTTTAACCTGCACAACGCACAGGACATCGCCTAGTTTAAAAATATTACATGAAACCATTGGTTAAATTATAAAGCTCATGTGAAATAGTGGATAGAGTTTTTGGAACTTAATGACATTGTTATTTAAAAAAAAATTTGCAGCATGGTGGATTAGAAGTTAACATTTTTGAAAATTAATAATATCATATAGTGATTTTACTTCCATGTAGGCTATGCATTCCATGTAGGCTATGCAACGATTTTTTTGGTTTTTGATGTTGTGAATAACTAATTTAACCAAAATAAAAAAATATAATGATTTTAGTGGTTATAAACATAACATGGTGGTTATTTTATGGATGAGCAAAACCGAACTAGAAAACCGAAAAACCGACAAAATCAAATTGAGCGAGTTTGAACTTTTGAAAAAACCGACCTCAACGGCTCGGTTCAATTTTATTGAGAGAGTTTGAACTTTTAAAAAAACCGACCTCAACGGCTCGGTTCAATTTTATACTCAAACCAACCCATTAAACTCAAACCGACCCATGTGGGTTTGAACCCACAAACCCATGGTTTTAAACCCACTGTTTTAGTATGTTTGAACCAATAAGCCAATCTATAATTTATAGCAATGTACTTTCAATGTGTTTGAACCTATAAACCTACGATTTTAGTGAGTTTGAACCCACAAGCCTGTTTATACTTTGTAGCAACATACTTTTAATGGATTTGAACCCACAATTTTAAACCTAGATAACCAAAAAGACTATGAACCCACAAACCCATGAGTTCAAACCGAAAATCCATAAACACAAACCTCAAAACCGACCCTTACAGAAACCGATCCATATGGGTTTTGAAACTGAAAAACCGAATTCTATGTTTTGGGTTCGATTTTAACCAAAAACCGACCCATGCTCATCGTAGGTTATTTTAAGCATTGGGGGATAATATGTTCGGTTTTTCTGAACTTTTTTATATTTTTAACTATTGTTATGGTTAATTACTTTTAAAAGTAACTTATTTGACTATACTTTTTTTAATTTCAATCATGATTACTAGTTCAAATACCAATATTTTCAAGTTAACGTAATTTTTTAATTTTGAACTACTATTATTGTTTATTAATTAAAAATTTATTTCTTTAAAAACATTTCATTAATATAGAAAATAGTTTTGGTCGACTTTTTTTTAGCTAAATTGACATTTTGATTTAGCGTTTAAATTGAATACCATTTAATATTTTTAACTATTTACCAAAATTAGTCTATAGGCATTTATTTAAATTTATTTGACTTCTTATTAAACTACATTTAGCTACTGTAGTACCTGGTTAGCTAACATCGATTTAAAGCACGAATTCATTTAACACCATATTTATATTAACATATTGAATATATTAGATTAATAATCGAAAAGTTTTAGCAATAGAAAGATGACGTTTAAACCAAAGACATATTTAAATTAATAAATCAAATATATTTGGTTGAACTTTAAGATATAAAATTAAGATTACAAGAGTAATAAAAGATAAGTTGAAGATTTATGGGAGTTCTAATGAATATGGTTCAACATAGATGACAATTATGAAATCTTATAATGAGGCCATTCAAATCAATACGGTTTAAGATAAATATTTATCTTTTGACACGTTCATTTGACATTTTCTTATAATTGAAGTGAGTATCATTGGGTGCCCATTCAAGTATTAGAAAACTTGTCTGAAAACTAGAACCGAGGGTTCTTGAGTTGATTAGAGTGAGTTTTTGACGAGTTCCAGGACCACAAAATCACTAGTTTCAAGGTAGCTAAAAAGAGAAATGAATACCATACAAAGACAATTGTTTTAACCTCTTTACTTATAGATTTTTCATTTCTCTTCGCTTGTGTTTCATGCGAAATGTGGGATACAAAACACACTATTTACTTATAGATGTCCAATTTCTCTTTAATTATGCTTCTTGACCAATGTAGGATAAGAAACATATAAGGGCCAACATTATATATCTTTTTTGTTGAAACATTTCACAATTATCATAAAAATAGATTATATTAATTAGAAGTATTATATGGTACTAGACTGGTACCAAACCAAATCGGACCTGTTGGTACTGGCTTTTGAGGCTATATTTAGTACCAAGGACTGAACTAGATATGATATTACTGAACCGGTTAGATATACGAGATTGGTACTAGAAAACTAGGACCAGGATCACTTTGAAACAATACTATACCAACCATTTCTTTGTAAAAGTGTTACCCTAATTCACTATATCTTTGTAAAAGTGTACTAAATCTTAAATTGTCCTGCCTTCGTAGAAGTGTCAAGAAACCTAAAAGATGGCAAGCTTGAGTTTCTAAAATTGATTTATCGTGCAAATATGTTAGGCAAAAGCCATGTTGTTCCTATTAAGAACACAAAAAGCACCGAGCAAGGCTAGATAGAGAATGGAGGATTGAGTCTCGTAGGCCTATGGCATTTATTGACCAAACAAAAGCAAACACACTATTAGAATCATGTAATGCTCTATGTTTATTTAATTGTTTAATATTCAATTATTTATTTAAATCCTATTTGTGAAAACAATTAATTAGTTGTTATATATATCATAGAAAAATAAAAGGTACATGTAATAATAATAATAATAATAATAATAATAATAATAATAATAATAATAATAATAATAATAATAATAATAGGAATATATCTATAATTTATAAAGTAGTTAAGGGACTATTTTGTCACTAGGTGAAACTTGAAAAGTTAGAAATAAGTTGCTTAGGGTAGAATCGATCTTTATGGAAAAGATGAGGTACTTAAGTTGCCAATAACCAAACCTTTCATGAAAACTCTATTGGACCGATTAAGAGCTTTCAGGATATTTTTCTCACAGCCTTGGGGTTCACGGTTCTTGAATCCCAAGGCTCTTTTACATCAGTTTCTTCCCCACTTGGTATATATCGCACCAAAACCTATTATCCTCATTCCCGATTTGCTATAACTATGAAGAAAGATTACCTAGAGAAGAATGAGAGATTCGATAGTAGGGAGAGGAAACGGGACAAAGAATAACTGAGGAGAAAGAAAGTATTAGGAACAAGTTTGCAAGTGTGTAAGGCTTAACTTAAGTGTTTATACCATTGATTCTTCTTGTTCTCTTCTCTTCCACCACAAACGACTATATTCCTCCACAATGACATCATCGAACCACCACACTTGTAATGGTTGTGAACTGACCATGCTGCAACCATTGGTTAGTCCTTTAGTATGGTTTAATACCTTATCTAGCAAGTCCTACAATAATAATGTCTAAGATGCAAAATAAGTGTTTAAACCCTAGCTAGAAACTCAAGAAAACCCTAACTATGGTTGCATGTATTAAAGCCTATCCAAGTTTAGGTCTTAATGAATGTATATGTATCATAAAAGAATTAATGGATGAAGTAACACGTGAATGAACAAGTAGATATAATAAAAAGTTTGGATAAATACATTAAATATCACTACAATAATCTGTCATGTTCAGGTAGACAAAATAGGGAAAAATAGGGACCGATTAAAGAGACAAAAGTCGTAAGAAATGTTGTCTACTTTCCAAGGACACTTGAATCAACTTAATCTGAGTTGTGATTCAGGAGCTATGATCAAAATACTAGATAATGGTCAGAATGAATTAACCTAGAAACTTTGCATGTAGTTACCCCTTGAGGTCTTTTAACCCCTAAACCAAACTAGACTAAAAAATTAACATAAAAATACATGTTATAAGAAGTTAATAATTATAGATAAGTATGAGCTTAGGTGTATATGTGGGTTATGAATAAGGAAGTAAAAGGTAGAACTAGCTTTGTAGGATGTATAAGTTGTGTACATGAGCAAAGTATACACAACCATTCCACCAAGCTTGCGTTATAACCTAGTAACTTCATTCAAAACTTAATGCATTAAGGAACTAGATGCTGAAGCTCAGAGCTTTATGGCATCAAAGATTGCAAGGACTAAAAGAGAACATAATACATAATCAAGATTGGAGCTTTATGACATTGTTTTTCAAAAATCATATTAAATCATAGAAAATCATATGAAATCTAGGTTAGAACCTTTAGAAGCCCAATAGAGTATAATTTTATTAACCTAAGATCACTTAACCAAATTCTAAAGTTAAAAATGGTTTATTGCACATTTGGTCCAGTGTTATTATAGTTGTGTTGGAAAACTTATCGTTGCTCCTTATAAAAATCATAGTACATAATTGGGAGGTCATTCGATGGTGAGATAGTGTCATTAAAAACTATGCATTTCTAGTTTCTTTCATTCGTATACCTTGAGGCCTGGTTTCAACCTTAAAGGGGGTTAACAGTGCAAATTATCTAGTGTTGTCAAGCTGAACAAAACTGGACAACTTGCTACTATTGACTTATAAAATTCATAAAAATAGTAGAAAAAAATACAATGTAAGTGGCATTTGAAAGAATTAAATAATACTAATTTTTAGATTAAACTTTAATGAATAAGTCTGAAGTTAGTATGTCAAAACAGCAGGATAACAACTGTTGTACGTAGGATTAGAAAACACAAATTGTTAAGTAATAATGAAACTAGTAGAGGAATGTCTTCTATGATCTAAAAAGTAATTAGCTAGAATTTTGTTGGTTGATACGTGCTATATGTAATACTTTGGATTTTGAATTTTATAAGCTGCTCAGTCGACTAAGGTGAGTTCCATTGTCTATACGTGTCATCATGTGCCTACGTGTGTATGTGCCTATATGTTATGATATTCACTACCTCTTTGTGGGGATACATGTTATGATATTTACTGCCTTTTGTGGGGATAAATGTAATGATATTCATTACCTCTTTATCGGGATACATGTTATAATACCTCTTTGTGGGATAAGGCCAAACGATACCTCTGTATAAGGATAACTATTAGCTAGCCTCTTAGTGAGGAACATTATTTGTTACGTGCTACATGTCATATGGTTTTATGTGAAGATTGTGTGCTCATTAGACTTCTCGCTTACATGTTGTTGATTTAAAATTTTTAGGTTCTTCAAGGATTGATAAAAGGAATAACCTGATCTGATTACAACATACTCCATTTTTTTTCTTTTGCTTTTTCTATATGTTTAAAAGACCTTCACATTTTATGATTGAGAACTTATGTTTTTTACAACTAGTATGAATTTATAAAAAAATTTGGTTTAATTAAATAACATTTTATCTTGTCAATGAAAATAGGTGTTACAGATCACGAGAGTGGTTATAGTCAGGTTTGAGTATTGTAGGCCCATAACATATATAAATGAAAACAAATCTATGACCTTATTAGAAACAGATCCACACTAAGGTGCTGTTTGTTTTTTAAGAGGTAAAAGGTCTGCAGTCTGCGGACCACATCTGCAGAAGAAGAGGTGGACCAAATGTCTGCAGTTTGTATGAAAAAGACTGTTTGTTTTTAATATCTGCAAACTTTTAAAATAAACAAAAAAAACTAAATAAACTGTTTTTTTTTAATTTAAAAGACCTTTTCAAGTTTGTTACACGAAGTACTATGGTATTTCACAAAGAAATACTTGTATATGCATTTCATGTGCCACATCAAATGTAACTACATCTGGATACATGCAAATCCCCAAACACCTCAAATGCTAAATTAAGCCGGAATTTATCATCCTCTACCATAAGCATAGCTGCACACACCAAACAGTTTGAAAGCTACCCAAAATGTAATTATATCCTCAATTTCAATTCCCTGAAATCAAACAAACAATTTACCAAAAAGCTGAAAGGCTTTAAATAACAATTAATTATGTGATGTATACAACTATACATTAAATTGCAAACAAATCATGTAGAAAACTAGATGAATCACGAATTCAATATTTGAAATTACTCCAACCGATTTAAAATTGACCAAAAGATCATCATTAATGCCGACTTTAATTAGAAACCACGATTAACCTTTATGAACATTTTTTTCACGTCAATAGCATCTCAAATGAATCGGAAATAACTACAAAACTTGTGCAAAAATGAATCGAATCAACATTCCAAAACTAATCGATGTAAAATTCAGAAAATGCACCGAAACTAATCTAATTAGATGTAAAATTCCGATTTCAAACCACATGAGGAATCAATTGCAGAAAAAACAAAACTATAAATCTGATCTCAAAACCTTACCTGCAGCGGCGGTGGAGTTGGGCGAACGGAGCTCCGATGGTCAGCGATGAAGAGGTTGCTGGCGGTAGAACACAGTTCTGATGGTCGGCGATGAAGATGTTACTGGTTGCTATCGACGATTGCTGCAGACGAGACACACCGGTGAGAAATCTGGCGACTGGCGCTAGGCGATAGCCGACATCGGCAATAAACGATGGTGGCGAGAAACGAAGGAGGCTAGAGAGATGGATATTCGATCAGTAGAGAGGAGAATGGAAAGGGAGAAAGAAGTCGATGAAGGAGGCGGAAAAAAAAGAGCTTGTAAATTTTTTTTAGGCATACAAAAGAACGGGCAGATCTTTGTAGACCCCAAAAGCTCTTGGTCCATGTCTTTTCCAAGCAGAGGACGCGCAGACCTTTTTAGGTCTGCGGTCTTTTAAAAAACAAACGATCTGCAACTAAAACGTCTGCCCGCCCGCAGACATAAGAGGTTAGAAGCTCTTCTAAACTAAAAACAAACAGCCCCTAAGACTACTAGACGATAGTACAATATTATACATACATGATCTATATCAAACAAGAACACACACACACACACATACACACACACACACACACACACATATATATATATATATATATATATATATATATATATATATATATATATATATATATATATATATTTATATATATATATATATATATATATATATATATATATATATATATACACACACACACACACATACACACAATTTATAATATGAAAAACAATAACATAAATGTACAGATTACAAACATGGTTTGTAATACGTAAAATAACAACATATGTGTACAAACATGGCATATATCAAACAGGAGCATATGTATACATAGACATGGTATCATCAATTCTACTTACATGACTTTCTTGAGTTTACCATTGTTTGAAGCATTCAACTATAAGATACAAAACTAAAGTTCCACAAAGATCTTTTATTGACTTCTTGATGCATGAAAAAGATTTTCAAGTTTACAACAGAAAGATGTTATCTTATCTTAATATATAATACTGATTTGATTTTAAATAAGGTAATGATTATTTAATTTTATTAAAGCTTGGAGGTCAATATAAGATAAGCATAGATACACATATGGAAACATCCCTTTGATGCTTATACCCGATTCTTGGTACTCATACGAGAAATACAAGTATTTTTATTCTACCAATATCGGTTATACTGAATACCGAAATGCTGAAAATAAAATAATATGTACCAGACATATATATACAAACAGTTCTATTTTGGGATCGGTTTGGGATCATGATTTGGTACTAGAAGCTCATCCTATATTATATTGACATTAATTTCTCTTACAACGATTAACATTTTAAAAGTTTTTTAACCTTTGTCACGTCAACTTTTCAATAACATTTGTTTAATAAAAAGCATTTATCATAAACATTCTCCGGTAGTTAACTTTTTTGAAAAGCGTTTTTATGAATTATATCTATTATCTTAGATGTTTGATGAAGCATGACCATATAATTTATCATTTTTTCAATTAATTATGTCCGAGCTTTTTTTACAAACAAATTAAAATATGAGAAAATTTTCACATGCAATAGAAAACCATAAAATTGTATGTGGCTGTGAAGTTTTATAATCTATGATATTTGTTTTATTTTGAAGTTTTGAATACGTTCACATTATATATATATATATATATATATATATATATATATATATATATATATATATATATATATATATATATATATATATATATATATTAAAATACAGTCATTTTATTTTGTATATTTGATTAAATAGGTTAACTAATAAGTAATAAATATTAATATCTAAATAGAAGTAAGGTATAAAATACTAAATATAGAATTTTATTCAACTTGTGGACCAAAATGGAAAAATAAATAAGATGGTAAAAGGGCTAGAAAATAAAGTGGTTAAAATGACCCATGAAAATGCTCACAACTACAATGGTAAAAATAAAAGCTATTGGAAAAGCTATCATTGAAGATGCTTTAATAGCATTATTAAAGATTAAATGATCTTTAAATTTAAAAATAATTTAATCTTTAAATTTAAAAATATTTTTAGCGGAAAAACATAAAAGAAGGAAACTAGATTACAAAATAACATGTCTAATGTGAGGGTTTTCAAATTTATTTTATTAAATATGAATAAAGTTGAGGATTTCTCTAGAAAAAGGTTATTTAAACCGAAAAATTACTGGTAAATCTCATACTATTACCAAATCGAAAAAAACTACAATATTTTTCTAAAAAATAAAATTAAACTTTAATAAAAAAATCCATACATAGAATATTTTATATAATCAACCATTTAAATTATCTATTGTAACACTAGTTTAAATCAATCTACATCAATTCGCTTGAAAACCATAAATTCAGAAGGCTTGAGGCGGCCCAATTCTTATTAAAAACAAATACAAACCACGAACCTACATTGATTGCTACCTTGTTACTATTCCAGTTAGATTCAATTTGGCATTAGGAGTAATCTACAAGTATTAATTTATTTTTGCTACCTTATTACTATTCTGATTAGATTCAATTTGATATTAGGATTAGGATAACAAAAGTGAGAAATTGGGTAAAGTATAAACAGTTAATTAAAATACATATGTATATAAGCAATTAACTGTTTTATAAATCTAATAAGACAATTTAATAAAATTTTAAAATGATTTATGTGAAGGTCTATAATTATACATAAATGTTGGATGGACATTATGCATGTGATCAGTATGTGATTCAACAAAAAATGACCGACTACATATTGAATAGGTAAAACATTGTTACATTGGTATAAACGGTAGCAACATATAAGTTTATGTTTTGAGTAAATAATAAAGTAGAATCAAATATGTAACTTGGCGTTTTACTAGATCCAAACTTTTTTACACAATATCCAAAAGTTATATTAGACTAAAAAAATACGTGCTCAATATATTTCAGCTATAATAGAATCTAGAGTAAATTACAATAATGGTCCACGTGGTTTGTATGAAATTGCAATAATCGACCAACTTTTTAAAAAGCCACGAAAATTGTCCAATTTAAAGATTAAATTGCAAGAATGGTCCAAAGGTCAGGTTAAAAGACACTTTTACCCTTTTTAATTTCTTTTTCATTTTTATTTAATTGTATAATTATTAAATGAATTAAAAAAAACAATTCCAACCCCACCCCACCTCCCCCCCCCCCCACACCTCTCTCTCCGGCGGATTACAGCCGTTCTGCCCCTTCTACGGCGGTAGTGATGCATCCAATGGAAGTCCAGTCAAACCACCTTCTACGGCGGTAGTGATGCATCTGTCACCATATGTAGGTTCCCATTCACAAAATTAAATCAGAAGAAACATAGCAATTGAATCTTTTAATTTCTTTTCGAATTGAAACAACAATGCTTTTCGTATATGGGTATGGGAATTTGTACAGCCAAGGATAAGGCATGAACACAACGACACTAAGCACGAACCTGCTCAACAATTGGGATTTGATTGAAGTTTGAAATGGGGTTTTTGAATTACGAATTGGGTTTTGAACTTTTGAAGTTTTGATTTGCAGATGAATGTTTGGGAGAACAGGAGTTCGGCATGGCTGGTGGCTAACCCGGTGGTGACTTGCGGTTCGGTTACTGATTCTGGGTTTCCGAGTAACTTTGTTGCCGACCCTTTTCTCTATGTACATGTATAGTTTTGGTGTCTTTGTTTGTTCCGATTTTTATTAAAAAACTACACAAAAATGGTGGTTTTGGTGTTATATGTATTAATACGTGAGGAAAGGGGAAGAATTTGATTCAATTACCATAGGTTAGTTCTCTTTTAAATTCGTCACTTTGTACCATAAGTTCAAGCCGCTCACATTTTTAGTGAATCTGCCAGAAACTCCAAAACCTGCCACCATGTCGCCTTCGACAAGCTCTCTCTCCCTTTCACTGCATTGTCATAAGGCTTGATCGATTTTGGTTATGCAAATTCGGTATTTATCTTCAGAAGTTAATCAATTTTGCTTTTCATTTTTCAAAAATCGATATGCTTTTCATTGATATGTTTATACGATTATTGTTTCCGGATAACAGATGAGATTGTTGTTTGGATTTGATTCAATCTGCTTTTCTTATTTGATATGACTATTCAATTTCAAGAATCGATTATTGTTTGGATTTTATTTTAATTTTGGTTTTACGTTTAGTTTTGGTGACTACGTGCTGTCAGAGGTGCACTGCTGGGTGATGTTGGTGTTGGAGACGGATTCGATTCAGGATCAGTGGCGAAGAAGAGAGGTGAGATATGAGAGATCGAAGAGGGATAGTTCAAAACATCCACAATTATCACCAGTTCTAATGTTCTTCATCTGGAAATTTTCCAAGATAGAGAGAGAGAGAGAGAGAGAGAGAGAGAGAGAGAGAGAGAGAGAGAGAGAGAGAGAGAGAGACGTAGGGGTGGGGGTGGGGTATTTTTTTTAATTACTAAAATAAATAAAACATTAAAATAAAAATGAAAAAGAAATTAGAAAGGCTAAATTAGTCTTTTTACTTATTGTTACTTATTTTTTGGACCATTATTGAAAGTAAATCGGAACACTTGGACCACTATCGTGGTTTTTTCAAAAATTGGTCCAATATTGAAAATTCATGCAAACCACATGGACCATTATTGTAATTTACTCTAGAATCTAACCCATCAAAGATATATTATGATACGATACGATTGTAAGATAAAAACTAGTTACACAAACTTGAAAAAGATCGTTATTTCGTCACATTCTCTCGTCACGCCATAATACATCAAGTTTTAGCCTATTTACGGCATGTCTTATATGTCAAAATAAGTAAAGTAGCCACCTGATTTTCACGTTCTTTAATTGCAGATTTCAATAAAATAAAATTAGTATCTACCTTATTTTTGTCCTATGCTAACAAAATAAACATGCATACTTACTTAAATTGTAACAGAAGAATAATTTGTCGATGAAAATTTTCTTTATATGATCTAATTATGAGTTTCCCCAAATGATATTTCAAATTCCTAACGCAGGGTTTCCAACTTCGAAAGAGCTATCAACATTAACATAGGAAAAAACTTTACCTTTAAAATTAGCCCACTATTTTGTTTGGGTCTTAGCTAATGGTTACTACAAGGCCCAATAATGTGCCCATTAGTTTCTAGGGCAGTGTGGGCATTTGCATTAGTAATCGATTTTCACAAGTTTTTATTTGTAATGGAATAAATAATAATTATGTATATGGCCACACGAGTTTTGGACATAAAAGGTATGCAAAGGTAACAAAATAAAGTAGGAACCAAGAAAGCAAAAGGAGATAGGAGGCTCGTGAGAAGAAAAGCTATCGGAGAACTCATGGTGTAGGCGTCTCCTAGAAGAAAAAAGGAGACCAAATATGATTAGGGTAATTTATAGTAACTTTAATAGCGGGGAAAATTTTGATTCTAATTTGACTATAAAGATGATGTAATTTATTAAGAAAGTTAAGCGCATGTTTTGCAAAATTAGTTGGAAATTTGAAGTCGGTAGTTGTAACTTTTATTTGTGCGTAAGTGTTCGGCAAAAGTAGCTATTATATTTTAAAAGTATAAAATAATATACAAGTCAAAAGTTAAAAGCTCACAAAAGCTACTTGAAGTAGCTTTTGAATTATGGGTTTTTTGTTTAAAATAAAACCTAAAAGCTATTGTGCTGAACAACTTTTCTTTTCCGAAGATTTTCCCAAAAAAACTAAAAGTTAAAAGCTCCAAAAAGCTCTCAAAAGTTGCGTTCCAAACACGCCTTAGTCTGTAAATCTATTGGGTCAAGATATTTGAATCTACTATGGTAATTTACTCTTACTAGTTTTTGTCAACAAGACTAATGGGTATACCCTTCATCAATCACGCGACCATCTCACCATTAAAGCACCACTACGGGCGAAGGGGACAAAGAAAGAGAGGTACTCTTGCGTGATACAGTGTGGCTGAGGCCACACCTCTTCATCCCAACATCACTCCACCTTAGCACTAGGCCTATGGGGTGGTGTGCACACCTTGATATTCAGCCACATCAACATCACGTCCATGGCATGATGAGTATATTGCACAACCTAAACACTTTAATTATGTTTGTATTAGTTAGAGTTTTTCATTGTGATTGTGGATATCTATGTATAATATAATTTGAGATAATAACTTAAGAGGGTAACCATCTTTTATGTTTGTCCACATTTGAGTAATTCTTTTTTATACATATGACCAACGAACTTTTTTGAAGTGTTCACTTATTACCATTATTACTGGTTGATGTACATAACATTTGACGTGACATACACTTGAGATTATGTAATGACACATGAGTGTAATGAACTATTGATTTTGTTCATTTGGGTAATTTTTTTTTGTACACATATGACCAATAAACTTGTTCAAATGTTACCATTATTATACTTTTAAAAAACGTATATATACTTCTAAAAACGTATACATATGCATATATACTTTTGAAAATGTATTTCTTACTTCTAAAAACATAAAACTATGTATTTATATTTCTAAAAATATATTTATACTTATAAATAGTATACTTATACTTCTAAAAACGTATTTTTTGTGGCGCCCCAAAATCTAAAGTAAAATTTTTTGTTTTAAAAACTGGTCATTTATAAAATAAAAGCCATCTAATTAAAACCTTATATTTAAAATATACAAAATCGTATTTATCAAAACCTTTATAACATTATCCAGCTGAAGACTTAAATAACAAAAACCTCAGATGTGATACAGTCGCGCCGTGCTCCAAGCTCAAGCCAGCAAATACCTGAAAAACAGTTAGGGTTGAAAGAGTAAGCACAAAGCTTAGTGAGTTCCCTAAAATACCACACGATCCATCATGTAGAACACAACATTATAGTTAACCCGACGGAGATCCACCGTCCTTCGACTCTCGGGTTGCCCCGATCCGTCAACAATCATCGGCCCTCGAGCCGGCAATCATCGACTTTCATCGGCAAACATGTAAGGCACATACTAACACATTACTACACACAGTAATTAAAGCGACCTGAAATATTACCTATAGTACAGTGAGAAGACTCACCTGATCCACGACCTTAAGCAAGATAGAACTCCACGCGAGTGCCCCTAGATCTTGACAATATGAACTCCCTAACAAGGGTAAACTTCACTTAGAACTTCTTAAACCCCAAACAAGATAAATCTCTAAGACCGGTACCTGAAATCCCCAAGTTTGACAAAAAGTCAAACTGGTCAAAAAGTCAATGCTCCAAGGTCAAAGTCAAAGTCAACGGTCAACGGCCACTTAACAATGCTATCTTCCCTAGATAGCGTCGCTAACTGTGAACAGTCTCAAAAATCCATTAAGCTCTTAATTCATTTAGCCATGGTCTTAAACCTTGTAGGAACCTTCCAAACAGTCCCTAGGTCCATAAAAATCCTAATTTTATCATCCAAACATGACTATGTATGCAAATGGTCAAGATATCAGTCTAAAATGGTCAAAACTCCACAAGACAACCTAAAAGAGTTTGGATTACTCTGTAAACCAACTTAATGGTTCCAAATGAGGACTTAAAGACATAAAGTTCTGAACTTTATCCTTCCCAACCATGTACAACATCATAAAGGACCATTGTTCCATTTTCCATCATCATAAACACAAGATGAATCGTTTGAACATAAAAAGGAGCAAGCTATAAACTCATAAAGGTCCAGAAGTGCTGATATTGATGATTCAACCTTGAAGGATAGCTTCTAGCACCACCATGCACCACCACACCACCGCTTCTACTCCAAAAATCCTTCCAAAGTGACCAAATGAGCCAAAGTTCCACCAAGAGGTCTAGAGAGAGCTTGGGGACGACTTGGAGGTTGAAAATGATGAAAATGGTGGTTGCCCTAGGTCATAGCACCTTTATATATGGCCCAAACTTCAAAATCTAGGGTTTTGGTCCAAACAGGGTAGGTAGCGTTGCTAAACTAGAGTTAGCACTGCTAACTGGAGATCGTGCAAACCCACCACCTGAACCACACATAGCGCCACTAACCTATGATAGCGGCGCTATGCTCCCCCATAGCGTCGCTATCTTCCATTTTCCAACATCTTCTCAAAACTTATTCCTTTTAAATTCCAAACTTGGTTCTTTTAAGTATTGAACTTGAGTTACCGGGATTAGGGTCTTACATTTTTGTTCCATTATTTCTCATCCCTAGTATTTATACTTTTAAATCATATTTTTACATTTTAGAAGTATAAGTAAGTTTCTAGAAATATAAGTACGTGTGTGTTATATATTTTAAGAAGTATAAATATGTATTTTTACGTTTTTAGAAGTATAAGTACGTTTTATAAGTATAAATACAATTCATTACCATCTAGAAACGTATTTATACATCTAAAATGTAAAAATATGTTTTAGAGGTATACTAGGGGTGAAAAAATGGAACCAAAATACGTTTTTAAAAGTATAAATACATTTTTAGAAGTATAAAATATATTTTTAGAAACATATTTTTACTTCTAAAATGTAAATAATATGTTTTAGAAGTATAAATAGTAGGGTGAAAAAAATGGAACCAAAATACGTTTTTAGAAGTATAAATATATTATTTAGAAGTATAAATACATTTTTAGAAGTATAAATAGATAGTTTTATACTTTTACAAGTATAAAATACGATTTCAGAAGTATATATACACATATATACATTTGTAGAAGTATATATATGTTTTTTAAGGTATAATAATGGTAACATTTGAACAGTTTGAACAAGTTCGTTGGTCATGTGTGTACAAAAAAAGGAAAGTACACAAATGTTAAGAAAACCAATAGTTTATTACCCTCCTATGTCATTACATAATCTCACATGTACGCCTCGTCAGCTGTTACCTACACCAACCGGTAATAATTGTAATATGTGAATACTTCAAACAAGTTTGTTGGTCATACATGTACAAAAAACGAAGTTACCCAAATATGAACAAACGCAAATGATGATTACCCTCCTGAGTCATTATCCCTAATAAAATTAACTCATGAAGAATGGACTCTAATGCTCTAAAAATAAGCTCGCCAAACGACTGATAACTCCATATTGATATAAAATAAACTCTTAAACACCATAAAACCAACTTTAAAAGAGCTAAGGCGGGCTCAATAAATAAAACTTTTGCTTTTCAATTAGAAAGATTTTAGTGTATATTTCAATAACACCATTTAATCCTTCGAATTTTGACATATTATACCTAACCGGAATACCAAGATACGTAAAAGGAAAATTTCCCCTATACACCCCAATATAGAAGCTATAGTCGAAATTGTATAAATAGGAACTCCAACCCCGATTAAATTGCTATTTTCTAGATTAATATTTAATCCTGATGTAAGATGAGAGTGCTACCTCGAGCAAGAAACAACATGAGACATAGGAAGATTTCACACGGGTCGCATAACCCAAGGCTAAAAGCCTGTACGGGTCACGCATGACCATAGGCCAAATATGTAGGCCAAATATTTGCACGGGCCACACATATTCTGAGCGAAAAACCTCATTTCTTTACATTTTTGGTCCCAACCAAGTCCAAATGCGTCCAAAACTCCCCAAACACTTATAAAACTAAGGGATGACCAATTTTAGGGTTTTCCAACTGAAAACATACCTCATATCCTGACACGCCTAGGTCGTCGAGCGGTCAAAAATAGTAAAATAAACCTTACACACACTAGTATAGCGGTAGCAAGGGTCGATCCGTGGGAGTTTGGTGGTCAAGATAGAACGACAGTATACCAACTGTAGTGTCATTCTACAGTCAGCGATATTGTTTCTACTTTCCCAAAAACCAACACAAAACACAATATCAAAACAATTACCAAAAATCCAAATCAAGTATGAGCTAAACTAAACTAAACTAAGATTACTTAGTGATAAAAGAAATAAATTCCAGAAAAATCAGAAGCAATGACAATCCCAAAATATCCAAACACGCATTCAATAGAAACAATACCGAAAAAGTGCAAATAAACATCAAACCGAATGATTAACTTTTATAAATCCAAATCAAACTCAAATCCAAAGCACACAACCAAATATCAGATCTAAACTACTGACTATTCTACTGAAATCAGAAACTATGAATCTAAATGAACATCGAGTAATCGACGGAAATCCCGATTGTGGAATACCTCGATACGAGTTGATAAAAATTAGAGAAAAACTAAATTACTTACCAAAATATTGATTCCCACTGAAAAACTGACGAAATAGTACCTTCGGATCCCTCCTTTGCGTCCCGGGATGCTCTAAACGTCGGACGGGACTCCGGTATTTATAATGGTGCGAAATTAGGGTTGCCGCGTCGCGGCCAAGCTAAATCCGCGACGCGTGTGTTGCCTTATCCCGAAATCTTGAAGTTTAAAATTCAAAAACGAAGATTTTATCCGGTTGCGAGATAGCGGCGCTATCTCAGCCAGGTTTGACTTTTTTCCTTTTTTGCTCCATAACTTCTCCAGAATTGCACTAAAACCCCTGCATTTACACTAAAAACATTTCCAAGCACTTTGGCACAAAAGTAAGTGATATTTGCCAATTTAAGACATATATTTAATCCAAAACAGAGCCCAACGACGACTAAAATACTTGATATTACTAGGCGTCTTCAAACACCCACATTTGTGCCTTGCTTGTCCCCAAGCAAGAGAGTTTTTAACAAATTTTAACTAAGACTCAAACAATTTCTAAATGTGTTTAATTTCAAAGCTTATTGCCTCCGGAGTTAGATTGAAATAGCTTGTGAAAACATAACCATAATATCCTTTGGAATTCACGACTTTCTAGAGAACCCTTGATTACAAATTTTCTGTCCACAACGAAGTGTACGTACTCATTCAAATTCTAAAGGCCGTTAAGGAATTGTCCATGACTTTCGATGTTGTCCGTGTAACGAGCTTTCAGAAATACCATCCCAAACCAGACGATCTTAGGTGACAAGGTGCATAAGTCCCACCCATTTTGGGATTACCGGCTCGAACAACAAAGGCCACTGATTGACAGTCCCTTCCTAAATTCCAATCTTAAGATACTCTAATCTTCTAACACCTAAAACTCAACTTATTTGACTAAACTCATAGCATGATAACAACTAAATAGTATTTCTTGAAAAATACCAATGCTAAAACATTCAGAAAGTATTCGTTTCAAAATTACAACCTATTAAAAATTTTGAAAGATTGCTAAAATTTTTGAAAATGACTCATTTCCCGCAAAAAATTTCAAAAACATTCTTTCGACCGTCTACACCCCACACTTAAAACCGTACAACGTCCCTGTTGTACATAAAATAGATTCAAAATAAGGGAGAAAGAGTTACCCCTTTGAACGACGAATTGCTGATTGTGGGAATCAATTGTAACAGGGTCGATTGGTTGCGTTATCTCAATAAAATCCAGAAGTCGAGGCGCAGTAGTAGACACGCCAGCATAATGCAAGTGCAGGGGTACGGTGACCCCACACTTGCGTTATGCAACTCCCTCAGTCGGTGAAACAATCATAGTTTGGATAGATACTATTCACACTAACAAAATATTAGAAATAAAAGTTGCAAAACACAAAAGACGATTATACATTGCGAGTTGATGTCCTTGCTGATTCCCTGTTTTAGCGACGCTGAAGTATCAAGGTTGCGACCCGTAGACGTGATGAGATCCGGTGTATGTTGATCAAGGTCGAAGGTCCGCGGCGCCAAATGAAGATTCCAGCGTCGTGATTATGCGTGAAAAGCCCCTGTGCATCGGGTCTCTCCTCGGTCCGCGTCGCGGTTTGGTGATGTTGGCGGCGCGACTCCCGAATTTTCTTTGTTTTCCTTTCTACTTATTCATCCTCACCCCTCACTTAGGACATACAGTATCACACTCAACAATAATCATCCTCAATGATATTTTGACCAAAAATAAAAATAAGAAAAAATAAAATACTTATCGAAAATCGGGTTGCCTCCCGAAAGCGCTTCTTTGCTCAGTCTTTTAGCTGGACCGTCTTTTTGTGGCTACGGTGGGTCGTACGCTATTTGATTCCGCTGATTTCCAGTCACCACCGTCCCTTCGTCGATCCCGTACTCCAATTTCCCCGGGTCAAATGGTTTGCCGGTTCCTCTGCTGCTGCCCGGTTGCTGTTTTCTGATTAATTCGCGCGAATGTTTCGAAGTTGCTTTAAACCTCCAAGCTCGGTCCTTCCTTCGGTGTCTCTTCAACATCACCGGCTTGACGTGGAGCACGCCCAATGCTGCTTCCAGTAGTTGTTTTGCGCTTCGTTTGTTGCTCACATATTGTATGTTGTCTACAGTTTGCGATTTTTGCCTACGGTGCCAATAAAAATTTTCCAATCGAATGGGATCGGAGGGCATAATATTGATATGCTCCCATATATCCTCATCGATGGTATTGATCACATCTAATTTTACATTCATTAATGGGTCATGAGTGGCTCTAAAATTGTGTTTATTATTTTCGAAGACCATATCATTGTCATCATCTTCTTGGTCATCGTCCAACAGGTGGATCCACACCAAGAGTGAGGGACTGGTTTTATCTGGTGATGGTATAGATTCACTCATCACCAGAGCTTGACTCTTAAAATTTTCAAAATTTTCAAAAATTGCTGGGTCAGGGGTGGTATTGTCATCTACGCCCCCTTCCTCGACAACCGTTTCGATCACGTTGTCTGGTGATGGTATGGATTCACTCATCACCAGATCTTGAATTTCAAAAGCGTCAACAATTTCAACAATTTTAGGAGTTGTTGGATGGGGGTTAGTATTGTCAATTACAGCC
The DNA here is from genome assembly GCA_023525715.1 of Cichorium intybus. Classification (NCBI taxonomy): domain Eukaryota; kingdom Viridiplantae; phylum Streptophyta; class Magnoliopsida; order Asterales; family Asteraceae; genus Cichorium; species Cichorium intybus. Next base: position 154,629,939 of record CM042009.1, on the reverse strand, counting down.
CCCTCCTTAATGTCCTTTTCGACCAAATTGTCCGGTGATAGTATAGATTCACTCATCACCAAATCAACATTATTAACATTCTCAAAAACATAAAAAATTGTTGAGTCGGGGGTAATATTGTCATCTACCACCTCCTCCTCAGCAACCATTTCGACCATTTCAGTGGTCTCTTGATTTTCCCAAGGTGTATTCCCTTCCATCACATGTTCAGGTGATGCAGGTTCACACACCATATTATTGGTATTAAAATCACTCGCCTCCGTTTCTAGCGAGTTTGGCGGAAATCCCAAATTTTGGTCGTTCATAGAACACGAATCAGCACAATTACCTTAACGGTTGCTGTTGTGGTATTGCACTTGACCATACGCTTGACTAACCTCTTGTGGTCTTTGTTCTTGTTGACCGTGCTGCTGTTGATTTGGTGGCCCTTGCTGCACGGTGGCCAATACTGTATCAAGCTTCCTACTAAGGGCACCGATATCATTCTTCACCTCCTTCTTCCAGTCGTTATCGACATCTACTGCTACCACTGATGAGGTGTTGCTTGTCTTCCTTGCTGAATGATTGAACTTGGATCCATTGCTGAGTTGTTCCAAGAACCTCCATGCCGTCTCGCTATCTTGCAGCATAATTGCCCCTCCAAATGATGCATCAATCATGGCCTGGCTCATACCGTTGACACCGTCGTAGAATATCGTAACCAACTGTCATCGTGGAAACTTGTGGTGTGGAGATGAGCGTAACAACTCCTTCAATCTTTCGAAAGCATCATGGAATGCTTCCCCGGGCTTTTGCTAGAACTCCTGTATATCTCTTCTTACTTCCATTGTCTTACTTGGGGGATAGAACTCCTGCAAGAACATTGTCCTCAACTGCTCCCACGTAGTGATACTGTTGGCCGGCAGCGACATGAAACAATACTGCGCCTTGTCCTTGAGTGTGAACGGAAACAACTTAAGCCTAACGATAATCCTATCAGCATTTCTAGGTATGTTCACATTGGCTATAGCTAAGAACTCGTGAAGATGATTATAAGGATTATCATGGTTATGACCCCTAAATTTAGGCAACACACGTAACAACTCTGGCCCAATCTCTACATGACAATCTACATTTTCAGGAAAAAATATAGGCGATGCCTCATCATATTCTCGTGGCTGGACGTGCGATGCAACCGACTGCCCACTCGGTTGTGCAAAATAAAGCGGAGGAACGAAATTACCGTTATTGTAGAGCCCATTATTATACCGTTGTCCTCTCCAGTGATTGTTGTGTTGTTATTGTCGTGGAGGTCCTCGACCTTGGTTCTACTGGTTGTTATTGTAATAAACGGGGTCACCATAACACGTGGATTGACCCGTGTACATGTAATCGCCCATTGTAAGGACGTACACATACAGAAAATTAAAACTAAAAATCAAACATCAAAAGAAAGAAAAAAATACCACTGATCGTCTATCCTAAGCGCACAACTCCCCGGCAACGATGCCAAAATTTGACACGCCTAGGTCGTCGTGCGGTCAAAAATAGGAAAATAAACCTTACACATACTAGTATAGCGGTAGCAAGGGTTGATCCGTGGGAGTTTGGTGGTCAAGATAGAACAACAGTATACCAACTGTAGTGTCACTCTACAGTCAACGGTATTGCTTCTACTTTCCCAAAAACCAACACAAAACACAATATCAAAACAATTACCAAAATCCAAATCAAGTATGAGCTAAACTAAACTAAACTAAGATTACTTATTGATTCCAGAAATAAATTCCAGAAAAATCAGAAGCAATGACAATCCTAAAACCAAACAAGCATTCAACAGAAACAATACCGAAAAAGTGCAAATAAACATCAAACTGAATGATTAACTTTTATAAATCCAAATCAAACTCAAATCCAAAGCACACAACCAAATATCAGATCTAAACTACTGACTATTCTACTGAAATCAGAAACTATGAATCTAGATGAACATCGAGTAATCGACGAAAATCCCGATTGCGGAATACCTCGATACCGAGTTGATAAAACAAGAGAAAAACTAAATTACTAACCAAAATATTGATTCCCACTGAAAAACTGATGAAATAGTACCTTCGGATCCCTCCTTCGCGTCCCGGGATGCTCTAAAAGTCTGACGGGGCTCCGGTATTTATAATGGTGCGAAATTAGGTTTGCCGCGTCGCTGCCAAGCTAAATCCGCGACGCGCGTGCTGCCTTATCCCGAAATCTTGAAGTTTAAAATTCAAAAACGAAGATTTTATCCGGTCGCGAGATAGCGGCGCTATCTTCAAGAGATAGCGGCGCTATCTCTGCCAGGTTTGACTTTTTGCCTTTTTTGCTCCATAACTTCTCCAGAATTGCACTAAAACCCCTGCATTTACACTAAAAACATTTCCAAGCACTTTGACACAAAAGTAAGTGATATTTGCCAATTTAAGACATATATTTAATCCAAAACAGGGCCCAACGACGACTAAAATACTTGATATTACTAGGCGTCGTCATATCCTCAACATGCTCATGACTTAATCTTTAAGTATTTAATGTTAAGCATTTAATTCCCCTAATAAGATGTGGAGTTTAACATTAACTTAAAGCCATTCATTACATAAAGATGTTGAGCAAATGTGGAGCCTAATCCGAACCGGAGCAATCCAAAACAACCGAAGAGGACCTGTTGTACAAAGCAACCAGAAATAGATGCGAGACTAGCTGGTGTTGTTGAGGTGTGCATCTCAGACAAGTCCTCAGTCTTCCGGTCAAGTGGGAGTTTTTTGCTCCGGTCAGACCAACCATAGCGGATCAACGGGTGGAAAGAAGTATTCCTCCAGAAGATCAGCAGAAGGTTGAAACCAAAGGCATGAAGATCACCAGGATTGAAGCAGCCCTACTTTGTCCAAATCAGGGGTCCTATTCTTGGTTGAGGCATACAGAGAAGGCATACAAAGATAGACAACAGAAGTCCTGGTGATCGAGGCCAGTTACCTAAGGATTGTAAAAAAGTAAGTACTAAGTCTGGACCAAGGCGTTGCGTCAGAGGGAGCCAATCATCAGTATCTTATGCGGACCGATGTTCATAGTGACAACTGTATCTTGGGCTACGGCCACAGTAGTGAACATATCATCAACAGAAGAAGATGAGTCAGCAGTATCCTCTGGCCAATACGAAGTTCAGACAGAAGAGTTCTTTCTTGAAGGAAGAGTTGGCCCTTGTATGAAGTGCAGTTCGACAGAAGTGTGGAAACATAGTCGGACAATCACAGTCTCGTTCGAAGGGAAGCACTTAACCGAAGACTAATTGGGTGATCTTTGTCTAAGATAAAGCCTTGGTCAGACCCAACATTGGTGTTGTCACTTCCACTGTTAGAACTATCTTGGGAACACGCGAGGATCAGTTCTCTATGTCAGGAGGCAGCACATGGAGCATGGAATAGTCACTTCACATCCTGTAAAGTGACTAGGTTCATGGCTAGTTTGTCCTTTCCTCTTTCTCGCCCAAGACCTTGCGTGTTCAGCCTTCTATATCTCGGTATTTATACATCTCCATCACTACCCAATGTAATGTGTCGAAATATATATCCAATGTTCTAGTTGTGAACTTGGTGTAGTGTAATCATAGATTCTTTCTTGTAAAAAATGAAGTTTATCAATGTGATTTTCTCTCGGTTCTCACAGTGGACGTAGCTTGAATCATTGTCGAGTGAACCACTTTATATTATTGTATTTCTCAGTTTCAATTTTCGTATTTCTCACTAGTCTTGATAGTCCAAGATCGTTTGTTGGAGTGCTTGGTCATGCTCATTGGTGTCCTTCCACTGTCCCAACAAAAGAACCACCCATTCACCCATTAGGCACTTAATAAATTGGTCACCCAAGTTGGATTCATCCAATAACTTCAAATTCCAATTTCCAAGGGAACCAAACAATGGAATTCCAATTCCATTCCATCCAGCATGTTCTAACAAGGGTTCTAATAATCCCAATTAGTTGTATTTACTATGAAACAATCTAGAAATGATTCCTTTATCCAAAACACATCAAAATGTTAATCCCTTAC